>JAVJIF010030981.1:0-61568 GCA_038442645.1 Agave tequilana | reverse complement strand
CAAAACTTTTTGACATAAGGGAAATAGTTTTGATTTATTTTTAAGAAAAGTAAGATTATCTTAGGAATTAGGAAGACCTAAAATTATGAAATTTTTAACAAAGTCAAAATAATAGATCTTGTTTAAATTTTAGGATAAGAAAGTAAGATTGGAAGATAATTTGATCTTGAATTTTTTGCCTTAGATTTATGCACTTCACACTTACACAATTTTTGAGATTAAAACAAAGATTGAAGTGCCATAAAAAATATATTTTAAAAATATATTAAAGTTGGGTAATTATGCCTCAGGAAGCATGATTATTCACACCTAAAAAGGTGGACAAAAATAAAATAATCCCCTTTAGTTTTGTGGCCTTGTTTACTCGAGTCCTTAAGTTCGAGGGATGTTTTCTAATCTGGTGCCCTAGGATTATCTGGTTTGAGAGTCACCGGCTAAAGGCTCACTACCCGGATAAATAAGAAAGCTTAATAAAACTAAGGGAAGAAAAAAAAGAGAAAAAAACAAATATATTAAATAAATGGCATGAAATTAGAGTTGATATCCAAAAATCTTCACCATTCACAAAGTGCATATTTTTTAAGATTTTTATGAACAATCAAAGAATCAATTCAATTTTATATTCTTACATATAATTTATAACAAGATTTTACATTTCGACTTAATTTAAGGAAGAATAATTTCTGGTTGACCTATGACCTTGAATCACTTATATTTTCGCAAAAATACTTTAACACTTTTCTCTATTTCAAAAATGTGTTTTCAAAATACTAACATTTGATTTTTTTCTTTATGGATTTTGTGGGTGTAATCTGCTGAAAACCCTTAGGAGACAAAACTCCTCCTCTAGGGAAACCTAGAGGTTTAACGGCTTGTTGCACATACTCAGTGCAATCGCATCACCTGCGAAAATAGTATAATAATTTTCTTATTTTTTGTTTTGCTTGGGACGATCAAAAGATAAGTGTGGGGGTGTGCTTAGTCTCTAAAACTGCATATTTCATATCACATTTTCACATTTATTTAATATTAAATTCTGCTAATAATACCTCTCTTGCATGTTTCTAGGTCCATGGCATGAAATAAAGAAGAAGACCCAAAATCACCATTTAATTGGTGATTAAAACCTACAAAGATAGAAATTAACTTTGGAGAGTGGTTTCGTCAAAACCAAGGGCCCAAATTCAGAAACAAGAACATCCAGCCAATAGGGGGACAAGAGAGGACTGTGCTGTAGGTGGCACTGCGCAAGCGGCCACCCTATGGCCGCGAAAACTCGACCATAGCCGCGTTTCTATAGTTTCCTTGTGGAGCAGCATTTCTGCGGCTCCCAGATTTGACGGGTGGCTCCGTATGTGTACCCAGATGCCCAGTTTTGCCTATAAAAGCCCGGGGATATCCAGAGCACTAGGGAGAAGAGTTTTTGAGTAATTTTAGGATAGTTTTAGTTGTTTCTTCTCCATGTTGTATTGTAGGGTAGTTTAGGTTCATTGTTCTTCTTCTTCTTCCTCCCTTGAATTTTTCATTTCTTATAGATCTTGTAATAGGAGAGAGAGTGGCACATGTTTAGAATGCAAGAATGCTTATAATAGAAGGTGACAAGCTATGAAAGGTGCTCTCTTTACCTCTCTTTATTTTCTTCTCTCTAACTCCCTTTACATGTTTAGCTAATTTCTCTCATGGCAACTAACTACTAACCACTAACTTGCTAATTTCTTATTTAATAATCCACATGAATCTAATAGCCTCTACTTAGCCTTGTTCTTGAAAGAGCGATTGATGGCTCATAATGATGGATCTATCATTCTAAAATCTTAACTCTCTAACAAGCTAACATTTCTTTACTCCATGCTTACTCTTATTTAGTTTTGATGGTTTAAGTGTAACTTACACTTGTTTTATTGAGTTTGGATGTGAAAGTTATCATATGGGTCATACTTTGAAAAGTTCTTAAACCAAGGACTAGTGGTTGCCAAGGATACATGTGAGGCAACTATAACTAAGATGTTAGCATGGTTAGTGGAGCTATTAGTAGTTGATAGCCATGAATTTTCTTTCTTTTTCACTTTATTTTAGAAATATCCCAAAAAGCACAAACATTTTCTCTTCTATGTTCCAACTTCTTCGTGTTTTACCATACTTCTTTTTTCATTCTTTGTTCTCTTTACTTTTCATTCTTTTAAAGCATTAAAGAACCGTTAACATACACGTGAACATACCATGTAAGCTTTATCGCCTCCCGTTCTTGTGGATTCGACTCATTTTAGCCTCTTCACTTTAATAGAAGTAACAAGGAAGCCAAAGCACACACTTTAACTCTTGATTTCAAAACATATACTTTTTGTGCGCAGTTTTCCTCGATCACCAGTTGACTTCCTTGTGCCTGGAGACATTCTGCGGTCATCTTCTACAACCTTTGTTGTATTGGTTTAGCCTCGAGGCATAGATAACTTATGGCAGAGGATTATTGGGTCGACTCCGGGCATGTTAGTGTGGGACCACACGAACACATCACTTCTGGAAATCGGGTCTTCTCATGGGTTGGAAGTTTTGTACCGATCTAAAGAACTTGTTCTGGATGATAGGGATATGCGTAAAACAACTTGGCTTCGTCTTCCTACTTGCAGTCTGGACTTTTTGACTCTGAGGAAGAGTCAGGTGATCGGTCACATATATTGCAAATATATTGTCACATTATCATGTTTATTGTCTAATAAATCCTATTAATAAAGTCTTATTTTTCTTTATTAAGTGCAGGCCCATTGCTTAAGGAAATGGAAGAAAAATAAGCCTAAAAGCCCATCAAATTCTGATTTAATTCAGAATTAAATCAAAATCAGATGATCAGGGCAGATTAGGGCAGATCAGGGAGGTTGAAAACTGGTTAATTTGAATTTATAAGAATCCAAATCGGTTAGTTTGAGAATCACCGAAGATCAGATTAGAATCAGAGTCAAACAGTAAATCCAGCCAGATAAAAGGGAGCCAATTCTCATGCCAGCCATTTCTCCACTAGGATGTGCCATTTGGCCACATCCTGGCTGCGGATCCGTGGCTTGTTTGTGGAGATAAGGGGAGCGTTTGCTCCCCTTATCTCCTTACTCCTTTCCCTCTAGGTTTTTGCCTATAAAAGGTAGGGTTTTGTACTGAAAAAGGGAGTGAAGACTAGGATTAAATTTCTTGTTCATTTTAGGTTTAGATTCTTTGTTAGATAGTAGAGAGAAGTTGTATCTCTTTTTTCTAATTTGTAGTTCATTCCAAATACAATGTGAGAGAGGGAATGGAGTGATTATAATCTGAATATTGAAGTGACATTAATAAAGGTTCAAAGCATCTCTTCTTCTTCTCCAATTCACGGGTATGTCTTATTTTATTTCCATGTTTTGTTTTATATTATTAATGAGTAACTAAATTTATTTTCTGGGCTTACTAATTAATCTCTTCTACCTCCTTTCTCTCGATTGATTTTTTATGAAAGCGACTCTCTTGAATCATAATAACGCCCGAGTTAAACCTTGTTCTTGAAAAGCTCATGAGGATGCTTTTCTTTTAAACTTAGATTTTCAAAACACAAATATCTTTAAGATGTTTGTATTCCATACTTGCTTCTTCGCGTTTGATGGTTTAACATTCTCTTTTTAATGTTGTGTTAAGAAAGACATAAAACTTAATCCAAAATCATCTTATTTGTTTTATTTGGACATTAAAAGAAATTAAGGTTTTTGCCTATGATAAAAGTGATGTATTAAATTGTTCTTAAGATAAGTAAGTAGTTGAGTAAAAATTAGTGAGCCCAGATCTTTTTCCTATATAAAAACAACCAAACAATCTTCATCATTTTATAATCACCTTTTCTAAAGCCTTCTCTAAGTTTTAAGTTTTTCTTTAAATCACTTTACTTCTCTCCATTCTCTTTTCAACTTAAAAATAAATACCATTCATTGCTTTCTAAACAAAAGTACCGAAAACCTTCTATCGCATTCCTCCTCGTGGACATGACCCGTAAGCCCAAAGCTACACGGTAATTCTTATCCCTTTCATTCTTCAATCATCAGGATCTTGGCTTCTGTCGCTCTATAATTGTTATTGTGTAGCAGTCTGCTTTTGCTTCTTTCTTGTGGAGTGGTCTTCTTCAGGGGTTATCTTTATAGTTTTTCGTCTCCAGCCAGACTTCTTTCTGGCAATGGCGGAATGGTGCCGGACATGGCCTTGCTTCACTTATGTTTGTCGTTTCAGTCAGAGTGGGATACCACACCAGCTAATGATAGGTAGATGGTACGACCTTCATCATATGGAGCCACGACTTCCCGAGGATTGCGTTATGAAGAGACTCCACGTTAACCACGTAGAACACCGTGATGATGCTGTAAGGGTTAGCGCGAATTGGGAGTGCAACCCTACCCGGTGAATGCGTCTTGTTTCCATCAAACCTATACAGATGAGACTGGGTTTGAGGGATGATCATTGCTCAAGCGATCTCTGGGGTATCTTCCACCCTGTCAAGGGCGCCTCCATATAGGATGATCACGGAGCTCTCTCCGTCGACTAGAACTTTGGACAGTCAGTAGTCACCAATAATCAAGGTAACGATCAGGACGTCATTGCATGGGAGTACGCAGCTACAGCGTCAGCGTCTAAGAACAAAATTGGTCTGCTTAGAGTTGGAGGCAGATATATTAACAACAAAGGGTATTTGCTCCAATGAGCCTCATTGATGTAGGTGGCCTTCTCCTTGGCAGTGATGCCTTATATCACGAAAGTACCGAAGATAGTGTTAACTTTTTGATACTAGATGAGAGCCTAATTGACTAACTCTCTTGATGCGGAGTCTGATTCACCTCCTTCTATACTTTAGTCTGAGGGTTGTCCGGGGTTGAGAATAAACTCCTTATAAACTCTATGTTTACCAGCTCTTGAAGTTGTCTCTGAAGAGAGGGGCAATCAACGGTATGGTGCTCCATTCCATCATGAAAAGCGCAGTACTCTCCGGCTCCCGAACCCTTTGGGTTAGGCAGGAGTGGTCTCAGGCGCCTCACCTAGTCTTGATCCTTGATGGCGTTGAAGACATGGTCCATAGAGATTTTGAACAAAAAGAAGTCGATTTCCTCTCTGTAGAACTTGGCAGAGTTTCATGGGAGGTTGTTTATTGATGACGCTGGAAACATGATTTTGGTTCTTATTTGGGAAGGGAGGCTGCAACTTCAGCTTCTCTCCCTTATCCTCCCATGGTAGAGTGTTCGACCGCGCTTCAGATTGCATCCTCGATCTAGATGTACTTCTTGGCCCGAGAGAGGTTGTCCCTCATCTTGGTGACTTCATATATCACGAAGTGCTTATAGAAGGAGTAGGTGACTTGCAATGCACTGACGAATATTTATTGAGGTTGAACCTACACACAAATTAAAGAATTTTAGATTTAGAATAAAGAGTGCAAGTTACTTAATTCTACTGCAATAGCAAGTGGCTATGCGGGTCGTGATCCCAAAGGAGGGACTAGCGATGGAAGCTTTTTTTAGTAAGTTCTCTTTTAGGCTACAAAGTATGGTTAAAGTTCTTCTTTATTTCTTTAAAAGAAAAAGAAAAAATTGAGTTAGAGTTGAATTAGTAAGAAGATGATAGATTAAGAAAATGGAGAAAACTAGAAATGATATGTACAAAGAAATGGAAAAGGAATGATAAAAGAAGTGGTTGATTGTAGTGTTCTAAACTAAAGAATTAAAAGAAAAGAAAGAAACTAAAAGTTACTTACCCCTTTTGTGCTCATATACCTTGAATTCGTAGCTACGACTTACCTTGTCTTTGAAGGCGATCAAGCATGGCGTATAGGATCTTCCCCATTCCCGATCTACACTAAGAATAAAAGGGCAAGCTATACTAGCAAGAGAATGATTGTTCATCACCATAGGCCATCAAAGGTACTTACAATGACGAAGCAGTCTTGAGGCTAACAGATTCACTTGGATTGCAACACATTAGAGGAGAGTAAACGAAAACAAGAGTAAAGAAGGAAAAAATTAACTTTGATTTAATTCAAATAACAATGGAAGAAGAGATCACTTACACTGGTGTCACCTGCAGTACAAGCTTGCTCTTATTCCTCCATGAAAGTATCATCTCCTCTCAGTTACATAAAGAAAATCAAAATTATATGAAAGAAAATAAAAACCTAAGTTACAAACTAAAAATTAGCCTAAGTTCTACTCTCTACTTGGTCGTTTCTCGTACGCTTTGAAATCTCAGTATTTATAGGGAAAACCCAACCTATGAGAGCGTATGAAGATAGGGGGAGCAAACGCTCCCCCTAACTCTCTAACAAAGCCGCGAAAACACGGCTTTGGTTACGTTTTCGCAGACAAGGTGTGGCCAGGTGGCTACACCCTGTTGGTGGTTGTCCCTGGCTTCGCTACTTATTTTTATCTTCAGCTAGATTTGCAGTTTAAGTCCGGGATTCTGACGAAATGGCCTTTGATCTTTGGCTTCAACCGATTGATTTGTAGGAATTTATTCTAACTAGTTTTCAACTGATCTGAACCAACCTGATCTGCCCTGATTTACTGAGTTTGAATTAATTCTGATTTAATTCAGAATTTGATGGGCTTTTGGGCTCATTTCTCTTCAGTCTCCTTTAGGAATAGGCCTGCAAATAATTAAACAATAATTAGGAAAAAGCAGAGTTTATTTTATAATAAGTATGAGAATATGATAATGAATGTGCAATATTAGCAACGGATCACACCCCCATACCTATCTTTTGCTCGTCCTCGAGCAAAACAACTAAACAAAAAATTATTAGACCACTTTCACAGGTCACGCAATTGCACTGAGCATGTGCAACAAGCCGTTAAACCTCTAGGTTACCCCTAGAGGACGAGTTTTGTCTCGTGAGGGTTTTCAGTGTATTACACCCACAAAATCCGTAAAGAAAGAGAAAAATGTTAGTATTTTGAAAACACATTTTGAAAGAAAAATATTTGAAATATTATTTTAAGTTTTATGTAATCTAGATGTTATAGGAAAATCGAATTTTTCATTCCTAAACTTAGTCTCTATTCAAAAATCTGTTATCAATCAAAGTAAGGAGTCAAATTGTACTTCTCATCTAGTTTATTACTTTACCCTAAGTCATATGCACCTTGTGACCGTGAAAACTTTGACTAAGGGTTCTTTAACTCTAACTCTTATGCTTATTTATTTATATATTTTTTGGGGGGTATTATTCCTAGTTCTATTAGGCTTTCTAATCTGCCCATGTAACGAGCCTTTAATCAATGACTCCCAAATCAAACGGTCTTAGGGAAACAGGTGAGAAATCATCCCAAGGACTTAAGGACTCGAGCAAATAAGGCCACAAAACTAAGGATTTTATTATATGAACCACTTTTAGGCGTGAATACTTATGCTTTATTAGGCACAAATACCCAGCTTAATCAGAGGATTTATATATTTTTTCTCAAACTTATCTAATCATCTTTCGCATAAATACCAAGGCTCATTTAGGCCAAAGCACCTAACTAATCAATGATTAGATTTGTTCATCTTTCGTAGATATATTTTTTCTCTTTTTTTCTTATTTTTATAAGGCATAAGAATATTTGTTTTTGAACCCTAAGAGTGTAAGTGTATGAAGTATGCATATTTCATTAAGGTAAGATCAAGACTAAATTACTTTGACAAATTATCTTCCTAACCCTAAAATCAAACAAATAATCTTATTTTGACCAAGTTTAAGAAATCCTAATTTTGATTTTCCTATTCCTTAAAATTAACTTAATTTCTTACAAAAAATATGTCAAAATATGTTTCTATTATCAAAAAGTTTTTTACAGTAAAGAAAATGTTAAAAAATAAAAAATAATTTTTTTTTGTTTTTTTTAATAAAAAGAAAAACCTAAGTTATGTTAGAACCCTTCCCTACACCTACTCATGCATTGTCCTCAATGTATGAATTAATGCATAGATGCATGAAAAAGAAGGCAGGAAGGAAAATACTACCTTAAGGTGGTGGTTCTGGTGGTGGTCTGATTAGTCCACGAAATGCGGCCCAATCGACGTTGCATGGAGCTCAGAGGAACACCAGAAATCTCTCTAATATAACCTACTAAAATGATGTATACATGAAGGATTTTTATTAAAAATTTAACCCCATCTAATTTCCAAATTTTAGAATTAATTTCAGAGTCAATTTTGCCAACCGCCTTGTCCCAAAATGGAGTTTGAAAAGATGGAATGATTGACTTAGACTTTAAAAGTATGGGAACTAATACTGACTCAGAAAAAGGACTTAAGTCAAGTAAAGGTTCAGGAGTCGAGATTGGTTCAGGAAGTAGGTCCAAATCAAGAATTTGAAACTCAAGTCCACATTCATTTTCCCACAAGGGAATGTGACTTAATATTGTGATTTAAGTTCAAGAATGACAGGTGTGGAAATCAAATCTGACTCTAAAATATTACTCAAGTCGAGTAACAATACAAGAATCAATATTAATTCGGGAATTGAACTGGATCACAAAATTGAGAATCTAGGTCACATTTCTCATTAAGTTCAATTTAAAAAATGAGAACTTGCCAATTTGTCAATGAGACTTTCAAAAGTATGAAATTGATCAAGTTCAATATGATGTTCATCAAAGATGAGCGATTCAATTTCATTATGAATTGATACAGGATCCAATATTGACTCAGGAAAAAGATTGAAATCAGGTGAAGACACCGGAGTCATAATTGAATCAGGAAGTAGAATTGAATAACTAAGTTGATGTTCATGATCATATTCATTCTCAAGTTCAACTTCAAGAAAGGGATAACTTGCCAAATTGTCAATGTCATTTTCAAAATTGGAGTTTGGGCAAGTTCAAATGATTGTGCTGAAATAAAATCATGTTTTCCAAAATAACATGACTCTTTGGCTCTAACAGAATGGTTAGCGATATCAGAACTGGCCAAACGGTGAGAACGTAGAGTTTGGACCATCATATCTATGTCATGATTACGAGCGTGTTGAGCTTGAGTCATGGCTTCAAGCATCTTTTCATAGTTGATTGGTTCATCATTTTATTAAAAAGATGAAGTGTTATTTTGGAATTGGTGGTGAAATTGTGAGTCCATCAGATTTTGTGATTTTTATTTGGACTCACGCATACTCATTTTCAAAATTGATGGTTTTCTATTTTGGACTGGTGAAACTGAGTATGAATCTTGGAAATATTGTAGACAAGGTGGATAAGGAGGACAAGTTGGCTGAAAATTGGACTCAGGGGAGGTGAATCCCCATTGACTCTGTGAAGAGTTAAAATTATTCTGAAAATTATGGTTATAAGATTAGGAGTATGGGTTATATTGATTCGGATAAGACCAATTCGGCACACTAGGTTGGTTAAAGTTATGATATGCCGGGTTGATAATATCCGAAAAAGAGGTTGGTGTGTAATATGGATTACTATTAAAATTGAAAAAATTGTTGTTATAAGCCATATCACACAATAAAATACAAACAAAGAAAAAATAAACAAATAAGCAAACCAAGAAAAATAAAATAAAATCTAACCTAAGTTAGGGTAAACCTTAGACCTAGACGACTCCTAACTTGTTAGACTGTCCACTGGGGGTATATTGCCACATCGACCACAAGTTAATCGGCCAGGTAGGGGCAAAATTGGTGGGAGGTATCCGCGCAGAAGCGACGGGCCTAATTAAGCCAAACCACCAGCCTTCAGGGTTTCGCCCCTCAATCCCCAACCTTAATCACCGATTTGGCAAGAGTCAGATTCAAATCAACTTTCCCCTTAGGTCAGTCTCCTATTTGAGTCTGAGATGTCCCTAGGGCCAACGTCTACTCAGTTTTAATTAGGCGTGGGTTAGTGAGTGAGGAGATTGTTTGTGGGCAAAGGGAGGGTAATGACTTCCCCACCTTATCTTATTTATAGGACAAGCCCTTAAATCAATTTAGTGGAATGTACAAGTATATAGAAAAAAATAACATTCAAGCAATATTTCATACAAGAATGAACCTTATACTAAATGTTATGCACACATACGTTGGCTCCAGCACTCTTCAACAGTAAATAGAAAATGAAATGAAATAGACACGTGCCTAAATGCAAAGTCTAAATCATTTTTACATTTACAATCAACTTTTTACTGCTGTGTTAGAAATGCATATACAGTGAGTCAAAGAAGGAGATAAATGCTATAAAAATTTAGATTTCAATTCAGCCAACCTGTAAAAATACAGGTTAGTAGTTTACTCAGTTTTGCCACTGAAATGTAGCAAATCTGAGGGCTTCTAGGCTCTGCTTTCTTGAGCAGAGTCCAGGGCCACTTATATGTCCACTGCAGCAAAAATTCCTTGTTGTTAAATCTGTACACCAAAAATAAAAGAAGGTTAACAAAAAATGTAAACTTTAAAGAGAATTACTTACAATCCCTCCCTGGCAACGGCGCCAAAATTTGATTGAGGTTGAACCTGCACATAAAATATAGAATTTCAGATTTAGAATAAAGAGTGTAAGTTACTCAATTCTACCGCAACAGCAAGTAGCTATGCGGGTCGTGATCCACAAGAAGGGACTAGCGATGGAAGCTTTTTTTAGTAAGTTCTCTTTTAGGCTACAAAGTATGGTTAAAGTTCTTTTTAGTTCTTTAAAAGAAAAGAAAAAATTGAGTTAGAGTTGAATTAGGAAGAAGATGACAGATTAAGAAAATGGAAAAAAACTAGAAATGATATGTACAAAGAAAAATGGAAAGGAATGATAAAAGAAGTGGTAGATTGTAGTGTTCTAAACTAAAGAATTAAAAGAAAATAAAGAAACTAAAAGTTACTTACCCCTGTTGTGCTCATATACCTTGAATTCGTAACTATGACTTCCCTTGTCTTTGAAGGCGATCAAACATGGCGTGTAGGATCTTCCCCATTCCCGATCTACACTAAGAATAAAAGGGCAAGCTATCTAGCAAGAGAATGGTTGTTCATCACTATAGGCCATCAAGGGCACTTACAAGGGTGAAGTAGTCTCGAGGCTAACAGATTCACTTGGATTGCAACACATTAGAGGAGAGTAAACAAAAAATGGAGTAAAGAAGGAAAAAAAACTTTGATTGAATTCAAATAACAATAGAAGAAGAGATCACTTACACTGGTGACACCTGCAGTACAAGCTTGCTCTCATTCCTCCATGAAAGTATCATCTCCTCTCAGTTACAAAACGAAAATCAAAATTACATGAAAGAAAATAAAAACCTAAGTTACAAACTACAAATTAGCCTAAGTTCTACTCTCTGCTTGGTAGTTTCTCGTTCGCTCTAAAATCCCAGTATTTATAGGTAAAACCCAACCTATGAGAGCATATGAAGATAGGGGGAGCAAACGCTCCCCCTAACACTCTAACAAAGCCGCGAAAACGCGGCTTTGGCCACGTTTCCATGGCCACCTGGCAACACCCTGCTGGTGGTAGTCCCTAGCTTCACTACTTGCTTTTATCTTCAGCTAGATTTGCAGTTTTAAATCTGTAATTCTAATGAAATGGCCTTTGATCTTTAGCTTCAACCGATTGATTTGTAGGGATTTATTCTAACTGGTTTTCAACCGATCTGAACCGACCTGATCTGCCTTGATTTACTGAATTCGAATTAATTCTGATTTAATTCAGAATTTGATGAGCTTTTGGGAACATTTCTCTCACTCTCCTTTAGGAATGGGCCTGCAAATAAATTAAACAATAATTAGGAAAAAGTAGAGTTTATTTTATAATAAGTATGAGAATATGATAATGAATGTGCAATATTAGTGACCGATCAAATATCGCGGTAGCTATTGACACTTTAAAAAAGACAAGATTCTGACTGGCCTGAACAATGTTTAAACTTGTTGACATTTACAATAGACAAGTGAGAGATAAGCTGACTGACCTGAACAATGTCTAAACTTGTTGACATTTATAAAAGACAAGTGATAGACAAGCTACGACCAGTTCTGTACTTATTGACATTTACAAAAAACAAGTGACAAAGAAGCAACTTGGACTCTACTGATCCAGTGAAGTAGATAGTGAGCCCGGATTGACTCTAAACAGACCTCAGCAGGTCTAAGATGCTAGCACTTAGCATCATATGAGCTCAAAGGGATAGCCTCGCCTGAGAGGCTAAGATCACCTAACTTCACCTTGAAGCCATTCATAGCTCCGTCAGGAAGCTAACTTATAGCTTCGACTGAAGTGCTCAGTTAACTCCGCAGAAAGTTAGCTTTGCTTGAAGCCACATGCAACCACGCAGAAGGATGTTCGGTAGCTTCGCCACAGATGTTATCTAGCTCCGCTGAAGAGCTTTCTTCTGACTTCGCCACATGCGCCTTCCAGCTCCGCTGTGAGCTTGACGCAGGCAGCTCCGTTGCGGGTCTGTCATAGTCAACCTTTGACCAATTAAATCTCCAAATGAGACCAAATCTATTCGGATCGAGATCAAATCCAATCAAGATCAAATCTGGGATCAAATTTGGCAGTTGATTGCCATAATCTCCTGACTCTCCTAAAACGAGTAAGGGGATCAAGGGAGATCTTCCAATTATATAGAAAGGATCAAAACAAAATCAGGAGACCGATCTACTGCTACTTTTAGCTTCGCAGAAGTTGATTCTAGCCTCGCAGCAAGGCTACTTTTCAGATTTAAACAGATTTGATTTAATCTGTTTTCATATTTTCAAGGGACAATTATACCCTTGCTCTCCCTATAAATAGCCCACCAGGGGCACAATGAGAAAACAAGCAAGAGAAACCCCTGCACGAGAGGATTTCATCACGACTGTACAAGGCACGAATAGAGAGGCTAAACAGAGATCTATTCTCTTGCTTCTAAGAATTCAGAGACTTTAGAGAACTGCTTCTCTAATCAGGTTGCTGATACCCTAATACCTTCCTTCCTCCCAAGGAATCTCCGGAACCAGGCGAGAAGGAATTCCTAAGTGAAGGCGGTTTTGAGAAGAAAACAAGAGGGTTCCACCAACATTCTGTTCTCCGATTTCCCGAACCAGCCGAGAAGGGAATCTCATCGCTCTCATCGTCAAAGGGACAAAGTGGTCGCGCGCTGACCAGACTCCTACCGGCACACTTCTCCAGAATCTCCAAGGATATCTACTTGTAATCTTTTGTGTTACTTGTAATTTAACTCCTCGACCCTTTTCTTTTTTCTAAGTTTTCCCCTTTGCAAATCAATGAAAAACAAGATGGCGACTCCGCTGGGGATTGATTTCTCCACTGCTGAGAAGCAAGTGTCGCAATGCGACAAACAGACCTTCGGGTCTATCTCTAAATTCAGGAAAACCGGCGCAATCAGAGCCTCTCTGGCTAAGTCTCTGCGGAGACAGATAAGGCTCTCTGCGAGCCTACTGCGGTCCTCTGGCGCAACAAGGAAGCAGGTCTGCAGTGCAAGCCTATTACTTTTGAGAACCTGGTCATTCACTTCGACCAAGGAAAATTTGAAGAAGTCCTCTCTGGGAGTGGTCTAATGCTTCATGCACGGAAGCATAGAAAGGTCTCCGTGGCCAAGGTTTCAGAAAGAAACTAGAAGCAGAATTCTGCCAACACCCCTCAGCCTCGCGCGTGGCTAGTCAGGTTCCCTGCGAACCTATGTCTCTCTTGTCAAAGCAGATGTGGAGGCCAAAGCAGAAGGCTCTGAGTGAAGCCTCAGGCGTAGCTACGCCACAAGTGCGTCTCTCTTGCGAAGAAAAAGGCAAGATGCCTGCCTGCTCCAACAAAGCTGTTAGCCGCGAAGTCACAGCGGTGACCATACCTTCGCCCAATTCCAGAGCAGTAACGAGTCAGTCTCGTTCTCATGAGCGAAGCTACTGCACCACAGGGTACGCATGAGGTTCTTAGCCGCGAAGCTGGAACCAAAGCACCACAGCGTGCTTCGTTCCCTAGTCCTTCAAGTACTAAGCTCGCTCTTCACAGCAGAGCTTAGAGATTGTCCCAAAGTGCTGATAGCGTTGCTTATGCAGCTTCAGCGCCCATGGGCGTTTCCAAAGCTTTTAGCCGCAAATCAAGAGCCAAAGCACTATCTAAGGCTAATCACCTTCGCAGCAGCATAGCGGATAAAGCACCATAGTGTGATTCGCTTCCTAGTTCATCAAGCGCTAAGCTCGCGCCACGTAGCGGAGCTAAGGGATTATCCCTAAGTGTTGACAGCGTTGTTTATGCAGCTCCAACACCCAAGGATATTCCCAAGGTTCTTAGCCGCGAAGTTAGAGCTGAAGCACTATATAGTTCTAATCCTGTCTGCGGTGATAAAAGGAGCAGGATATCGTCCTATGTTTGATGCAACAGAGCCTCTGTGCTGGATTGCCTTGGCCCAACTGGGTCTGACTTGCGAGAATTCTTGACAAGTAAACTGAGCTCAGAATCTTTCCAAACTACTCCCCCTGTTGTCAACAAGTGGGATGTCAGTTGGTGACAGTCCACTCGGTCCATTGCCGGCTGGGACCAATCCCCGCCGCTCATCCAGGTCGACGGTCAGTTTTTGATCGACTGATAGCGCAAGCTCCGATGAAGCATCACAAAAGGAGCGTATCACGAGATCTATCCTCTGCATCCGTTAACATGATCGAAAGAGGACGAGAGCTACGCAGGGGAAGACAAGCATCCCACGACTCTCCGTACAGCTCCCCAGATCCAGATTATAGCCCCGGCTTAGGCAAAGTCCTGGTACACGAAGAAGTTGTGTTCTGAAACACCAGATCTAGGGTTGCAATATCCTACAGTTATGAGCATCCATCTTCCTCAATGGCAGTAGCCTCACCAGGACCAAGAGAGGATCTGTCTAGTGGTCTGAGGAAGAAGATAAAGATAGTGGGTATGCCTCTTTGGCGACAGTCAACTCAGTGCGAACAGATAGAGTATCAGTCAATATGGCTGACAATGGTAATGATGACCTTCGTCGACGCTTGGAAGCTCAGGAGCAAACTTTCAAAACCCAGTAAGAAGCTTTGGACAACATTCAACAGATGCTCGCTCAACTCCTCAATAACTGAAATAATAATGATACCGGGAGTAACCATGATGAGGAAGAACATCTTAGCAATGAACAGCCAAGGACGGAAAAGTCTAAGGAGGGTTCTTCTTTAGACGCTGAAGTCCTTAAAGGCATCCAAGCTCAAATCGCATCCCTATCTCAGAGGGATAAATTAAAGAAAGTAGGGACAGTCCGTCCTTACCCGCTGGAATGGGATTCAGTGTCATACCCACCAAAGTTCAAACCGCCAACATTACACACGTACGATGGTAAAGCTCGCCAAACCAGCACATCTACTATTCCGATCTCAGACCGGTAATTTTATAGACAATGATGCCATCATGGCTAGGCTATTCATTGGCAGCTTAAAGGGGGTAGCATTTGACTGGTTCTGAAGTATCCCTCCGGGCAATTCTTGGATCGACCTGGAAACCCGATTCATTTCTCATTTCTATGAGGACGATACCGAGGTAACCATGGACAAGCTCCTCTCCACCGTGCAGAAGAAGGGCGAATCTGTTCGTGACTACATTGAGCAATTCAGAAACTTGTCTTTGATGTGCCCAGCAGGGATGCCATTACCCATGCTCTTACAGACGTGCAGGCACAACTTCTTAGACCAAGTAGAGATTCGTATGGGGGCTGTCAAAACCCATACCTGGGAAGAATTGGTCGAACAAGCTGAGATAGCCAAAAAGTAGGTTAAAAAGTTCGAACCATCCACCCCTAAAGGCAAATGGGGTATGAGTAATAAAGGACGCGGTGACATGGCGCAGTCTTCTCAAGCCAAAAGGAAAGAGGCTATGTCTGTTGAACTATCAGGGGATGTGCAGTCGAAGGCCAAGAAGAGCGGCTTCAATAATCAAGAGTCTAAGTTCCCTCCAAAACAGTACTCCTTTAGAGACGATCAGGTGATTACAATATTCCATTTACTTCATAAAGGGAATAAAATGAAGCTGCCAGATACTCGACGTCCCAATGAGATAGGACGCACAAACGATCCTAAACACTGTCTCTTCCGCAGGATGATTCACCATCCTACCGACAAATGCTTTGTCCTCAAGGATAGAATCCAAGCCTTGATCGACGCCGGGGTCCTGACACTGAAGTCAGAGTAGAAGAAAGTCACTGCAAATATGGTGACCCTCGAGTTCGATAAAACCCCAAAGGTCACAGTTCCTGACGGGATGTATCCAGTCCCTGCGTCGCGACTGGAAGTCACACATCCTCAAGATAATAAGGGTCTTGTTCCCTTGACACTGGAGACAGGGAAAATTATGTGGATACACCTAGGCCTTGTCCAAGACGAACAATGGGATTCAAAGAAGTCCAAGTCGAAGGGCAAATCTTGCAATGTCATCTCCATCCTGCCGGATGATGGCAATCTCTCTCAGCGACTCTGATATGGGCGAAATCTCGCTATAATCCTATCGAGAAGGAGTTGCTTAGCTCTTGTCTTTACTGTTCAGAAGACACGACATTATTTGGTTGGCCAAACCAAACATGTCATCTCCAGAGTGAATCCTTTGCGTCTTCTCGTGACGAAGCCAAGATTACTAAATTCAAGATTAGCTAAATGGGCACTTCTTTTGTCCCAATACGACTTGATCTTTATCCCTCAAAAGGCGGTTAAAGGTCAGGCCCTTGCGAAGTTCTTGGCTGCTCATCCAGTCTCAGAAAACTCAAAACTTCACGAAGATATTCCGGATGAAGTCTTCGAGTCCAATGTAACTTCAGAGGATGAAGTTTGGCAGATGTTCTTCGATAGAGCATCACGAATAGGTCCTAAAGGTAGGATCATCACTGGCGTAGGGGTTGTGTTTATCTCTCCACAGAATCATGTCCTTCCTAGAGCATTTTCTTTGACGGAATCACACTCTAACAATGTAGCGGAATATAATGCTCTACTTATCGGCCTTCAGCTTGCCCACGGAATGGAGGTACGCTATCTTGAAGCTTACGGCGATTCAAAACTGATTATCAATCAGGTTAAAGGCGAATATGAGGTCCGTCACGAGGATTTGGTGCCTTATTATCACATGGTCATCGAATTGGCTAATATGTTTGATGGTTTCTACATCAGGCACGTATCTCGATCTCAAAATACTAAGGCAGATGCTCTTGCTGCATTAGCAACAACACTAGCCTTGCCAGTCGACACCGAGTATCACCTTACAGTGGCAACTTGACACCTTGTCTGCTCTAAACATATGTTAAGAACCAGAGAGGTCTATAATATCTCGACAGATCTTGAGCTGAGAGATTGGCAATTTCCCTCATCGACTATGCTTCACATGGTCTGCTGCCAGAAAATCCTAAAGAACGGCATCTATCAGAAAGGTCTCTCCGTTTTTACTACGATCCAACTCTGAAGACACTTTACCGTCGTTCATATGACGGTGTCCTCCTCTGTTTCCTTTCTAATTCAGAGGCGCAGGAAGTGCTTAAAGAAGCACACGATGGCATATGCGGAGCTCATCAGCCAGGTCCAAAACTTAAAGACAGATTGCATAGGCTTAGATATTATGGGCCAACTGATAAGGAAAAAGAAAGTAGTAGTGGAGTATAATTCGCACAGATATTCAACAAAAGAGAGAAGGTTTAGAGTCAACCTTAGGTGCTTAATCACTCCGAAGTGTATTCACAATGTGTAATGTACTCCTTTCCAAATCACCGTAGTAGCATAAGCTATACGGGTCGAATCCACAAGGAGAGCTCACGATGGAAGCTTTACGGTTTGATGTTGAAGAAAGACAAACGAAAGTTCTTCTTTGTTTCAAAAGAATGAGAAAGACATGGAAAAATAGGTGAAAGGAATTGCGGTGGATTTGTACATGAAAATAGAAACGATGAAAGAAAGTGAAAAGAATTTGAAAACAAGAATTGCTTTAGAAAGAATGCTAAAAGAAAGGAAACTTGTAAAAGATTTTTAGATGGGAAAAAGCCATGACTAGCTAACCTTACTAACTTGCTAACTTACTAATCTCCGTTAGGGTGAAGCATGCCTCATGTTTATTCATCGGCAAGTGTTTGTCTTGCTTGTTGGTCAAGTTACTTTCCCCTTTGATGGATGGGTGATCATCTTGGACTTGTCTTGTAGCCTCATTGATTTCATCGGCTCTCAAGATAGAATTTCATGGTGGAATCGGGGAGTATCACTCAAGGGATGCTAAGGAAGAAGATACAAAATTCATTAGACATTCAAGGCCATACAACAAGTTAGCATTGAAGTAAAAAAGTTGTACAACAAATAGCATATGTTTGGTGTTCCATCTCCATATTCCATCAAAGCACTTGTTCTAAGACAAGGCTCTAAATGAGGCACACATGAATCATATGGAGAATTATAACAAGTGATTGCCAAGAATGAAAATAACCCATCGGGGATGAAAAAGACTCAACATTTGCAAGATTAAGAATTAGCATTCACCCAAGAGTTAGAAGTTAGCAAAGTTAGTGGTTAGCTAGTCATGTTAGAAGAAGTTAGCTAGCCATTACAAGAGAAAGAAAACAACAAGACATTATGCTATGAAAGTAAAGCTTGAAGGAAATAAAGTAAGAAATGAAAAGCACTAGAAATTGCAATAGAAGAGAAAGTAGATTGGATTAATCCTTGCTTTGCTTCAAGTTGTCACCCCTTGATTACAAGCTTTCACTCTCTCACTATCTCTCTCTTGCAGAATTTCTAGGAGGAAGAAGAAGACTAAGATCACTAAAACCTAGAGAAAAACTAAAAATTACAAGCTCTTTCCTCTATTCTCTCCTCCCCTTTTTGCACTGGCCCTGATGGTCTATTTATAGGCCTCAGGAGAAGAAGGCTCCAGAATCAGACAGCTGGGGATCAATCGCTGGCTCAGCGGCCAGATAACTGCCGCGGATCCGCGGCCAGAGCCGCGTTTCCGCGGCAAAATCTTGGCCTTTATACTAGCGAATTCTGTTGTGAGTTTGTTGCAGGTTGTTGGCCACGTGGATCTTCTAGAATGCTGACTGGATGCGTGGGTGATTCCAGATCCTGGGCTCAACTCTTGGGCTTCTTTTTGGGCTTTGAATTAATCCCCTTTTATTCTTGATAATGGCATGGATTTGTGGGCCTCTCTCCATTAAAATATGGACCTGCAAAAATAGAGAGAAAAAGAGTAAAAAAACAGATTTTTATTAATATTATGCATGGTATAGAGGTGGAAGATGATGCAAAAATGAACTACAATCACACCCCCATACCTAGCTTTTGCTCGTCCCTGAGCAAAAAAGAAAGAAAAAGAAAATTCTAACTAGATTATTACACCACTTTCGTAGGTGACACGATTGCACTGAGCACGTGCAACAAGCCGTTAAACCTCTAGGTTACCCTAGAGGAGGAGTGTTGTCTCCTGAGGGTTTTCAGCGGATTGCACCCACAAAATCCATAAAGAAAAAGAAAAGGGTTAGTGAAAATTTTGATCCATGTTTTAAAGATTCTTACTTAAGTTATAGGTTTCAGGTTACCTGATTGGTAGTGAAAAGTGCATTTTATCATCATATTTACCATCACATTTTCATATTTATTCATTTAATTCTGCACATTTATTAATATTTTGTAATTTATTATGTGCAGGCCTCGAATTATTGTTTTAACAATAAATAAAGCTTAAAGAGCCCAAAGCCCAGATCCAAGCCCATGTTTGAAGCCCAGGTGTAAAAGTGCAAATATCAATTGTCAAAATTGCAAATACACAAGGGCCAAAGTTGCAATTATTGAAGATGAGGGAAGGATAGAATTCTACCCACCCTAAACTCTTGCAGGATGAGCATAAAAGCCAAAGATGAGAAGGAAATTCGTTTTAAAAGAGATTGGGAGAATACAAAATCTAGATAACTTGATTTCCAAGTTATATCTATATCCCAATATTTAGAGTCAGGATCGAACTTCCAGAAGCATGCGCCCAGATGGACGGACCAGGAGAGGCCACGCGCCAAAGCGCGTGGCCAGAAGCCACTAAAGTGCCGCGGACTCGCGGCAAAAGCGCGGCATTCTGGATGAGTTAGAATCCCAGATTTCGTGGGCAAGTTCATCCAGGACTCCTCTGCCTTCTTCACCTATAAATATCTCCTGCAGTGCAACGTACAGAGCGTCCAGAGGCGAGCCAAGGGCCAAAAGCTAGGGTTTAGGTTTTAGGTTAGATTTTATTTTGTAAATTTTGTAACTGAGAGTGGAGATGCTTTCATGGAGGAAGGAATCATACTTGTACTGAGGTGACATCGGTGTAAGTTTTTATTTTTCCCCCATTGTTATAAAAATCTGCTCGAGGTTGGTTTGTTTTTATTCTTGTTTCATTGTTTCTTTATTCTCGCCTTATCTTTGTTTTTCTAATCTTGTTCTATGTCATTGTTTCTTTCTCTAATGTCTTGCCCACCATGAGATCCATCTGCTTCGAGAATACCTAGCCGAAGAAGGAACCTTGATGGCCTATGGCGATGAACAGGTCTTCATAGTTGCTTTTTATTCCCTAGTTGCTTTTTATTCCATAGTTAAGAAAGCGGACGATCCTATATGCCATGCTTGTACGCCTTCGAAGGAAAGGAAAATCATCGCAACGGTTTTAAACGGCAAGCAGACTAAAGAGATAAGTTTTCTTTCCTTTTCTTTTATTTTCTTTTCTTTGTAGATTAAATACAACTCATCTCCATATTCTTTTCTACCACACCATTGTAAATACCACCATTTAACTAATAAAAATAAAAGCTTTAGAGTATAACTTGCTTAACGCTTCCATCGCAGTCCCTCCTTGAGGATCACGACCCGCATAGCCTTGCTACCGCGGATTAGAACTGAGACCTCGCACGATCTTTTCTTAAATCTAATATTCAGTATTTTGTGTGCAGGAAAATTCGGTCAACATTACCCTAAACTTGTCATTCCTCTTATAAGCGTCTATTTAGAGATTTGTTTTCAACTTAGGCTTAGTTTTTAAGGAAGAAATCAAAAATCGGATTTTGCATCAATCCTAGTATATATACATCTATAAATATGAAGGATCTTTCTTAGACTAAGTTTATTTATTTACTAATATATATAACATTTTTTTATTTATTTTATATACAA
This sequence comes from Agave tequilana, assembly GCA_038442645.1. NCBI lineage: Eukaryota > Viridiplantae > Streptophyta > Magnoliopsida > Asparagales > Asparagaceae > Agave > Agave tequilana. The sequence continues at coordinate 40,489 of JAVJIF010030981.1, read as the reverse complement.
TATTTATTTATTTACATTTCCTTAGATTCCTTAGGCTTTCTAATTTACCCTTGTAACGAGCCTCTTACCGATGACTCCCAAACCAGTCGGTCTTAGGGCACCAGATGAGAAAACATCCCTCGGGTTCGATGACTCAAGTAAACTAGGCCATGAATACTAAGGACTTAACCACCTTTAGGCGTGACTTACCATGCTTCTTGAGTCACGGCTAACCAGCTTAATTAGTGGCTAAGTATTAATTTAGTTATATATACATATATATATATATATATATATTCTATATATATATATATTTTTATTATTATATGAAAAGTCACCTAGAGGGGGGGTGAATAGGTGACAATGCTAATCAAGGGGCAAATTAAAAATTTAAAGCTACAACAATCACAAGATGAATGCAAGCAAGTAAGTATGACAATGAATATGATGAGCAAGTAATAAGTGCAAGCAAAAAGAGTAAGGATTGCAAGAATGTAAACCAATCGCAAACACAAGGATATGTTATCGAGGTTCGAGCACCCAGCTCTACTCCCCGCCTTCCCCAGAAGGATTCTAGCTACTTCTACTATCACAAAGAACAATTACAATGGAGTACCCAACTCCTACAATTTCAAGAACAAGTAATTTTCTTGGTAGTCAAAAGACCACAAACTCTCTCTTTCAAATATCTCTTCCCTTACAAAGGTCCTTAGAGAATATTGAGTAGGAATGAAGCTCTTGTTGTAAGTGAAGAAAAGAGAATTAAATCAGAGAGAATTTGAAAAACCCTTCAGAAAATCAGTGAGAAATTCAGCACAAAAACCAAGAAACAAGTCTCTCTTGAAAGCCTTAAACTTTTGAATTTTCTAGCAAAAAATGTTGTATTGAATCTCTCCCTAAACACCCCTATTTATAGGAGAGGGCTAGGTTAAGAGATAAAATAAACTTAAGGCTAATTAAATAATATTAGATTCAAAATAAATCTTTAAACGAATTTTTAAACACAAAAGACAAAAATAAACAGCTCTTAAAAATCTACCCGTTACTGTTCAAACGGTCGGATCGGTCGACCGGGCCGGTCGACCGGTAATACAAAAATTTGACCGTTACAGGCGAGCGGTCGACCGACCCAGTCGACCGATAAAACCTGTGAGCAAAAATAATAGTCCGGTCGACCGCACCGGTCGACCGACAGACGTGCACACGGATACGTGCCTCTGCCAGGACTTCGGTCGACTGGTCCGGTCGACCGGACCAGCCTGACACAGACTCGGTCGACTGTCGGTAGACTGCCGGTCGACCGGATCAGGTCAGAAAACGAAATAAAGACAGAATTTTGAGAAGAAAAATATTTTTAACAAAACTATTTTAAACAGGAATTCAGTATGTAACATAAAAAGAAATTTGTAGAAGAAAGATTTTGTACTAAAATATTTTGTATATTTTATAGGAAATAAACTAAGAAATAGTATATGCGCAAAAACGTGTGTGATTGAGCTTCAAACCTAATCTCTATTCTTTAACAAGCTATAAAACTAAAAATACAAAATACATGAAGACTTCTTGTGCTATCTTCAAGTCTTTGAGCCATCCAATGCCTTGCTAGAGCCTTCTCTTCTTTGATCCTTCCTTGATGTGCAATTTGCCTTCCTTGCTTTGTGGAACTTAGAAGTTCTTGCAATAGCTAAGCGAATGGTCTCCAAACATGGTACAAAACCTGAAACTCATCTTGATCAAATGATTAGTACCAAATAGCACTAATTTGGTTTGTCATCATTAAAACACAAAACAATTGGAGAGTGTAACCTCTTGGGCCAACAATCTCCCCCTTTTTAATGATGACAAAACAAATAGGCTATTAACAAAAATATAGGGAGGAGAAAACTCCCCTCAAATTATGCTATACATAAAACACAAAAATATGCTCTAGATACCAATAATTGAAAGGATGCACCAATTATATAAAACACAAAAATTGCTCTTGATACCAAAAATACCAGAACATATAAATTCATAAAACAAATCTTAAAATTTAAAGTATATAAATTCATATGGAACCAAGACCAAATGAACTTATTTTTGTCATGTAAACTTATTCTCCCCCTTTTTGTCATACATCAAAAAGGGTTATGAAAAACATGTCTATTCAATAATACAAACATTAAGTTCTCCACAAATAAACGAAAATCTAGCAAAATCAAGAGGTTTAGTGAAAATATCGGCTAGTTGTAAATCCGTGGAAACATAATCAATATCTATATCACCTTTCTCAAAATGATCTCTAAGAAAGTGATATCTAATCTCAATGTGCTTGGTCTTACTATGTTGATTTGCATTTTTGGTCATGTGTATAGTACTAGTATTATCACAAAATATTTTTATATGATCAAAGTGCAAATCAAAATCAAGGAGAGTATGTTTCATCCAAAGGACTTGTGCACAACAAGCCCCCGCGGCAACATACTCCGCCTCGGCGGTTGAGAGAGCTACGGAATTTTGTTTCCTAGAGGACCATGAAACAAGACAATTACCAAGAAATTGACATGTCCCACTAGTACTCTTTCTATCTACTCTACAACCCGCATAGTCGGCATCCGAATAGCTAGTCATTGAAAAATCTCTAGTTTTCGGATACCAAAGACCCATTCCAATTGTGCCCTTAATATAACGAATAATGCGTTTAACCGCAATAAGATGAGACTCTTTAGGACACGATTGAAATCTAGCACAAAGACATACACTAAACATGATATCCGGCCTACTTGCCGTTAAATATAAAAGACTTCCTATCATGCTTCTATATAATTTAATATCAACATTTTTACCTTGTTCGTCCTTATCAAGCTTGGTTGTAGTTGCCATTGGAGTGTTGCAAGCCTTTGATCCTTCAAGCCCAAACTTCTTTACTAGCTCCTTTGTGTACTTGGCTTGGTTAATGAAGGTTCCGTCTTGCAATTGCTTGATTTGGAGTCCAAGGAAGAAATTGAGCTCACCCATGGAAGACATTTCAAATTCTAGTTGCATTACCTTCTCAAAATCCTTGCACAAAAGCTCATTAGTAGATCCAAAAATTATATCATCAACATAAATTTGCACAATTAAGATATCATTATCAACATGCTTAGTAAAAAGAGTTGTGTCTACTTTGCCTTAATAAAATTATTTGAAATGAGAAAACTAGAAAGCCTTTCATACCAAGCTCTTGGAGCTTGTTTCAATCCATACAAAGCTTTATCAAGTTTAAAAATAAAATCGGGATGAACATGATCAATAAAACCGGGAGGTTGAGAAACATAAACTTCTTCATTAATGAAACCATTCAAAAATGCAATTTTCACATCCATTTGAAAAAGTTTAAAATTTTTAAAACATGCAAAAGCTAGTGTCATCCGTATGGCTTCAAGCCGTGCTACGGGTGCAAAGGTCTCCTCAAAGTCAATTCCCTCAACTTGAGTGTAACCTTGGGCCACTAACCTAGCTTTATTCCTAATGACATTTCCGGACTCATCCATCTTGTTTCTAAAGATCCACTTAGTACCAATTATTGGTCTATCGTGGGGCTTAGGAACAAGGTGCCAAACTTGGTTGCGCTCAAATTGATTGAGTTCCTCTTGCATGGCAAGCAACCAATATGGGTCCGTCTCGGCTTCGAGAATGCCTTTGGGTTCAAAATGAGAAATGAAAGCAAAGTTACCACATAGGTCATGGAGTTTGGAGCGCGTAGTGACTCCTTTAGATGCATCACCCAAGATGAGCTCCTTAGGATGATTTGTAGCGTATCTCCAAGCTTTGGGAAGCGGTTGAGCGCTTTCCTCTTTATCCTCTTGAACTTCACCTATAGATTCTTACTTATCTTCTTGAGTGGGTGAGTCCTTCAAGGATAGTCTCTCCATGTCTTCACCTAATGGTTCAATCTGTACAACATTCTCAACAACCACATTAGTCTCTTCAAATTTAACATGCATGGATTCTTCTATGGTAAGTGTGGATCTATTGAAAACTCTATATGCTTTGCTAGTAGAAGAATATCCAACAAAGATAGCCTCATAAGCCTTAGCATCAAATTTACCCAAATTATCCTTAGTATTTAAAACAAAACACTTGCATCCAAAAACTTTAAATATGCAACATTTGGTTTTCTAGAATGATACATTTCAAATGATGTTTTTGAAGAATTTTTGCACAAATAAATACGATTCGATATATAGCATGCGGTGTTTACGGCCTCGGCCCATAAATATTGAGGGAGGTCATACTCACTTATCATTGTCCTAGCCATCTCTTGAAGTGTTCTATTTTTCCTTTCTACAACTCCATTTTGTTGTGGAGTTCTAGGACAAGACGTTTCATGCTTAATTCCCTTTTCATCACAATAAGTCATGAAGAGTTGGTTAATAAACTCACCACCTCTATCACTCCTTATTCTCAGAATCGAAAAACCTTTTTCTTTTTCAACTCTTTTTCGAAAAATCTTAAAGTGAGAAAAAGTTTGATCTTTATTTTGCAAAAAGAAAACCCAAGTAAAACGGGAGAAATCATCAACTAAAACAAATGCAAATCTACTTCCATTTAAACTCTTAGTTTTAGTTGGTCCAAAAAGATCCATATGAATTAATTCTAAAGGCCTAGTTGACATGATATCCTTGATTGGTTTAAAGGAAGACTTGGTTTGTTTCCCAAGTTGGCACGCACTACAAATGCGGTCTTTCTCAAAATCCAAGCAAGGTATACCCTTCACCAATTCCTTTGAATTAATCCTAGAGATATGGTCAAAAGATGCATGTCCTAATCTTCTATGCCAAAGCCAAGAATTTTCATCAAAAGCATTTAAGCATTTAGTAGAACAATCTAAATTAAGCATGTCAATGATATAAACATTATTATCACGAAAACCGGTAAGAATACAATCATTAGATTTAACATCAAAAATCTTGCAAGAAGAATCATCAAAAACAACTTTAAGTCCACGGTCACAAAGTTGACTAATGCTAAGCAAATTATGTTTTAAACCATCTACTAAAACAACATTCTCAATAATAGGAGATGCACCAATTTGAATGTTACCTATACCGATGATAGTTCCTTTGGAGTCATCCCCGAAGGTGACGGAGCCACCTTCCATGTACCTTGATAGGGTTGTGAAGTTGTTGATATCCCACGTCATGTGTCTCGAACAACCACTATCAAGGTACCACCGCTCCCTACGTCTTGGAGCCTTGGTGTGTACCTACATCAAACATTTTAGGACTTGATTTTGGTACCCACATTTTCTTGGGTCCATGAGGGTTAGAGCCATTAACCCAAACAAGATTATTTGAACTATGCAATTTATCATAACAAAATTTAGCTAAATGTCCATGTTTACCACAATATGTGCATCTATATACCCTACCATATTTAAAAGCATAATGAGTGTGTGATTTGTGATCATGGGCATTGTGAGCATGAACATGAGACGTGTTAGCTGTAGTGTGTGCATGAGGAATCTTAGCATGAGATGTGTGCTTTTTAGAAAATTTTTCTTCAAGTTTCTGGTATTAAAAGCACAATCTTTTAAAACTTTTTCAAAATCATTCATTTTGGATTTAAAAGAAGAAATTTCTTTTTCATCAATAATAGGGGATTTTGCCTTACAAGAACTCTTGTAGGCACAAAATTCTTTTTGCATGGAAATAAAATTAGAAGAAATATCATCTTTTTCTTTAGAAACAAGGGCAAGTTGATTTTTAAGAAAAGCAACTTCTTTTTGTAAGTTTATGCATTCAAGTTTTTGTTATCATAAGTTTCAGAAAGTTCTACAAAAGCATGCACTAGAACTTCCTTACTTACATCATCATCTTCATCATCAATGGATTGAGAGGTTACCTTGGGTGTGTTTGCCATGAAACACATATTAGCTTGATCCACCTCCTCTTCGGACTCGCTTTCCGAATCCCACGTAGCTTTGTAAGCTTTCTTTTCCTCCGGCTTCTTTGGCTTGAAGGAGGAAGTCATTTTCTTCTTGAACTCCGGACAATCTGCCATGATATGTCCGGGTTTGCGGCAATTGTAGCATATGATCCTCCGCTCCTCCTTGCCTTCAAATTTTCTCCGGAAGTTGAGCTTGTTCTTCCGGTACATCCTCTTGACGTTGCGAACAAGTAGAGTAAGCTCCTCATCTTCTTCTTCGTCATCTTCATCGTCATCATTGGTGGATGAAGTCTTGAAGGCTATGGATTTCTTCTTTGAAGTAGTGGCCTCTTCTCTCGCCTTCTTCTCCATCTCATGGGTCTTTAGGTTCCCAATGAGACTAATGAGGTCCATCTCGTCCTTGTCGTTCAACTCCTTGAAGGTGGTGGCCTTGATCTCCCATGATGAAGGAAGAGCCCGAATTACTTTCCGCACCTTTTGATCGTTGGAGATGTCATCACCTAATGAAGAAAGACCATTAGTGATTTTAGTAAACCTTGTAACCATACTATCAATAGACTCATCATCAAGCATTTTAAATGACTCATATTGGGACCTCAAGAGATCTATCTTAGCTCTCTTGACTTGTGAAGTCCCCTCGTGTGTGACCAATAAGTGTTGCCAAATCTCATAGGCGGATTGGCAATGAATAACCCGTGTAAGGTCATCCTCATTCAAGGTGGTTAATAGGGAATTTTAGGCTTTGGAGTTAGCCTCATATAGTTTAAAGTCAAGGTCGGTCCAAGTGCTCTCATCACTATCGGGTGCTACATAGGGTTTAGTCAAGGACTTGGCCACTAAGCTACCCAAAGATTGCAAAAATATAGTCATCCTAACCTTCCAAATTGGGAAATTAAGTCCATCAAATTTAGGAGGAGTTTTGATGTTATCGGCCATGTTTACTAGTGTATGAATGGATGAATGAAAATGTTGATTAGCAATATTTTAAGGATCTCTCTATGGATGTTAAGCCAACCTAGAGTCCAAGCTCTGATACCAATTGAAAAGTCACCTAGAGGGGGGTGAATAGGTGACAATGCTAATCAAGAGGCAAATTAAAAATTTAAATCTACAACAATCACAAGATGAATGCAAGCAAGTAAGTATGACAATGAATATGATGAGCAAGTAATAAGTGCAAGCAAAAAGAGTAAGGATTGCAAGAATGTAAACCAATCGCAAACACAAGGATATGTTATCGAGGTTCGAGCACCCAGCTCTACTCCCCACCTTCCCCAGAAGGATTCTAGCTACTTCCACTATCACAAAGAACAATTACAATGGAGTACCCAACTCCTACAATTTCAAGAACAAGTAATTTCCTTGGTAGTCAAAAGACCACAAACTCTCTCTTTCAAATATCTCTCCCTTACAAAGGTCCTTAGAGAATATTGAGTAGGAATGAAGCTCTTGTTGTAAGTGAAGAAAGAGAATTAAATCAGAGAGAATTTGAAAAAACCTTCAGAAAATCAGTGAGAAATTCAGCACAAAAACCAAGAAACAAGTCTCTCTTGAAAGCCTTAAACTTTTGAATTTTCTAGCAATAAATGTTGTATTGAATCTCTCCCTAAACACCCCTATTTATAGGAGAGGGCTAGGTTAAGAGATAAAATAAACTTAAGGCTAATTAAATAATATTAGATTCAAAATAAATCTTTAAACGAATTTTTAAACACAAAAGACAAAAATAAACAGCTCTTAAAAATCTACCCGTTACTGTTCAAACGGTCGGATCGGTCGACCGGGCCGGTCGACCGGTAATACAAAAATTTGACCGTTACAGGCGAGCGGTCGACCGACCCAGTCGACCGATAAAACCTGTGAGCAAAAATAATAGTCCGGTCGACCGCACCGGTCGACCGACAGACGTGCACACGGATACGTGCCTCTGCCAGGACTTCGGTCGACTGGTCCGGTCGACCGGACCAGCCTGACACAGACTCGGTCGACTGTCGGTAGACTGCCGGTCGACCGGATCAGGTCAGAAAACGAAATAAAGACAGAATTTTGAGAAGAAAAATATTTTTAACAAAACTATTTTAAACAGGAATTCAGTATGTAACATAAAAAGAAATTTGTAGAAGAAAGATTTTGTACTAAAATATTTTTGTATTTTATAGGAAATAAACTAAGAAATAGTATATGCGCAAAAACGTGTGATTGAGCTTCAAACCTAATCTCTATTCTTTAACAAGCTATAAAACTAAAAATACAAAATACATGAAGACTTCTTGTGCTATCTTCAAGTCTTTGAGCCATCCAATGCCTTGCTAGAGCCTTCTCTTCTTTGATCCTTCCTTGATGTGCAATTTGCCTTCCTTGCTTTGTGGAACTTAGAAGTTCTTGCAATAGCTAAGCGAATGGTCTCCAAACATGGTACAAAACCTGAAACTCATCTTGATCAAATGATTAGTACCAAATAGCACTAATTTGGTTTGTCATCATCAAAACACAAAACAATTGGAGAGTGTAACCTCTTGGGCCAACATTATATATATATATGTAAATAAAGTCACAAAGTCTTTGATTAATCCTTCAAAATGTTTAATGTATATATTCTAAAGAAAGAATTAAAATCTAGTAATCTTTCTCCTAGTTCACTGATTAGCCAGTAAGTCCGATAAAGCTTTCGCTATGGAAGGTTCAAGACCTAGTTCACCTATCCTTATGCAGTTTCTTTTCTAAAGTACCTTACACAAGGTAGACTCCAACCGAGTGCTAGATGCGATCTTGATGCGCAAGCTCTTGAATCAACACGTGGTAAAATATAATTTATAAAATAAAAACACGTGGCCGAGGCAGGGAGCGCGGTCGTGATCATGGACGTTCCTTCTTACTGTCACATCAGTCCACCGGTGGTCGACCTTAATGCCAGATCTACAATCGTTTTGGCCATTATGCTAACAAGTTTGCTTTTTTGCCGTCATCCATTTTGGTCTTTCTTCCTTAGGTGATGACATCTCCAACGTTCAAAAGGTGCGGAAAGTAATTCGGGCTCTTCCTTCATCATGGGAGATCAAGGCCACCACATTAAAGGAGTTGAACGACTAGGAATAGCCACCATGCTCCATGTGCTCACATTTATGCACATTGAACATACTTGACTTCATCCCCATCTAACTTCCTCTTCTTATAACCCCCTCATGGGGTCACAACTTGATTAGGTCGAATACTCATGCATTGTCCTCAATGTATGCAAGATAAAAAAGATGCATGAAATAGGTAAAAGGTATGAAATCACTCCCTCCGTCTCTTTGGACCAGCGGTGGTGCTGGGTCCAGCCGACTGAGATCGTCTGAGCCCCGCCTCAATGCGGTCCAACCTCGAGGATTGCTCCTCCACCTTCTTTCTAAGCCTGATCTGCCCCCTAAAAATTTTCTTCATGCCATTCCAGATGGTGGACATGAAGGCTCGTGAATCTGTTGGGGGATCCTGATGCCAAAACTCAGGCTCATCTTCCTCCTGAAGACTCTCCTCAGAGGAGGACTCCACCGGCACATCTTCGGGCTGAACACTAGGAGTCCAAACCGCGTGCAAACAGCTATTATAGGAACTGGTGGGTCGCTCAGGTGCAACAAACACTCGGTCAAATGAATCGAATACGGCGTCCGGTAGGAAAGTCCTACACAGACGCGTAATCAGAATAGGGTGAGAGTGTTTGGCACCTCGGGTGCGTGAAGAGTTGGCTATGATTGCGTGGAAGATGACCTTATTTAAGCAGACCGTGTGTTGCCTGGTCATTAAATCGTGAATTATTTGCAACACGGGCGGTTGAAGGAAGTTGTGTGGTCCAGCCCTAAAATGTTACGTTGGATCCAGCGTCCAACGCAGTGTACGTTCCTAAAGGTAGTGCTGGCCTTAAGCCCACGGTCCTGCTCAGTGCAGCGAGCCCCCATGAGTGTCATATAATTGATTTATAGGAGGAAAAAGATTGGGAGTTCCACTTTTATCCCTAGGTAAAAAGATATTTACAAACCTAGGGACTTGAAATTTTGAAAGAAGGAGTTTGACCCTAGGGAAAAAGAGTTATGGAGAAACTAGGGTTTTGAGGGATTTGAATTTTGAAAGTTGTAGAACTCTTTTAAAGGAATTTGCACAAAAGTCCCTCATTTTCTTTTTTTCTTTATATATTTATTTACAAAAAGTGTACAAAAACTATTTACAAGGAATATGTACAAGTGTGTCCATTGCCTAAGCTTTTCTTTGGTCATTTTCCTCTAGCCCGTTTCCCATCGTTCCAGTGTTTTGTTTGCGCGGGCTCAGTTGGGAAATGAGTGCAATTATTTTCTGAGCCTTAGGCATTTCTAGTCTCAATGGCTTATTGTTATTCATCCTCATTTCACCACAAGGTTCACTGAAAATTTCTTCATCACCACTTTTTTCACTCTGAACTTCTTCATTCCCATGTTAAGAAATTCCAGCTCTTCTCCATACAAATCCTCAAAACTAAGGTCAACATCTTCCTTCAGAGTTGTACAATTAGTTAACCGACCCGGGTTGGCTCATCCAGACACATGATTTCATCAGCGAAGAGGTCTTCAAAAGTTATATCAATTGGAGGTTCTTGAATCATATCCTCATGGGATACATTCACAGTTGGCTCACTGAAAGTGAAGATATCCAAATCAACTTTCCCCTTTTGAAAGGGTACTCGGATAACAGGATTTTTCACTTCAAGAGAATCACAAACTTGTGACTCATCTTTACTTTTTTCCTCACAATTGTTTCTGACAAAGTTAACCTCGAATGTTTGATCTTTAATCCTACGAGGTTGCATGCTGAAGACATTCAATTCTCTCGTCATATCCCCAAAAGTTATCCTCATTGACCCATTCCTGCAATTTATGATGGCATTTGCTGTGGTCAGAAATGGTCGTCCCAAGATGACAGGAGTTTGAGCCCTATGATTGGTATTAGACACAGGTTGTGTCTCAAGAATTACAAAATTCACAGGGTAAATGAACTCCCCAACTCTGACAAGAATATCGTGAATTTCCCCCTTGGGTCTCTTGACAGAGCGATCAGCCAGTTGTATCGTCATTTGGGTCGGGCGGAGATCACCTAATCCTAATTGTTGATACACAGAAAAAGACAGGAGATTGATACTGGCCCCTAAATCAAGTAGTGCCCTATTAATGGTAGTCTGTCCTATGACACAAGAGATTGTTGGGCTCCCTGGGTCTTTGTATTTCTCCAGAATTGGCCCAGTGAGCAACTCGCTGATGTTGGATACTAGGAAGACTCTCTTAGGGACTTGTGTTTTCCTCTTCTTGGTGCACATTTCCTTTAAGAATTTTGTATATGATGACACTTGTTGTATGGCATCAAAAAGAGGGACATTGATTTGGATCTTGTTAAACATTTCTCGTATCTTCTCCATATGAGCATTCAACTTGTGATTTGTAAGCCTATTTGGAAATGGTGCCCTAGGCTTATAAGGTTGCTCATCTACTTTTTCTTTTCCTTTGGCTTTTGAAGTTGATGGCTCTGAACTAGAAGATGGATTGTCAGAAGTTGGTTGTACTGGAACTGGAGGGGTTGACTTTGGTACTGGATGGGATGGTTGAGTAGAAACCCTATTATCTACCTGTTTTCCAGATCTCAGGATATGAATAGCGTTGCAATGACTGAGGCCCATGTCTTCCACTTCATGCAAAGGGAAGTGATTTTTGGGATTGGGCATTGGCTGACTTGGAAACATTCCTTTTTGTCTCTCATTGAAAGAATTATTCAGTTGCCCAATTTGGACCTGTATTTTGTTCATATCCTGTTGATGGTTCTTCATTAGGGTTTCTATCATCTTTTTCAACTTTGATAGTTTGTCATCTGAATCATTCTGGGGTGGATGTTGGTGATATGGAGACTGGAAGTGTGTTTGATAGTGTGGTGGGCTCTGATAGGATTGTGATTGTGGTGGACTTTGATATGGATGAAAATTCGGTGAATTACGATTGAGACTGTGTTGAGGAGGCTGAGCATTATATGGATGTGGAAATGGTGGCCTATGTTGCTCAGGACCAGACTGACTCCACGAAAGATTTGGATGGTTTCGCCATCCCGGGTTGTATGTGCTGGAGTGTGGATTGTGATTGGGTCTGGTGAAAGTGGCATTCGTATTCTCCTGATATGATTGAGACTGGTATATAGGACACTCCTCGAATACATGGTTGAGGTCATGACAAAAGGTGCAACCCGGTTTGACCATAGGTGATGGTTTGACCTGATTGACAGCAGAATGTTCCCTTGACTCAAGCAGTTCTATCCTCTTCATTAATTGTGTGATCTTGGCTTCAGCAGCTATAGAGGATTCTATGGAATGCATACCGGTTCTGAAAGTAGTGGGAGTGGGTTTATCTGAGCATGACTCCCACTGAATGATTTTCTCAGCTAGGGCTTCAAAGAGATCCCACCCTTGATTCTCATCTTTCTTCAAAAATTCCCCTTGGCACATGAATTCAAGGAGTGTTTTCGTTTGATAATCAAGTCCGTCATAGATAATTTGGCACTGACGTCATTTCTCTATGCCGTGATGAGGACATAAGGCTAAAAGGTCTTTGAAACGCTCATCCAGAAGGGTTCGTGTGATTCCTGCTTGAATTGCATGATGTTCTTTCTCATGAGGGCTGTCTTATGAATGGGGTAAAATTTCTTAAGAAAGATCTTTACAAAATCATCCCTTGAAGATATCGAACTGGCGGGAAGATTGTAAAGCCATTTCTTAGCTAAGTCTTTCAGTGCAAAAGGTATGAACCTTAACCTAACAGCATCCTCAGTCAATTGAGAAATTCTCATCATTACGCATACTTCTTCGAACTCTTGAATGAAGAAGTACGCGTCCTCAGACTCTAAACCATGAAATCGTGGAAGTGTATTGATGAATTGTGTTTCAGCTCAAAATGATTTCCATTGGTAACAGGGAGAAGAATGCATAATGGAAGGGAGGTGCGAATTGGATAGAATCTGTCTTGAAGCGAAACGTTGTTTTCCATTGTGTGAAGTGGTGGTGTTGGTGCAAGTGTAGAAATTCTAACAAGTCTTGCAGAATCTAGATCCCGGTACCACTCTTGCATATACAGTCACAAACAACGTTCACCGATCACACCAGCGAAAAAAAAAAATAACAAACAATAAAAGAAAAATCAATCCCAAGCTATCTAGGATTCCTGGACCTAGACGACTCCTAACTGTTCGATGAACCAAAGAAGGTTGTTGCTTGAATCTGACCACAGCTAATCAGCCAGGTAGGGGCAAAATACGGTGGGAGGAGTATCCGTGCGTAAGCAACGGGCCTTAATTACGCCAAACCACGGTATCTTCGAGGCTTAACCTCTTAATCCCCAGCCTTAGACACTGATTTCACCGGAGTATGAATCAAAATCAACTTCCAACTTCAGTCGATCTCCTACTGAGTCCGGATGTCCCTAGGGCCAACATCTATCAGATTATTAAAAGGCTTGGGACTGTGAGTGCTGGGATGGTGGTTTTTGGGCTAAGGAAAGGGTGATGAAATCCCCACCTTATTTTATTTATTGGGTAATGCCCATAAAATCGATTTTGTGCAAGTGTACGATATAAGCAAACAAGGTTCACTCAAAGCGATATAAATCAACCAAGAAGTGAGTCCTATTCAAAATGCAATGCGCACGTACCTTGCTCCAGCACTCTTCAACAGTAAAGTAAATGAATTGAAAAGACACGTGCCTAGAAATGCAAGCGTCTAATCATTTTTTAACTTTGCAACCAATATTTAACTGTTGATTATTAGCAGGAATATGGTGAAGCATACAAGAATTAAGTATTGCAGCAGCTATTATTTTGCAGAGCAAGCAACCCTGCAGAAAATTGTGAGTAGTTCACTCTTCTTTGCCGCGGATCCGCGGCTTTGGCTGTGGAATCGCGGCAAATCAGAGGGCAACTGGTCTCTGCTTTCTAGAGCAGAGGCCCAGGGCCACTTATATGTCACTGCAATGCTAGTTTTCCTGTTTCTTCACCTGTAACTGCAACAGAGAAGAAAGTTCGTTTAGTTCTTCATTTGAATCAAAACCGTTGCTCTCCCCGGCAACGGCGCCAAAAATTTGATAAGGAAAAAGAAAGTAGTGGTGGAGTATAATTCGCACAGATATTCAACAAAAGAGAGAAGGTTTAGAGTCAACCTTAGGTGCTTAATCACTCCGAAGTGTATTCACAATGTGTAATGTACTCCTTTCCAAATCACCGTAGTAGCATAAGCTATACGGGTCGAATCCACAAGGAGAGCTCACGATGGAAGCTTTACGGTTTGATGTTGAAGAAAGACAAATGAAAGTTCTTCTTTGTTTCAAAAGAATGAGAAAGACATGGAAAAATAGGTGAAAGGAATTGCGGTGGATTTGTACATGAAAATAGAAACGATGAAAGAAAGTGAAAAGAATTTGAAAACAAGAATTGCTTTAGAAAGAATGCTAAAAGAAAGGAAACTTGTAAAAGACTTTTAGAGGGGAAAAAGCCATGAGTAGCTAATCTTACTAACTTGCTAACTTACTAATCTCCGTTAGGGTGAAGCATGCCTCATGTTTATTCATCGGCAAGTGTTTGTCTTGCTTATTGGTCAAGTTACTTTCCCCTTTGATGGATGGGTGATCATCTTGGACTTGTCTTGTAGCCTCATTGATTTCATCGGCTCTCAAGATAGAATTTCATGGTGGAATCGGCGAGTATCACTCAAGAGATGCTAAGGAAGAAGATACAAAATTCATTAGACATTCAAGGCCATACAACAAGTTAGCATTGAAGTAAAAAAGTTGTACAACAAATAGCATATGTTTGGTGTTCCATCTCCATGTTCCATCAAGGCACTTGTTCTAAGACAAGGCTCTAAATGAGGCACACATGAATCATATGGAGAATTACAACAAGAGATTGCCAAGAATGAAAATAACCCATCGGGGATGAAAAAGACTCAACATTTGCAAGATTAAGAATTAGCATTCACCCAAGAGTTAGAAGTTAGCAAAGTTAGTGGTAGCTAGTCATGTTAGAAAAGTTAGCTAGCCATTACAAGAGAAAGAAAACAACAAGACATTATGCTATGAAAGTAAAGCTTGAAGGAAATAAAGCAAGAAATGAAAAGCACTAGAAATTGCAATAGAAAAGAAAGTAGATTGGATTAATCCTTGCTTTGCTTCAAGTTGTCACCCTGATTACAAGCTTTCACTCTCTCACTATCTCTCTCTTGCAGAATTTCTAGGAGGAAGAAGAAGACTAAGAGAACTAAAACCTAGAGAAAAACTAAAAATTACAAGCTCTTTCCTCTATTCTCTCCTCCCCTTTTTGCACTGGCCCTGATGGTCTATTTATAGGCCTCAGGAGAAGAAGGCTCCAGAATCAGACAGCTGGGGATCAATCGCTGGCTCAACGGCCAGATAACTGCCGCGGATCCGCGGCCAGAGCCGCGTTTCCGTGGCAGAATCTTTGCCGTTATGCCAGCGAATTCTGTTGCGAGTTTGTTGCAGGTTGTTGGCCACGTGGATCTTCTAGGATGCTGACAGGATGCGTGGGTGATTCCAGATCCTGGGCTCAACTCTTGGGCTTCTTTTTTGGCTTTGAATTAATCCCCTTTTATTCTTGATAATTGCATGGATTTGTGGGCCTCTCTCCATTAAAATATGGACCTGCAAAAATAGAGAGAAAAAGAGTAAAAAAATAGATTTTTATTAATATTATGCATGGTATAGAGGTGGAAGATGATGCAAAAATGAACTACAATCACCAACCATGATAGCCGATGTCATCCAATATGCACGAAGATGTAAAGCATGCCAAATTCATGCGGACTTCATACACCAACCTCCAAAGTTGCTCCACCCAACTGTTGCTTCATGGCCATTCGAAGCATGGGGAATCAATGTCGTAGGGTCAATCAGCCCTCTTCAACAAAAGGTCACCGGTTTATCCTGGCAATAACCGATTACTTTTCAAACTGGGCAGAAGTCATACTGCTGGTTGAAGTCAAAACTTTCAACATGGTTAATTTCATCAAACACCTTGTCATTCATCGATTTGGTGTCCCTAGGCGGATCATCCATGATAACGGTCCCCAATTCATAAGCCAGGAATTCTATCGATTCTGTGATAAATACCGAATTCAGAATGTGGCTTCAACTGCATATAATCCCGCCGCTAATGGCTTGGCAGAAGCATTCAACAAGACGATCATCAAGTTACTCAAAAAGTTCGTCTCTTCGAATAAGCAAGATTGGGATGAAAAGCTTGGTGAATGTCTTTGGGCCCACCAAACCACAGTTCGGACCCCGACAGGCAATACGCCTTTTTCGCTGGTGTATGGGTGTGAAACAGTCATATCGTTAGAAGTCCAAATGCCGTCATTACGAGTTGCTATGACCACTAAGATCACATCAGAGGACAATGATCGGTTGCACCTTCAAGAGCTCGAAACCCTGGATGAGAAGCGGTTACAAGCTCAGCAGCACATCGAGTTGTATCAAGCTCGAATATCAAAAGCCTTCAACAAAAAGGTCAAACAAAGAGTCTTCCAGAAAGGAGATTTGGTTTTAGCCGTCAGACGACCGATGATCATGACGCACAAAACAAAACCAAAGGCAAATTTCAGCCTAAATGGGAAGGACCGTTTGTAATAGAAACAGTCTAGTCAAACGGAGCATATCGCCTTATGACTTCAGATGGTGATTTACTCATGATGCCGATCAATGGAAAGTTCTTAAAGAAGTATTATCCTTGATTAAGGATCCTTCTCATGGTCAAGTTAATACTACACCTCTGACCAAGACCTTCGAATCCAAGGTACACATAAAGAGCTTCTCTCTCTCCCTTCCTCCAAATGGGATCATACGACCATAAACCAGTCGGAACCTGGTCATACGCTGGTTGTCCAAAAGAGAATCAAGGTTACACATACGCTAACCAAATGATCCAACACCTTTAACAGTTAAGGATAGAGGAAAATGTTAGCCTTTAAGCCCAACATAAGTTCTCGATAACTCATCATGCTGAGGGGAATAGCATGGCTAGCCCGACTCAAACGGTAGTTGGTAAAGGCATATCAAACCCGTTGACAGTTGAGGATTTGCTAACGATCCTAAAGGACCAGTTCCCATTTGATTCCCTCTCCAAAATCACTTGCCAATTCTCATCCATAGAATGGTAAGACCACATATAAAGATTTTTCCATCCATTTCGCTATTACGTTAACACTAAACCTATGACAGTGATTTCCTCGTTTCTCCCCGTAAGAACGAGTCCCTTTCATGCTATGTTTAACAGTATAACGTCTGGCATCCATTTCGCTGTTACGTTAACACTAAGCCTATGACAGTGATTTTCTCATTTCTCCCCGTGAGAGCGAGACCCTTTCATGCTATGTTTAACAGTATAACCTCTGGCATCCATTTTACTGTTACGTTAACACTAAACCTATGACAGTGATTTTCTCGTTTCTCCCCGTGAGAACGAGGCCCTTTCATGCTATGTTTAATAGTATAACCTCTGGCATCCATTTTGCTGTTACGTTAATACTAAACCTATGACAGTGATTTTCTCATTTCTCCCCATGAGAACGAGACCCCTTTCATGCTATGTTTAACAGTATAACCTCTGGCATCCATTTTTCTGTTACGTTAACACTAAACCTATGAAAGTGATTTTCTCTTTTCTCCCCGTGAGAAGGAGAGCCCTTTCATGCTATGTTTAACAGTATAACCTCTGGCATTCATTTTACTGTTACGTTAACATTAAACCTATGACAGTGATCTCCTCATTTTTCGCAATGAAATCGAGACCTTTTTTCAAATCCCATCAAAACTTTGAGCTTGGTGGCTTCTCAATCGGTTATGTCATTGCGACCTCTGAACTGGAAAATAGCCAAGTCTCACCTTTCAGTCCGGCAAGGACTACTTCGAGTTTGGTGGCTTCTCAACCGGTTACGTCATTGCAACCTCTGAGCCGACAGATAGCCAAGCCTCACCTTTCAGTCCATCAAGGACAACCTCGAGCTTGGTGGCTTCTCAACTGGTTATGTCATTGCGACCTCTGAACCGGCAGATAGCCAAGTCTCACCTTTCAGTCTGACAAGGACTACTTCGAGCTTGGTGGCTTCTCAAGCGGGTATGTCATTGTGACCTCTGAACTGACAGATAACCAAGTCTCACCTTTTAGTCCGTCAAGGACTACCTCGAGCTTGGTGGCTTCTCAACCGGTTACGTCATTGCGACCTCTGAACTGGCAGATAGCCAAGCCTCACCTTTTAGTCCGACAAGGACTTCTTTGAGCTTGGTGGCTTCTCAACTGGTTACGTCATTGCGACCTCTGAACCGGCAGATAGCCAAGTCTTACCTTTTAGTCTAACAAGGACTTTATTGAGCTTGGTGGCTTCTCAATCGGTTACGTCATTGCGACCTCTGAACCGGCAGATAACCAAGCCTCATTATTCAGTACAGTAAGGACTGTTTTCTCAAATGGTTGCAGTACAGCTTGAAAGCGATAGTTCAAAAGATAAAACAAATTAGAAATACGACAAGGGGAGTCAAAACAAATTACTTTTATTGATTCTGAAAACAAGGGATACATGAGGCACATATATTACAAGCTATTATGGTGCTTCATAAAATTTGATCCGCCCTTCAAGAATGGCCAGCCTTATCTTCCTATCATCAGCAGCCCCGATAAGCGCATGCGACCTCAGCTTAGCCTCATTAAAGCTCACCGTCTGGGCTAAGCGAGCTTCAACTTCAACCAAGGTTGCCCTCTGAGCTAACTCTTGCCACAAGAGTTCGTCATTTTGAGCCCTAAGCTGCTCAAGCCGGGCAGCCTCTTCAAGACGCACTGGTTCAGCCTTGGATAAAAGAAGATTAGCTTTTCTGATCATCTCCCTGGCCTTTTCAATTTTATCTTCAGCGTCAAGAAGAGCACTACTAGAAGCATCTATGGTGTCCCCGAGCTCTACCTTTCTTGTCTCCAAGGCTCTACCTTCCTTGTCTCCAAAGATTTCAAGTCAGAAGAAATGGCCTTAGCGGCTTCCTGAGCGGCAAGATGAGCTTCATGCATCTGAGCGAAAAAGTGCGCAAGCTGCTCATTAACTGAAGACTCCAGGTCTGAATGGCTAAGACGGCGCCATTCGTCTACATCCCTCTCAAGTTGGTCCACCAGAAGTTCTCATGCAGCGGCCTCGTCATCCCCTCCAAAGTCTAGGATACTCTCAATGCTTCGGGAGAGGACCACCTTTAGAGTAGAAAATGAAGTAGTCGAGCCTTTCAAAATCAAAGCGATGGATCGCTTCAAGCCTTTATAGAAGCTATCAATTAGCTCAGCCACAAACTCATTCTCAGCCTCAATCACTCCTAGCAGACGAGCAGCCCCTGAAGAAACAGATTCCACCGGCTTTATTGACACTACTGTGGAAGGAACAGTAGAAGCACTGGCTGCAGCAATATGAGAGGTTGTCGGTGATCTCGGAGGAGTCTTCATTGAAACCAGTACACTAACCATAACCAAGGTCGGACTAGTGACTATTTCCGGGAGAGCGGGCTCAACCACCAGTGTTGGGGAAGTAGGACTGGCAATCACCCTTAGCTCCGCACTTGGCAAGATAAGCGGCGCTGGCGAAACTAATGGCATCTCACTCGCCGATATAGTTGGAAGTGAGATTGGCCCCGTGACTACCGTCCCTCAATTTCAGTTCCTCTGGCTGGTTCAGGCTGATAAGAGGGTAGGTCGCCGTACAAGGCATCCAACTCAGCAGCATCCGCTGCGGTCGAAGTACTTGCTTCACCCCTTGTTCCTTCAGGAAGATTAGTTGGCTCCCTTGAAGTCGATACACACAAAGGCGAGACACCTGCAATAAGACTTTGTTTAGACAAGGCATAATATCATAGCAAGTGCTAAAAAGGTCAAAACAATACCAAAAGATAATGTTACCTCAATCGTCTTCACGGTTGCATCAGTCCCTACGAGCTCCATTGGAAAATCTTTGGCAGAATCAACACGAATGGCCGGCCCGCCTTCGCTTGCCGAACCCTCCGTGGTCCACCCAAAGGAGTTAGAAGCTTCAGAACTTCCTTTCGAAGTCCCGGTGCCCGAAGGTCCAAGATCAACCGCATCATCTCCGGATTCTTCCGAGACGGCAAAATAGCCAGCCTCATCGCCCTCTTTATAAGTAAATAAGGGATCATAATGCTTCCCTTGTTCTCCGACAGCTTCAACTCTCAGGCTTCTCACCGCCTCAGTTCCTGAATCATAAAACAGACCATGAGCTGTCTGGAACACATAAGAAGTGTATTACAAGAATGAAGTTGATCTTACCCGGGTCCGGAGCGGCTTTGCCAGTAGTCAGTTTAGGAACCGACAATTCTGTTACTAATAGGGCAGGAGGAGGAGCCGATGCAGGTAATTCGCCCTCTGCAACAACCGTAGGAGCGTAGCGACGAGGCTTCTTCACTACCCTCTTCCTACGAGATCCACCCTCCCGCTTTCGTTTGAAGTAGACGTTGGGCTCTTCTTCCTCCACATCTTCAACATCGGCATGTTCCATGAAGTAGACGTGAACCCTTTTACCCTCGCCCTTCTCAGTGACTTTTTATTTCAACTGCTGAGAAATTAACTTCATACCAGAAGAATTAACAGAAAATCTAGTGGGTGTGGAGTTTGATGTTGTATGTCACTATCAGAATCCCAGGGTCATTAGAAGGTTCGGAGTCCTTAAAGGCATGTACAGCCGCGCTTCGGTACAACTAGCAATGAAGAATCGCCAGGCACGGGATTCATCGTTGAGGCTCCCATGAAAGCCAGATTGCTGTTTGAATTGCCCGCATATAGTTGGTCATATCCAAACTGACTTAGAACATAAGGTTCCAGGTAGCAGGCGTCCCCGCTTCTGTACAACAAGTGTGAAGGCTGAATGCTAACCAGCCACTCAAAAATTTCCCGACTCAATGACGTCTGCCCTTCCCCCACGTCCTTAAACTCTTCACCATAGCCCGCATCCCGAATATAGGGGAAGCAGCGGAAAAGGCTATAGACATCATAGCGGCACAGCAACTTACGGACTGCAGCCACATAAGTCCTCAACCATGAACATCCCTCGAATCGACGGAGAAGCGCCATTCGAACACCTTCTGGGGGTTCTTCTCTGGCTTCGATCATGGAAGGACAGTGAAGGGCGAACAACGCCATCAAATAAGTATATGGCAGGCTTATTCTGGGGTTTGGTCCGTCGCAGGGCAAAATAGTCCCCTTTCCCCGCTTCGTCGTTGGTGGCCTACAGAAAGCCTCCGTCACTGTGCGAAGGCCTCTCTGAATACAACACACCATGGCTGGAAGGAGTCCAAGAGAACGACCATGGACAAGACGACCGGCAGGCAATAAGACAGTCGGATGAATGACGTCGCTAGATGAAGATGGCACCACACATCTCTTCAACCAGACCGTCAAGAAACCAGCCAGAAGTGCCTTCCGGGATGTCGGTCGACGAGCCTGGTGTTGGAAACTCCGAAGAATATCGCCTTTTTCATAGGGGCCATCATCTTCTTCAAGAATTAGATTCCCTTGAGAATGCTCTTGCATCCGGCGAAAGATGTCTTCATCAGCAACTCCACAATGAGCCGCTTCAGGAGTATTTTTCATATCAGGAAACAAATAATCTCCCCAGCTTTTCAAGCTGCATGAAGCTCCCTTACTGCTCCCATGCATCCTGGAGCAAATATACAAGTGGCACATTAACTCCCGGTAGGTCTCAAATAAGGCAGGCTCCTGCTTCTCCAGAAGTGTCAATTCTGCCTCGCACGGGAATATTCTTCGTATGGGAGGGATCCCAAAGGCAAAGCAAAGACTTCCCACATCTCATGTAGAGCCATGCCCATTCGCCAACAGGGATGAAGAAGGTCCCTATAGCCGGGCAGTATAACTCAAAGATGGCGTAGAAGTTCGCTACGCTCATCTGAATGCCATAACAGGTCGCCCTGACGGCCTCATAACGATTCAGCCTCTCTAGATTCTCCTCGAAATGAGCAAGGAGATATAGAGTCAAATCCCTTCACCATGCCTTCAGAGGGTGAATCCACCCTGGAGTCCTGAAATCAGTGGCTAAATAGTTACCACGAACCTTAAAGAATTGATTTCTGAAAGTCTGAGCCACCGCAAGATTTTCTCCCCATGGGATGTCTGAGAGTACATTCCCAGGGTGGAGACCCATTATGTAATGAGGAGGCCCCGCTCTTGTGTAATCGGGTGAGGGAATTATCAACTTCCCTACGTGAACAGATTCAGTAATCTGACTCACTTGCCACTGCATCTTCCGAGCCCTCGTCACGCATTGAAAGAATGACAAGGAAAATGCCGCCTGTTAGACGGAAGATAGAACTTCTCGCCATCTAATTGAAAAATCCACTGCCCCTCTCTGGCTAGCAGCTGGCGATCATGGTCTGGCGTCGTGTCTCCAAACATGAAGCCGGGCTTCCAATAGATTCGTCGGTCAGAATCTTTAAGGGGAGCAGTAGTTAAGATGCTCCTCATGGTGCGTTGGTCCCCACCATAAATAAGTGTATCCCGAGCCCGCTCGCTGAACAGTGAAGCTTACCCTTGGAACTGCAAGCTGACATTACCATCTAGCCTCCAGGCCGTGCCAAATAGACTGTTCAAAGGACCAGGAGTATAGTGCACTGCAAAAACAAAGAAAAAAACTATGATTAGTTCATCAGCCAAACAAAGGCTAAAACAAAAATGCAATTTTTGTTAAGGCATAGCCTTGCTCTCCGAGCGAAACTAACCTAATGATAGCTTCGCCCCAAAGCTTAGCTTCGCAGCTGCAGTGTAACTCTGCACTTCACATGAAGGCAGGAAGCGGGAAAATATCCAAGTGTTAGCTTCGCTCTGGAAGCTTACCCTCGAACAACAGAATGCAACAAAGCCCCAAGGGCTAACTTCGTCAGAAGGGGGTTATTGCCTAGAGGGCATTAAAGTCCTTTTCAGTACACTTCAAAGGATAACTTCGCATCCTGTCATTCAACAGGATGTGAACCGCCTAAAGGATAGTTTCTCCTGAAAGCTTGAAGAAGAGACCCTTCAGTTCTAATATTCCAGTCAAGAAATCAGGGAAATTCAGGGAATTAAACTCCCTAAAATCACAAATCATGTTTGATCATCCTGGATTCATCTAAAGATAGCCAAAAATTGGCTTTAAAGAGAGATGAAAATCTCTGATCAAAAGGGAAAGATCCCTACTGGCGATTGGTCGTTCGATGACCGGAGGAGGAGAAGGACCCTCCGTTGCAGAGGTTGCGACCTCTTTTCCCGCTCATCTCTTGGGAGCCATTGAAGAACGAAGGAGATTCTTGGATGCTTGAACGAAGAAGAAGAAAAGAGTCAAGTGCTCTGAAAATTTCAAAGAGAAGTGATGCCTTCTTTCTCAGCCCGATCAGGCTTTTATAGGCTGATGATCGCCTAAAATGATGCCTCGATAAGAGCACAGGCTGTCGTTTTCAAATAATTTGAAATGGCGCCTAAAAGCGCTTCCCGAGAAGCGTTGATTCAGCCCGCTAAGGGCTAACTCCGCCATAAGTCAAGTGGACTTAGCGCGATGTATCGACAACTTCGCCAAAACATATGCCTTAGCTCCGCTAAAAGCACAGACGAGCTTCGCGGAACATTCATGCTAGCTTCGCTGGAAGCTTGGATTCTGTCTTTAACTTCGTATGAAGTCTAAAGGATAAGCAGAAACTGAACTTTTATTGATTTAAAGGGAAGGTACATTGATACTACTACATCAAGGTTGTGTTCGTACAACAGAATCATTTGCTCAAAAGGCATATAAGTGGTCCTATCTACTTCCAAGCCTAACGACCTAGACACGAAAGGCCTTCCTCCTGCACAAGGCCATAATCCTTCGCATAATGGCAGATTTTGCCACCAGAAAGCTGGATCTTCTTTGATGAAAATTGGCAAAAAGAAGGATCCGGGACCTTACAGGTGACGTCCGCTTCCCGAAGTGGATCATCTCGAGTAAGCGACTATCAGCCCCGCCTAGAAGTGGATCATCTCGAATAAGCGACTGCCAACCTCTCCTGGGAACACACATCAGTTGCCCCGTTTTATCTCCTTCTTAGGATTAAAGTTTCAACCGGAAAAGCAAGAGGCAACTTTCTGGTCCCTTCATCAAGACAAAAGAATGGTGAACATAGCTCACTACTATGTGAACTGAAACAAGTTAGCAACAGGTTAAAAGAAGAGTTGCCAAGTGAAATGCTAAGTCAAATTCTTTAGGGCAAAGCAATTTAAATCCAATTCAGTTGCAGTTTAATAATGGATTCCAGTTTCAGTTAAGCAGAGGATAGCCTCGCTTGCACAATGATGATGGGTTGTCTCAGCATAAGCCAAGTCCTAGCCTCGCCTATATGGCTAAGCCAGACTGATCCTGAGAGACACAGTCTGACCCTACCAATATGGCAAGACTGGCTCAACTTTGAAGAGACTAAGTCCCAAGTGTTGCCTGTGTGGCGAACTTAGCAGGTAAGCATGCATGATCTTTCTTTGATCAAGTCAAAATGATATCTTCGCTGGGAAGCTGGGCTGAAACCCTTCTCTGCAGATCAGTCCAATACAAATAAAGAACAAAGAAAATCAATCCCTGAGGCAGCTGTTAAAGCTAATTTAAGAGAGATAAACTCGCTAGAGTCATTTGTCCATTGGTAAAGTCTCCGGATGACCGAGACTTACCGGTTCCTGGCCGGATAATGACCAGAGTGGGCATCCCCACTAGTTCAGAGATCTGAGTATCTCTATCTAAATCAAGAGAAGATGAGAGCAGACCGCTTCTCTTCAGAGGACCTCAAGTGTCCTATTTATAGGCCTCATGGCCTGAGCGCACCGCTGCCGCTTCAAGCATGGAAGTGCGAGCAGATTTAAGGCATTTATTGGGCCTTGAGAAAGGGAACGGTTTCCCTCGAAATCGTGCAAGGAAGAATGATCTCTCTCGTTAATAGGCATTTATTGAGCCTTTAGAAAGGGAACGGTTTCCCTCAGAAATGCACAAGGGAGGAATGATCTCCCTCAATTGATGCAAGAGAGGTTATTCTAACCTCAAAAGAGGAACAATCCTTCTCGTAACTGGCCAAAAGCAGTTGGCCTCAGGAAAGGAAAGATGCTCCAAAGCGAACCTATTCGGAAGGCTCGGACGCGGAGCCACCCAGACGCGAAGCCACCAAGACGCGAAGCTAACCAGAGTCGCGAATCTACACGATTCTTTGACGAATCTATCCCAAAATAGGATTAAAAGCGAAGCTGAACTCAACCACCATGGCGATGTTCGTACTACACATAACACCGATCAAAGCAATTCAAACTATTTCGAAGTCTGAGCTATTGCAGACCTTCGAAAACATTGAAGAGGATCTTGTTGACACTTTAAAAAAGACAAGATTCTGACTGGCCTGAACAATGTCTAAACTTGTTGACATTTACAAAAGACAAGTGAGAGATAAGCTGACTGCCTGAACAATGTCTAAACTTGTTGACATTTACAAAAGACAAGTGAAAGACAAGCTACGACCAGTTCTGTACTTGTTGACATTTACAAAAGACAAGTGACAGATAAGCTGGTAACCAGTTTTTACCCATCCCCGAGGGAAAAAAAGCAACTTGGACTCTACTGATCCAGTGAAGCAGACTGTGAGCCCGGATTGTCTCTAAACAGACCTCAGCAGGTCTAAGATCCTAGCACTTAGCATCACATGAGCCCAAAGGGATAGCCTCGCCTGAGAGGCTAAGATCACCTAACTTCACCTTGAAGCCATTCACAGCTCCGTCAGGAAGCTAACTTATAGCTTCGCCTGAAGTGCTCAGTTAACTCCGCAGAAAGTTAGTTTCGCTTGAAGCCACACGCAACCACGCAGAAGGATGTTCGGTAGCTTCGCCACAGATGTTATCTAGCTCCGCTGAAGAGCTTTCTTCTGACTTCGCCACATGCGCCTTCCAGCTCCGCTGCGAGCTCGATGCGAGCAGCTCCGCTACGGGTCTGTCATGGTCAACCTTTAACCAATTAAATCTCCAAATGAGATCAAATCTATTCGGATCGAGATCAAATCCAATCAAGATCAAATCTGAGATCAAATTTGGCAGTTGATTGCCATAATCTTCTGACTCTCCTAAAACGAGTAAGGGGATCAAGGGAGATCTTCCAATTATATGGAAAGGATCAAAACAAATCAGGAGACCGATCTACCTGCTACTTTTAGCTTCACAGAAGCTGAAGCCTCGCAGCAAGGCTACTTTCTAGATTTAAACAGATTTGATTCAATCTATTTTCATATTTTCAATGGACAACTATACCCCTGCTCTCCCTGTAAATAGTCCACCAGGGGCACAAGGAGAAAACATGCAAGAGAGACCCCTGCACGAGAGGATTTCTTCACGACTACACAAGGCGCGCATAGAGAGGCTAAACAGAGATCTATTCTCTGCTTCTAAGAATTTAGAGACTTTAGAGAACTGCTTCTCTAATCAGGGTGCTGATACCCTAATACCTTCCTTCCCTAAGGAATCTCCGGAACCAGGCGAGAAGGAATTCCTAAGTGAAGGCGGTTTTGAGAAGAAACAAGAGGGTTCTACCAACCTTCTGTTCTCCGATTCCCCGAACAAGACGAGAAGGGAATCTCATCGCTCGCATCGTCAAAGGGACAAAGTGGTCGCGCGCTGACCAGACTCCTACCGGCACACTTCTCCAGAATCTCCTAGGAGATCTACTTGTAATCTTTGTGTTACTTGTAATTTAGCTCCTCGACCCTTCTTTTTTGTAAGTTTTCCCCTTTGCAAATCAATGGAAAACAGTAGCCACGTCATCATTGCAGTTATAAACCAAGCCTATCTGGCTCTAAAATAACTGACATAGTTTTTGAGACTCTTCCCAGGCTTCATCTTGATCGTGAAGAGGTGATTGATATTTTCTTCAGCTCTCATCGGGAAGCGTATTAGTGGTAGAAGGCATGCTTCACCTCTTCAAAGCTCTGGAGTGAATTCCTCGGGAGATATTAGAATAGTGCCTTTAAGACTAGAGGGAAGCACGAGACTCAAGAGGAAGTCATTATGAGAGTGGATCGCCATCTTGTCCTGGTACTGTCAGAGGTGTTGGATGGGATCGATCGCCCCAGAGTAGTATTAAGCTCGGCATCACAAATACCTTGAGGAAGCTGTGAGAAGTGATTTCCTCCATGAGTGGCGAGTCGGATGTTCTCAGGCCGTAAGTTTGAAAATTTATGGACTACTAAAAAACTCTTTTTTCCAGGACATATTACTTGCTAAAATAAAGTTTTTGTGTGCTATTTCTTGATATCTGATATTCACAATCCCTTTTTTAATCCAATAGTAATCGAATGATTGTTAAAAATGTTTAGACTTGCATTCTAGGCATTTTTCTAATTACATTTATTTTACAATTACTGTTGAAGATAACTGGAGACAAGGTACATATGCATAGCATATAGTTTAGGAAACATTATTGCGTGATATTTACTTTTGAATATTACTTTCCTATATCTTGCACATTTTGCACAATCAATTCTAAGGGCAAAACCCAAATCAAGATAAGGTAGGGAAGTCATTACCCTTTCTTAACCCATAAACCATCTCAAGCATGCACAGCCTAAGCCTAATTTAAAATCTGATAGACGTTGGCCTTAAGGACATCTCTAACTCATTAGGAGATTATCCTAACGGGGGAGGTGTTAGAATTTGACTCCTGCCAAATTAGTGTCTAGGAAAGGGTTTGAGGTGCGAAACCCTAAAGGCTGGTGGTTTGGCTTAATTAAGCCTATCGCTTTTGCACGGATACCTCCCAGTCTGCATTATACCTCCTATGCACAATCAATTAGTTAGGAGTTGTCTAGGTCAAGATTACCTTAGACTAAGCTTGGTTGTTTACTTTTGTTGACTATTAGTGAACTTGTTTGTGATTGTGTTTTTGTATACAAGTGTGGTCAAGAGACCCTAAATCATCTAGGTTAAGTAGAAACACATCACTACCCAAGTTCGAACCAAAACTAGATTCGATTATGTCTCAATCGACATCTTTGCAGGATAGGTTCTATCCCATTAGAACCTCACTTCCATCTGCATCCAACTTTCATCGGTTGGTGACACAACTTTGAGTTTAAGCCACAGTTCATCAACACACTCCCTAAGTTCCATGTCTTAGAGTCTGAAGATGCTTATTTTTCATAAGAAAATTTGAGAAAATATGCTTAATGATAAAAATCCCACACCTTGCAGATGATGCCATTAGGTTGAGATTTGTCCCTTTCGCTCTTAAGGACTTAGCCAAGAAATGGCTATACAGCTTAGCGAATAGCTCTATCACATCTTGGGATGGTTTCATTAAGGTCTTCTTGAAGAAATTCTATCCAATTCATAAGACCGCTCTCGTTAGGAAAAATATCATGCAGTTCAAGTAAGAACCTAGTGAACCATTTTGGAGGTACTTTGAACGCTTCAAAGACCTCCTTGTCTAATGTCCTCATCATGGAATAGAGAAATGGTGACAATGTCAAATTTGTTATGACGGTTTAGACTACTCAACCAAGACCCTCTTAGAAAGCATGTGCCAAGGGGGATTCTTGCAGAAGGTTAAGAATGAAGGATTGGATTTATATGAGAATCTAGCTAAAAAAAACATCCAATGGGAATCAACTAGTGAAAGCTCTAGGAATTCTCCATGTCTTCAGAATAGATCTCCATTCAATTGAATCATTCTTAGCTAATGAGGCTAAGTTAGTTAGCCTAGCGAGAAGACTGGAAGTTTAGAAACAAAGGAACAAAGTCTAGTCAATCAAATCAGCCCAAACAAATTCCAACTCTGGGCTTTACTTATTGTCAAGCCATGATCATGTGTTTGAGGAGTGTCCTGTATTTCAAACTCAACAACACTTTTTAGAACCGATGAATGCGGCCTTTCCAAGGCTGAACAATGATCCTTATGCACCAACGTATAATCCTGGCTGGAGAAATCGCCTAAATTTCTCATGGAGCCAGCAAAACAACGATCACTCACGGTCAAACCATGCAAGCCACTTCCATCATTCCAATAATTCTTTCAATTATCAACCCAACTTTCTAAATCACCTCACAATAATCCCAATAATTTTCACATTATCAACAAAATTTTCCCACCAAGCTCCATACCCCTCTTCAGAATCCTCAGCTTGAAAAGAGAATGACTGACTTTGAGAGAAATATAAAAAGGGACATGAAGAACCAAGATTCCCTTATGCAAACAATACAGAGGCTAGAAGGTCAAATGAGCCAATTAGCCAATCCACAGAATGAGAGGCAAAAGGGTACCTTGCCCAGTCAACCAATTATGAATCCTAAGAATTCTCAACAAGCTCATTTAACTGATGATCAATCATTGAATTAATGTAATGTCGTTCATACATTAATGTCGGGAAAGAAAGTTGATAACCAAGTGTCAACACCACCAAATTAGTCAGCACAATCACACTCCAGCATCCATCTCATCTAGTCCCAATCCTTCCAAATCTGACGAATCTAAAATAGATAAGTCAACCAGTCAGGTGTACAAGCCTATAGTACCATTTTCTAATAGGCTAAAGAATAACAAGTAAAATCCACACATGGATAAAATAATTGAAATCTTCAACCAAGTGAAGATAAATGTGCCACTCCTTGATGCTATCCAACAAGTCTCATCTTATGCAAATTTTCTTAAGGACATGTGCACCAAGAAGAGAAAGATAATGTACCCATGAAAGTCTTCTTAGCCACTAATATTAGTAAGCTACTATCGAGTCTGATCCCTGTCAAGTATAAGGATCTGGGCTGTCCCACCATTGCCTGCACTATAGGACAAGCCGAGATTAGTCGTGCACTTCTTGACTTAGGAGCAAGTATCAACCTGCTTTCATTCTCAGTTTATCAATAACTCGAGTTGGGCGATCTTAGTCCAACTCGAGTCATAACCCAACTAACTGACATTCTGTGAAAGTTCTAAAGGGGAAAATTAATGATGTCCTTATCGGGTCGGGGAGTTATTTACCCAGTTAATTTCATAGTTCTTGAGACACAACCTGTATCCAATCCTAAGGCTCAAACTCCTGTTATCTGAGGGCGCCTATTCCTTACTACTGCTAATGCTATTATCAATTGTAGGAATGGATCTATGAGATTAACCTTTGGGGACATGACTAGAGAAGTCAATGTCTTTAACCTAGAAAAAAAACCTCGTAAGATAAAAGACCAAACATTTGAGGTAAACTTTGTTGAAAAAAATGTGATGAAGAAAGTAAAGGTATAGAGAATGAGTCTCTGTTTCTTAATAAATTATTTAAAAATGAATGCGATAATCTTAATGAGAAGGCATATGTTGGAGATCCTAATTTTAGAGTACCCTTAAAAAAGAGAAATTTGATTTGAATATCTTCACTTTTGATGAGCCAACCAATAATATATCGCATGAGAATATAATTCAAAAACCTCCGATTGACATACTCTTTGAAAACCTCTTCGAAAAAGAACTCATGTATTTGGATGAACCAACTGGGGATATTTTGGTTAATTACACACCTCCAGGGGAAAGTGTTGACCTAAGTTTTGAAGAGATGTATGAAACTGAGTTAGAATTCCTAAGCATTCATAGTGATAAAATTCCTACTAAGAAGTGTAGTGGTGATCAATTTTGAATAATGAAAGAAAAACCTAAAAGAAAGGTGAGACTGGGGAGGAAGAAAGCTAAATGAAAAAAAATTGGCCTCCCCACTATATCCTATAAAGAGGACCATTGAAATGATGGAAGAAAGCTAGAGGGATGAGACCAAAATGATCTAAGTGTGGGAGAAATATGATGTTGTACATTTTTTTGTATAATATATACACCTCTTTACATTCCATTTCAGCATCTATACATTTCTTTCATACATTAGGACAATACATCGGATAAGTGTGGAGAGGGCTCTAACATGATAACATGACTATATAAAAAAAACAAAGAAAAAAATTATATATATAAAAAACTTTTTGAAAGAAAAGAACAATATTTTGATTTATTTTTTCTGTAAGAAATTAAGTTAATTTTAAGGAATAAGAAAATCATAATTAGGATTCTTATACTTAGTCAAGATAAGATAACTTGTTTGATTTTCAGGGTTAGGAAGAAAATTGATATAAATAATTAGTCTTAATCTTTACCTTGAAGAAATATGCACAATTTATACACTTACACACATAGGGTTCAAAGACAAAAATTCTTATGCCTTATATAAAAAAAAAGAAAAATATATATATGTAAAATATAATGATTGATTAGCTAGGTACTTTGTCCTAAGCAAGCCTTGGTATTTGTGCAAAAGATAATTAGATAAGTTTGAAATATATATATCCTCTAATTAAGTTGGGTATTTGTGCCTCATGAAGCATAAATATTCACGCCTAAAAGGGATACATTTTATAAATAAAAACCCTTGGTTTCGTAGCCTTGTCTGCTCGAGTGTTTAAGTCCTTAGGGGCGTTTTCTCACCTGGTGTCCTAAGACTATCCGGTTTGGGTGTCACCGACTAAATGCTCATTACATGGGTAGATTAGAAAGGCTAATGGAATTAAGGAACAAATAATACCAAAAATAAATATAAATAAGACATAGGAGTTATGTTAAAGAACTCTTAGTCAAACTTCACGGTCACGATGGTGCATATGACTCAGGGAAAAGTAATAGACTAGATGAGAAATACAATTTAACTGCTTACTTTGATTGATGACATGTTTCTTAATAGAGACTAAGTTTAGGAATGAAAAGTTTGATATTCTTATAACTTATATATTACTGAACTTTACAACAATACCTCAAATATTTTCTATCTTTTCAAAATGTTTTTCGAAAATGCTAATATTTTTTCCCTTTTCTTTAGGGATTTTGGGTGCAATCCACTAAAAACCCTGACGAGACAAAACTCGTCCTCTAGGGATAACCTAGAGGTTTAACAGCTTATTGCACATGCTCAGTGCAATCAAGTGACCTGCGAATGTGATCTAATAATTGATTAGGATTAGTTTTGATATCTTTGATCGAGAGCGAGCAAAAGATAAGTGTGGGCGTGTGATTGGTCACATATATTGCATATATAACACATTACCATGTTTATTATCTAATAAATACTATTAATAAAGTCTTATTTTTCTTTATTAACTGCAGGCCCATTGCTTAAGGAAGGGAAAAAAAACAAGCCCAAAAACCCCATCAAATTCTGATTTAATTCAGAATTATTTTGAAATCAGAAGATCAGGGCAGATTATGGCAGATCAGGAAGGTTGAAAACTGGTTAATTTTTTTATAAGAATTCAAATCGGTTAGCTTGAGAATCACCGAAGAAAAATTAGAATCAGAGCCAAACAGTGAATCCAGCCAGACAAAAGGGAGCCAAATCTCACGCCAGCCATATCTTCACCAGGATGTGGCCATTTGGCCACATCCTGGCCGCAGATTCGCGACCAAAGTTACAGATCTACGGCTTGTTGGTGGAGATAAGGGGAGCGTTTGCTCCTCTTATCCCTCACTCCTTTCCTTCTAGGTTTTGCCATAAAAGGCAGGGTTTTGTACTGAAAAAGGGAAAAAAGACTAGGATTAAATTCTTGTTCATTTTAGAGTTTAAGTTCTTTGTTAGATAGTATAGAGAAGTTGTATCTCTTTTTTACTTTGTAGTCAGTCCAAATACTAAGTGAGAAAGAGGAATAGAGTGATTGTAATCTGAAGATTGAAGTGACATCAATAAAGGTTCAAAGCATCTTTTCTTCTTCTCTAATTACGGGTATGTCTTATTTTATTTTCATGTCTTGTTTTGCATTATTAATGTGTAGTTAAACTTATTTTCTGGGCTCACTAATTAATCTCTTCTACCTTCTTTGTCTCGATGATTTTTATGAAAGCGACTCTCTGAATCATAATAACGCCTGAGTTAAACCTTGTTCTTGAAAGCTCATAAGGAGTTTTTCTTTTAAACTTAGATTTTTAAAACACAAATATCTTTAAGATGTTTTTATTCCATACTTGCTTCTTCGCGCTTGATGGTTTAACATTCACTTTTTAATATTGTGTTAAGAAAGACCTTAAGATTTAATCCAAAATCATTTTATTTGTTTTACTTGGACATTAAAAGAAACTAAGGTTTTTGTCTATGATAAATGTGATGCACTAAAATGTTCTTGAGATAAGTAAGTAGTTGAGTAGAAAATTAGTGAGCCCAGATCTTTTTCCTATATTAAAAATAACCAAATAATCTTCATCATTTATAAAGATCACCTTTTCTAAAACCTTCTCTAAGTTTTAAGTTTTTTTAAATCACTCCCTTCTCTCCATTCTCTTTTCAACTAAAAAACAAACACCATTATTTGCTTTCTAAACAAAAACACCGAAAAGCTTCTATCTTCCTCCTTGTGAATACGACCGTTAACCTAAAGCTACACGGTAACTCTTATCACTTTCATTCTTCAATCATCAAGATCTGGCTTTTGTCGCTTTATGATTGCTATTGTGTAGCAGTCTGCTTTTGCTTCTTTCCTGTGGAGTGGTCTTCATCAGGGGTTGTCTTTATAGTTTTTGGTCTCCAGCCAGACTTCTTTCTGGCAATGGCGAAATGGTCCTAGACATGGCCTGGCTTCACTTATGTTTGTCATTTCAATCAGAGTGGGATACCGCACCAGCTAATGATAGGTAGACGGTACGACCTTCATCATGTGGAGCCACGACCTCCCTAGGATCGCATTATGAAAGGGACTCCACGTTAACCACGTAGAACACCGTGATGATGCTGTAAGGGTCAGCGCGAACTGGGAGTGCAAGCATGCCCTGTGAATGCGTCTTGTTCCGTCAAACCTTTACAATCAGACTGGGTTTGAGGGATGATCATTGCTCGAGCGATCTCTGGGTATCTTCCACCCTGTCAAGGGCACCTCCATACAGGATGATCACGGAGCTCCCTCCGTTGACTAGAACTTTGGACAGTCAGTAGTTTCAATAATCAAGGTAACGATCAGGACGTCATTGCGTAGGGAGTACGCAGCTACGGCGTCAGCGTCTGAGAATGAGATTGGTCTGCTCAGAGTTGGAGGCAGATCTATCAACAACATAGGGTATTTGCTCCTATGAGCCTCATTAATGTAGGTGGCCTTTTCTTGGCAGTGATGCTTCTATCGGGGAAGTGCTGAAGATGGTGTTAACTTTTCAATACTAGATGAGAGCCTAATTTACTAACTCTCTTGATACAGAGTCTGATTCACCTCCTTCTACACTTTAGTCTGAGGGTTGTCCGGGGTGAGAATAAACTCCATGAGAACTCTATTTTTACTAGCTCTTGAAGTTGTCTCTGGAGAGAGGGGCAATCAACGGTATGGTGTTCCTTTCCATCATGAAAAGCGCAGTACTCTCCGACTCCCGAACCCTTTGGTTAGGCGAGAGTGGCCTCAGGCGCCTCACCTAATCTTGATCCTTAATGGCGTTGAAGACATGGTCACAGAGATTTTGAACAGAAAGAAGTCGATTTCCTCTCTGTAGAACTTGGGAGAGTTCTGTGGGAGGTTGTTTATTGATGGCGCTGTAAACACGATTTTGGTTCTTGTTTGGGAAGGGAGGTTGCGGCTTCGGCTTCTCTCCCTTATCCTCCCATGGTAGAGAGATCGACCGCGCTTCGGATTGTATCCTCAATCTAGATGTACTTCTAGGCCAGAGAGAGGTTGTCTCTCATCTTTGTGACTTCATGTTTAACGAAGTGCTTATAGAAGGAGTAGGAGACTTGCAACACATTAACGAATATCACGATAGCCACATCATCATTGCAGTTATACACCAAGCCTATCTGGCTCTAAATAACTGACATAGTGTTTGAGACTCTTCCCAGGCTTCATCTTGATCGTGAAGAGGTGATTGATATTTTTCTTCAGCTCTCATCAGGAAGCGTATTGGTGGTAGAAGGCATGCTTCACCTCTTCAAAGCTCTAGAGTGAATTCCTTAGGAGATATTAGAATGGTGTCTTTGAGACTAGAGGGAAACACGAGACTCAAGAGGAAGTCATTATGAGAGTGGACCGCCATCTTGTCGTGGTACTGCCAGAGGTATTGGATGGGATCGACCGCCCCAGAGTAGTATAAGCTCAGCAGCATCACGAATACCTTAGGGAAACTGTGAGAAGTGATTTTCTCCGCGAGTGGTGAGTCTGATGTTCTCAGGCCATGAGGCTCCGCCTCCTTCTGGAGTTGTGTTGCCTTCTCGATCTGCCTCCGGACAATCTCCTCAACGCGGGAGACCTTTAGGGCTTTGTGGGGGCTACGATTCTCGGAGTGCTCGTCATCACTCAGAAGGTCAGATCTGGCACGCCTCTGATTACTCTCAGTGTGGGTGATCCTCACGGTGAGAGGTGGTGCCGGGGGAGCCCGAGATCCTTTTGCCCCCTCATTTCTTTTGGATTGAGACTACCGGATGATCCCAATCTAAGTGGCAAGTTGATTTTGGACACGAGCAACCGCGTTTCTCTTCAGAGCATCCTTCTCGTGTTCACAAGATGCCTCCACCTGTTGCTTTCGAATTGCCTTTGGAGGTTGACGAGCAATTTGAAGGAGTTGCCCTTCGGTGGGGAGCTGGGTTCTTGCCTGTTTGTTCCCGCCTCCGGTGCAACAATCGAGAAAGAGATCTTGAGTGTAATTCAAGATCTCAATGAAAGCACCAAAATGCGAAGGAAAATTCTCAGGGAATTTCTTCGTACCACGAATTGTAAGTGAGTTTGTAAGTGAATAGACAGATGTAAGCAATCATAGTCAATATGGATTTCGTGAAAAAACCCGAAGAGAAAAACAAAGAGAGAGAAAATTCACTATAATGTCTGGGAATTACAATGAATTCAGCAGAGTGATACTTGGATTACTAGTTCTATGATTTTCTGTAATCAGACACTTGAGTTTTGGGTAACTGTTGTGAACTACTAGAGTTTTGGGTAATCAATCGTCAAGCTCCTTCTCGACAGAGAAAGAGAAGTATTAAACCTGCCTGAGATGTCTTCGGTGCGCATAACTGCATGATTCACACATTATGATTTTCTTGTAACTGCCCAAGTCACGCTAATTGATTGTAGGATCACAATGCAGAGATATTGCCACATTCATAACTATCCACATTGATATATGAACATTGCAATGTTTAGAACGTGGGGATAATCTGGCAGTGTAGTCGGATCTGTGAATCATCGGGGTCATGCTATCCACTTGTAAGTAGCGCAGAGTAACGACTCCAAAGGGTCTTAGTGTTGGAGCCTTGAGTGCCTCCAAGAGGGATCTTTATGCCGATAAGATAAGATCCTTGTATTGGTCTTTAGCGTCCTAGAGAACCATGCAGCTCCGGTTGAGTGATCTCTGCGGGCTCGGAGCGAGGCCCGAGGCTTCCTCTTGGGCCCATGTCAGGCTTGCACGTGAGCTAGGCCCGCTAACAGAGAAGTGGAGCCTCCAGATGTCTGGACACGTGTCATGATCCTGACAAAGGTGAAAATCCGACCATTACACATGTATTCAAGCATCAAAAGTAATATATGGTAGTTAATAATTGGCCCTAACCTAGTACGGAGTTTGTGACAATTGAAAATACTCAAAGGTAATGAGATTATCGACACATGGTTCTCTCTCAGATATAGATTTTGTCAAATTTAAATTATTCCTGTATTATTGAATTTTTATTAAAATTTTACTTTGAAATTAAAAATTTCTCCTTGTACTGCAAATATGGTTTGCCTTTGTCTTTAATCTTTAGATCCTAGAGCATTTCAGTCATTCATACAACTGAGATGGAAAGATCAAATTGGTGGGCCATGTTTCTTCTCCGTTGCGATCTTAGTCGTATGAATAATTAGCAAATGGGAAGATCCAAATTCAATTCTAATTCGAACTCATCCAGGCCATAGAATTGCCAGCCCAGATTAGAGCTAGACTTTTCCTCATAGCCGAAGAGCTAAGAAGCCATGAAAAGAATCAAGATACAGGCTCTGAAATCTGTGGGGTGACTAATAGTAGAGAAAGAAATGTCTAAGGGCAAAAGGCCCAAAATGATCAATTTCAAGCCCGCAATTGACCCGCAAAGGCCCAATGATGAGGAGGAGGAAGACGCAGGAACAGTAATAAGACCACTCAGAATTCAGCATAATTCAGCTTTGCAAAAAAAGTTCATATTTTATTAAAATCTCTCTAAAATGTTTAACACAATATCTCCAATCTACCCTTGCAAAATTCCAGCCAGTCCTTAGATTTTGAGTTCTCATATTTCATATAATTAAGATAGGTATTTAATGGTTGGCCTGAGGTTTCATCACCAAGTTTTCATAAATTTAAGATTTTCAAAACAACTTTCAGACTTGAAAGCAGAGATACATAAAGAGGTAGCTTGTTTGTTGAGAAGTGCATTGATTGGTAGTGAAAAGTGCATTTTTATCATCATATTTACCATCACATTTTCATATTTATTCATTTAATTCGCACATTTATTAATAATTGTAATTTATTGTGTGCAGGCCTCGAATTCTTATTTTTATAATAAATAAAGCTTAATGAAGCCCAAAAGCCCACAGTTGAAGCCCAGGTGTAAAAGTGCAAATATCAATTGTCAAAGTGCAAATACACAAAGGGCTAAAGTTGCAAATATCAAAGATGAGGGAAGGATAGACTTCTACCCAACCCTAAACTCTTGCAGATGAGAATGAAAAGAGTGCAGAGATAAGGAAATCGTTTAAAAGAGATTGGGAGAATTCAAAATCTAGGTAAACTTGATTATCAAGTTATCTTGAAATCCCAATATGAAGAGCCAGGATCATACTTCCAGAAGCAGGCGTCCACATGGACGGACCAGGAGAAGCCACGCGACAAAGCGCGTGGCCTGACTCCACTATACTGCGCAATTTTGTGGCAAAAGCCGCAATTTTGCGGCATTTTGGATGAATCTGAATACCAGATTCTGGGAAACTTCATCCGGGACTCTTCGGCCTTTCTGACCTATAAAATACCCCCTGCAGTGCAACGTACAGGGTCGTCCAGAGTCCAGCAAAGGCCAAAAGCTAGGGTTTTTAGGTTTTTCTTCTTCTAGGTTAGATTTTTTTCCCCATTGTAAATTTCTATTTTCTTTTTGTAAAAACTGAGAGGAGATGATGTATTCATGGAGGAAGGGATCTACTTGTACTGATGGTGACAGTCGGTGTAAGTTCTATTTTTCACATTGTTAAAATCAAATCGAGGTTGCTTTTTTTTTTGTATTGTTTTATTTTCTTTTCTTCTTATTTAATTTGTGTATCTCAGTATTTACTTCCTTCTATTGTTCTCTAATGTCTTGCCACCATGAGAACAACTGCTTCGAGAATACCTAGCCGAGGAAGAGCCCTTGATGGCCTATGGCGATGAACAGGTCTTCAAAGTTGCTTTTATTTCATAGTTAGGAAGGCGACGATCCTATACGCCATGCTTGTACGCCTTCCAAGAAAAGGTAAATCATCGCAAAGGTTCGAACGGTAAGCAGACTGAAGAGGTAAGTTTTCTTTTTCTTTTCTTTTCTTTTAGATTAAATCACAACTTCTCCCAATTCTTTATTTGCTGACCCATTGTAAATACTACTTCCTTTCTAATTTAACTAATAAAAATAAAAACTTTAGAGAAACTTGCTAACGCTTCCATCGCAGTCCTCCCTGAGGATCACGACCCGCGTAGCCTTGCTACCGCGGATTAGTATCAGCACCTCGCACACCTTTAATTCTAGATCTAATATCATATTTTATGAAGAGGAAAATCTCAGTCAATAAATTGGCGCCGTTGCCGGGGAGGGGGTAAGTTTTTCTCTAATAAAAAAATTAATTATTAACTAATTCTTTTAATTCTTTTCTGTTTGCAGTTTGGAGAATAGAAAAACAGCAGCAGAAGTGGACATATAGCAACTCTGTGCCTCTGCCCTCGAAGGCAGAGCAGCAGAGCCTGCTACTTGCCGCAAAAACGCGGCAATTGCGCGGATCCGCGGCAGCAGCAGTGAATTACTGACTCAGTTTTTTTTGCAGGTTACTGAAATTTGCAAATACTGTTTACTGCTTTGTTGATTTGTTCTGTGATAAACCTGTATACTGCTAATTAAATCAACAGTAAAAAATTTGTTGTTAATGATAAAAATTGATTAGACGTTTGCATATTAGGCACGGGTCTTTTCAATTATTTATTTTACTGTTGAAGAGTGCTGGAGTAAGGTACGTACGCATTGCATGTAGAGTAGGACTCATCTCTTGATTGATTTTTTACTTTGAGTGATTCTTATCTATTATCTTGTACACTTGCACTAATTCATCTTAAGGGCATAACCCATTAACAAGATAAGGTGGGGATTTCATCACCCTTCCTTAGCCCAAAAATCATATCCCAAGCACTCACTAACCCAAGCTAACTTAAAAATTAGTAGACGTTGCCCTAGGACATCTCGGACTCAATTAGGAGATTATCCTAAGGGGAACGGTGCTGGAAGTTGACTCTTGCCAAATCAGTGTCTAGGAAGGGATTGAGGGCCGAAAGCCCGAAGGATTGGTGGTTATTAATTAAGGAACGTCTTGACGGAAAACCTCCCACCACTCTTGCCCTGACCTGGCTGATTAACTTGTGGTCAAAGTCTGCACTTACCTCCCGTGGACAGTCTAACCAGTTAGGAGTCGTCTAGGTCATAGGTCTACCCTAACTTAGGTTAGAATTTTTTTTTGTGTGTTTATTTGTTTGTTTTCTTTTTCTTTGTTTGTGTTGGTGTGATATGGCATATAATAATAATCCCAATTTTAATCCATATTACACACCTATCTATTTTTCGGATATTACCAAACCCGGCATATCACAACTTGACCACTAGTGTGCCGGAATGGTCTTATCCGAATGAATATAACCCATACCCCCCATCTTATTACCATAATTTTCATACTTTCAACTCTTCACAGAGTTCATGGGTTTCGAGTCCCCGAGTCCAATTTTCAACCGACTTGTCCTCAGCTCCACCCAGTCCACATTCTTTCAATGAGTCATACTTAGATCACCCAGTCAGAATAGAACCATCTATCGGGGAAATGATAAGTATGCAGGAGTCCAAGCAACAATTATCATCTATCGCAGACATGATAATGCGTGAGTCCACCGACTCACAACTTCATCACGATTACACTTCATCTTTTCAAGTCCAATCACAGCATGATGCACCGGATATGAAAGGATGCTTGCAGCGTGACTCAGGCTAGATTAGCCCGTGATCGTGATATAGATATGATGGTTCAATCTTTACGTTCTCACGTTCGGCCATTTCTGATATCATTGACCACTCTCGTAGAGCCGACGAACCAAGTTGCTTGGACAACAAAGATTCTACTCAGTGCCATCATTTGAACTTGCTGAACTCCAATTGTTGATAATTTGGCAAGTTTTTCTTCCTGAAATAGAACTTGAACAT
Organism: Agave tequilana; assembly: GCA_038442645.1. Classification (NCBI taxonomy): domain Eukaryota; kingdom Viridiplantae; phylum Streptophyta; class Magnoliopsida; order Asparagales; family Asparagaceae; genus Agave; species Agave tequilana. Next base: position 77 of record JAVJIF010030981.1, on the reverse strand, counting down.
GAATATGATCATGATCTCCCACTTGATGATTCAATTTTACTTCCTGATTCAATAATGACTCCAGTGTCTCCACCTGA
>JAVJIF010030980.1:0-296972 GCA_038442645.1 Agave tequilana | reverse complement strand
ATGGCATGTGGTGCTGTTGCATGGACATGAACGCGTCAAAATGGACATGAAACACACACATTAGAATTTCTACAACATGACAAGTGTTGCACACTGCATGGCTTCAAGACATAAGTATCCGTGCCATATAGGCATTACATTGCAACATCAAAGTATTGTTGGGAGCTTTGTGCCTTTAGTGCCCCTCCATCGTCAATATCACTAGAGCCTCATTTCTTCTATATAAAAATCATATTCCTCCTACCAAGTGAGATCTCCTCTATGATTCGGATCTCTTTTCATGCGCAGTACAGATTTAAATGAAGTCCGGTTCTGTTCCAGTTGACCCAGAGGAAGAAAGGAGGATACTGGCCAAGGAGAAGAAGGCGTCCATGGAATATTACAACACGACCTGAAAAAGACACACACTTGTTCTGAAGAAGAGGGACTTGATGCGCAAAAAGGCTGAAGAGGAGAAGAAGAGGGTCATCACTCAGCTCTTAGCTGCAGAAGGCCTCGAGCTGGATACAGATGATGAAGATGAGCCAGTCTGAGTGAAATCCATGTTGACATAATAGTTTATGTTGTACATAGAGATCCTAAATGGTTCATTATTTGGCCTTCTGGCCGTTACAACTGCTGGGGAATCAAGGGTCCAGCCGATACTTCTGTGCACAACATTGTGAGCAGGAAAACTTTATGCACAAGTGTATATCTTTCAATTTCTTTCTTTAACCAGTAATTGTTTCAAGTGTAGTCGTCTGATCAGTGCATGCTCATGGAATTGTGATGCATGAGTTTTGGTGGAAAGGCCTTCGTCTAAGCTTTGTTTGGAACTAAATCAGGGTGAAAAGGCTTGAGGTGCATGGTCACTTAGTCATCTAATACTCGTAAAGAAGGGGGGAAAAAAATACGTCCTTCACACACGGAGTCTTGTTTCATTCAACTCATCACCCTCAGCTTCATCACAGTAAAAAAACTTACCCCCTTCTCTTTCCTTAAAAGATCAAAACTTCACCATTTAACACATTTAGCAGTAGTATACAGTTGGGAAAATTTCACCCCCCAAGGCTTGCATCCATTGGGATACTGTAATTCTTACTCCACATCTCCTTGCTGTTATCCTCCAGCATTCATACATGCAAATGTCCCTCGATCTGCGAATACGCCACCATAGCGAGCAAATCCCCAGTTCTCAGAAGGCAGGGTGTGTCGCAGGGCAGCTTCCACAACAGAAACGTACATCCAACGATAGCATATATATGAACACACAACACACGGGAGCAGCGGATACTTCCCATACGCAAAATGCATGAATCCATCCATTGCGATAGCCGGACCCATCGTACTCCCACGTCCCAAATGCGTGTTCCTCGAACTGAAGTCAGCACTGCGCATTCGCTGAATTTCTCCGATAAGAGAAATACCTTAAACTTGTGACCTAATGGATCGCACCCCAGCCCTCCCTCTTTAGCGCCAAGGTGTTTGAGCCAGCGCGGAGGCAGGGCCACCCTGAAGCACGCTGCTGTGTTTCCTGTCTTTGAGGAGAACCAGGTCGTTGCAGGCGCCTAGAATCCTCGTCTTGGGATGAGGGAAGAGGCCGAGGATCTTGGACATGTTGAGAGAGTGTGTGCACGAGCAATGTCACGGTTTGATGCGGATGGGGAAGCGAAGAAGACGAGCGATGCGAGCTAGATATCGTATTAGCCCTGAGGTGTCTCCTTTCTTCTTCATTGTAATCTTCTCTAATTTTTACATGATGCTTAGCTAGATTTTCTTCTCATTGTGACTAACTACTAACCACTAACTAGCTAACCACTTACTTGATAATCCACATGAATCTACTAGCCTCTACAAGGTCTTGCTCTTGCAAGAGTCATTGATGGCTCATGATGATGGGTTCTAACATCTAACTTGCTAACCAAGAACCTGAAGAAGCCCTCAGGAAGGAATAATCACTCGAATCTACGAGCAAGTGACCCGAATCCACGAGTCAAACCGAACAACTCGAATCCTCGAGTAATTGGAGAGTAAAAACTCAATTGTATTAATCAAAGTTGGGTGATAAAAAATCTAAGATACAATAGCCTTATTTAGGCAAATAAAAGAAGAAAACTATTCTGATTAGGAAAATAAAATAAAGAAAAAAAAAATAAAACAAATTGAAATTCAAAACAGACCTAGAAAACAACTCCTAAATAAATTAGAATACTCTGATATGTACTAGGTCTATTGACAGGTGAAAAGTGTTGTCGACAGGACTGTAATCTCCTGACTTTCTATAAAAGCCTATTGACAGTTGAAGAATACCGTCGACAGAATTGTAAACCTTCGATTTTCTTTAAAAGCCTGTTGATAGATGAAGGGGGATGACGACAGGTAACTAAATTCAACCGTTCTCATCTTGATCTCCTACATCACGGTTCTAGTGGAGGGGAGATGTCACGATTTCTTTGGTGGGAGATCCAATCACGGGATGATCGGATCTCCCACCACCGAGCTGTAGATGTCGCGACAGTGCTTAAGGGAGATCCGGATAAGAATTGGACAAGTCTGAGGTACAAACGACGCAACTTGGTGGAGGGGAGAGGCCAGGACTTCGCTGAGGGCGTTCCTGTGCTCCGCTTTTTTCTTTCTTTCTTTTTTTTTGAAAGATCAAATTGTATTTGAGTGTTCCATGTATACTTGTACTTTTTTATCTGGGAAATATTTTGTTAAGTTCTTATTAATGAAACATCGGGGTTTACCTCACGGTTTTATCTCAAAAAATGTCACACTACTAGTTGCTTCTTCAAAGATGAACTCGAGCTCTAAGGGAAATGAGCACTCGAGGCATCGGATGTCAAGGATGGGTTTGGGTCTGGACTATAAGGACTCGAGGCACCATCCCAAAAAGACTACCCTTCTAGGAGGAGTAGCCCAATCTTTATATACCCAAGACCATCCCCATGTCTAGCCGATGTGGGACTTTTTGTTCGACCCAAATCCCAACAATCCCCTCTCGAACAAAGAGTCTCCCTGTAAGTTCATCTTTACACCTGAAAGACATGCTCTATCGAGATCGAGATCCTCCTCACTGCGTTTCAGCACACGCCTTACGTGAAGCAGGACTCCGCTGTCAATCTCGAGAGCTCAACTAGCTTTACAGGGACTTTATTGCGCCTAACGAAGAGTCTCCCTGTAAGCTCATCTTCACACCCGGAAGATATATGCTTATCGAGGTTACTTTCCTTCACTGCGTTTGCTCATACACGCCTTACGTGAAGCACTGGAGAACCTGAACTTTTCCCCTCGAGAGCTCAATCTATTATAGATCCTACTTAACAGGGGCCCCACTGTGCCTTCTGTTGTGCCCTGGGATCGAACATCACCCACACACGATTAAGTTCGGGGCATGACTCTGATACCAATTGTTGATGATTTATCGCCGATCAAACAACAGAGGAATACCAAGTCGAAGACTCGACAGTGGAAGCGAACGCGTAGAAGCTCTACCACTAGCAAGCAATCAACACACAATCAAGAAACACAAGATTTATCATAGTTCTGCAATGTGCCTACGTCCCAGGGGAGGAGGGGAGAAATATTTATTGAAGAAAATACAAGAGTTATAGTGAGATCTCTCTCAAAACTCTCAATGGTGGAACTCTAGAATTTCTTTTGAATTCTTGACACTCCTTCAAAAAGCCACCCCTGAAGGATTTATATAGGCATCTGGGATAATCCTAGTCCAACACGAATTCAAATCAGCACCTCTTTAGAGAAATAGAAAACCCGTATCCAAACCAAAACAGGAGACATATCCATATTAAGAACTGCCAAAAAACTGAATTCTTCTCCAATGAATATGAGGCATCGTCCATTTTTTCCTACTTGATGGATGGGCAAAAAATATTCAAAATACTTGAATTTTGGTTTATAGATACTTGAAATAATATAGATCAACTTTAACGGAGTGAATCTTTTATTCCAATGTCGGAGGGTTGAATTGAGTGGAAAGGATTCAGTCTCGAATCCTTTTGGAAGACACAACTCTCTCTCTCTCTCTAATATATATATATATATATATGAGAAAAATGTATATCAGCCTGCGGCTGAGAGAACTCTCTCAGCCTGCGGTGACGTGGCTCAATTTTGTCACCCCACTAACTTGCGGCCCGCTTATAGAAAGAAGTTAAATTACTAAATACCCCTTATGAAAAGCTACTCTTTCGGTAACTTTCGTTATTGTTTATTATTATTTGCCCACAAGGCAATTTTTGGACCGCTCATTGTCAGATTTAGGTTATTATTTATTATTATTTTCCCCCTTTTTTTGCCGCTCTTTATAGGATTTAGGTTATTATTTATAAATTAATTACAGTGCAAATGTAAACAATGAACGATATTGCGACCAAGGTCGCATAAGTCTACAGTGCAAACATAGACATCTGCGACCATGGTCTACACTGCGACCAAGGTCGCAATCATCTACAGTGCAAACATAAACAACTGCGATCAGGGTCAATAATGCGACCAGAGTCGCATAAGTATACAGTACAAACATAAACAACTGCGACCAGGGTCGACACTGCGACCATGGTCGCATAAGGATACAGTGCAAACATAAACAACTGCGACCCGGGTCGACACTGCGACCAAGGTCGCATAAGACTACAGTGCAAACATAATCAACTGCGACCCGGGAATTAAAAAAAAGACGTTAAATACACTGCGACTATGGTCGCAGGACACTACAACGCATATTGAGACAACTGCGACCCATGTCGCAGTATGTAAAAAAAAAAGGACCTTTTATATACTGCGACCAACGTCGCATTCGTATAAAATAAAAGACCAAAAAAAAATTAAAACTCTACGATCTAAGTCGAACAGATCTGCAACTATAATTTTAACTACTGCGAACGAGTTCGACAAATAGTGTATGAAAAAAAATTTGGCTTAAAAAAATATTAGCAAGGTCGCATACATATACATCGCTTTTTCAAAAAATACTGCGACCATGGTAAAAATAAAAGGAAATGTTTTTACATTAGGTAAAAAGTTGTGAGTGAGGGTATTTTCGGAAAATACAATGTTGAGGTGACTGACATTAAATTAGGCGGGATTGTTCAAGTTTTTGTCCGCCAAAATTTATGACAGATTTGTGGATCTGATGTTGCCACGTCCCGCCGGCTGAGAGAGTTCTCTCAGCCGCAGGCTGAGGTACAGTAACCCCGATATATATATATATATATATATATATATATATATATATATATATATATATATATATATATAGGAAAATTTTCAAATGAGAAACTTTCTCAAAATAAGCTTCGTGAGAAAACCATATAAGAGAGATTTTATGGATGATCCGAACTGTTCATCTTGATCTACATACTCTAATTAGACTACTAATAAAAAATCACGCAACTCCAAGTCTTTTTACCCATGCATCAAGTGCGAATAAACGTATGTTTTGTAACCACTTGTTGCATGGGTAAAAAGACTTAAACTCACGTGATTTTTTATTGGTAGCCTAAATAAAGTATATAGATCAAGATGAACGGTTCAGATCATCTACATGATCGCCCCTATATGATTTTCCCACGGTCTTCGTGTGAGAAAGTTTCTCACACGAAGACCTATATATATATATATATATATATATATATATATATATATATATATATATATATATATATATATATATATATATATATATATATATATATATATATATAGTGAGTTGATCCCCTAAGAACGGTTCTCTCGAATTCATGTGAGAACTTTCACGTGGGCCGTCGGATCTGATAGAGATCTATTTTTATTTGATTTGATCTATCAGATCCGACGACCCACGTGAAAGTTCTCACAGAAATCCGTGAGAACCGTTCTTAGAGGATCAGCTCCCTATATATATATATATATATATATATATATATATATATATATATATATATATATATAGGGGTTACTGTACCTCAACCAACGGCTGAGAGAGTTTCTCAGCCGGCGGTGACGTGGCTGAATATATGCCACATATCGGCTGCAGAGTGTAGGCGCTAAAAAAATCAAAAAAATCCCGCCTAAACAGTCGTGAAACAGATTGACAAAAATACCCCTTTTTTACTTCTAAACTGAAATAAAGTCATCAACAAACAAAATTTACTAAAAAAATTTCAGTTGAATATATCTACAATTATAAATTCGTAATTCTACTACATCGAAAAATATAATTAAAAAAAAATTTCGATCAACATAATGTAAAATAAGTAGAAGCATTGAAAAGTAAAAAAATATGTCATGGTCGCAGACTTAATACAATATAACTTTTTATATGACGACTGCGACACAAGTCGCAGTCACTAGTCGTAGTCATAGTATAACACAACTTTATTATATAACGTCTGCGATTCTAGTCGCATTCTTTTTTTGTAAGGTCAGCGACCCTGGTGGCATTCCTTATTTTGTCTTCTTTTAAAAGCTTTTAATTCTCATGTCTCTTTCTCACTATGTTAACTTATAAGCTCTTGTAATGCTATTTTAATTACATATGAAACTGCGATTGCTGTTCTTAAACACTGCGACCATAGTCGCAGTCCTACTACGCATGTAATAAGTAAAAAAAAAATCATAGTTTATAGGCGGCTGAGACAACAGATACGGTGAAGCGCAAAACATATAAAAACATACGTAAACTGCGACTGAAGAATCAGTCCTTAGTCACCGTTATTACATTTAACTTAGCAAAAAAAAATCATCCATAAAAATGCAGTCGTGGGTACTACGACCATAGTCGCAGTCCATGATCGCATACTATATGTAAAAACCAATTTAATAGTTCATAGGAGGATCAGACAACAGTCACAAATGAAGAACAAAAAATATAAAATAATACGTAAATTGCGATTATACTATCGCTCTCGTTAAGTACTGCGACCATAGTCGCGGTCCTTGATCGCATTATACATTACATGCGAAAAAAAGTAAACTGCGACTATATTAAAAATCATTAAATTTCAAATCAAATAAAAAAAATTAAAGAAGCATTCAAATTAGTTTCGTGATTTAATAAAAAAATGTTGACGGTTTGGTCGCAGTTATAAAAGGTAATTGTCACAAAATTGAATAACGTCAGAAAATATAAAAATATAATAAACTATACATATCCACTGTCTTTTACCGAAAAAGTAGTTTTTCATGAGGGGTATTTAGTAATTTAACTTCTTCCTATAAGCGGGCCGCAAGTTAGTGGGGGTGACAAATATTGAGCCACGTCACCGCAGGCTGAGAGAGTTCTCTCAGCCGCAGGCTGATATACATTTTTCTCATATATATATTACACCTTAAACTCACAATCTCATCATTCATGAAGAAATAGAGACCATGGGCCACAATAAACTCCATAACTTATCACCATTATCGTCGAAAAGCAGTGTGCCCTTCTCATGGAGCAGCAGCCTGGGATTTCCAAATTGGAAAGCCCAAGAGAAGGGGAGAGAGCCCTCAGATTGCCACCGTCTCCGAGCCCTCAGGTTTTGGCACAAGGCCCCAGCTCCGTGCGCTTGCCGCCGTGCCCTCTCCAACCGTGGGTGAAGAGCAGAGAAGGAGATTGCATGCAAGGGAAGCAGAGCACCCCTATCTTGCTGCATATTTAGAGTGCACCAAGAGCGTGAAGGAAACCAAGGAAAGACCACCAAGAGGACGTACAGGGTTTGGGTTTGTCTTGCAAGCATGCTGGTGGAGTGAGTGAGGGTGCTACATTGAAGTTGTCACGTTTTCATGTTTCTTCATCCAAGAGATTAATTTTGATTGATTTTTCTACCACTTCAATTTTTTTCATGTGTTGCTCTTTCTGTATAGGAATGAATACAATCTTGTTTGTTTGTGATGGTGCATGATAGAAGTTTGAGGAAAATAAATTATCCTTACTGATATGAACTGATTAATCAAAGTTATATATTATTATATGGGTAGCTATAATTACTCGACTGTGCCTATTCATGTATTACATTCATCTCTATAGTAAATCATAAGATTGGTAACTTTCTATACATGAAGATATGACTTTGATTAATCAGCAAATTTGATCCGCTGGTTTTCATAGGTAAAGCAACCTCAAATTGAAATTAGAGAATCAAAACACAACTAAATACTAACTAAATTTAGAGATTTTCTTTCCTAAGTCTCACTTTTCTCTTTTGAAAGATACTAGTTTGCAACTTGTGTAATGGCGACTTGTTAGGTGCAAAGGTCGTCGTTTTCCCCTTTTTTCTGTTTTGAGGTAAAAGGAGGGAAAAGGATTTGGATCTCCAACTCAACAATGCAAGCGAGTTATATAGATAAAGAAGTACGTATTTAACATAGCAAAAGAATATACCCACACCTCAAAAGGCATGACTAGAGTCTTTACAAAAGAAACACAATCATCATACTTGGGTCCGGTTCTAGGCCGGTTCAAACAGTGCGACCGCACAGGGCCCCCAAGTTTAGGGGCCCCCGCAGTGGTAGTCGCAGCAGTGTGTTCGTGGGCGGGTTCGCTGGCAAGAGGGAAAGTCGCGGTGATTGGGTTTCGCGAGAGGTGAAAGAGAACAGTCGCGTGTTAGGAGGAAGAAGAAGAGACAACGAGTGGTGGGCCTACGAAGAAGAAGAGGCAGTCGTGTGCATGATGATATAATTCGCGTGAAGGAGTCCACGAGAGGAGTATCCAAGAAGAGTTTTATTACCTTGTGGGGTTCACTTGCAATTAAAAAAAAAAATTCAGACAGTATGCATGCGGGAGTGATGAAGAGAAATAAAGGAGGATTGGGGTTTACTTGTGAAGATTCATGCAACTAATTAAATGATTGTTGGCTTAGAATTAAGAAGGAGAATTTAATTATTTGGTGAGATTTTGTGTTCAAGATGAAACATAAAATACCAAAGAAAAGAGATTCATGTGATGAGCATTCACATGGGAGTGATGTGGGATTTGGCGTGGGCTTCAAATACCAGACGCTCAGACGGAGCAAATGAAAACATGAGAAGAGATCAGGTATTGGATCAGAGAATCATTAACAGATTCAAGTGATCCAAGAGTCAAGTTTTATGCTTTTCAGTGCTTCATAAGCATTGGTGGATGTGGATCGAAGAAATTCTACTGTTTGGAGTAAATTTTGTACAGCTCGGTGAGGAATCGACGGGTGATCAAAACACCACGTACAGATCGGGGTGATGAAGAAACTCAATTGTAATATCACACATTATCTATTAGACTTAATTTTTAATACCATTTTTTGAGTATCACAAGCAAGTTACATAAAATATCTTGAATTAAGAAGAATGTTAAATATAATTCACACTTGCATATATAAATTTTATTTTAAGGATTCAAATTGATGTTTATTGATATTTCTATAAGTATATAGAGAAGGGTCATGTGTTCACTTTTGATATTTTTTATAAGCATACAGAGAAGAGTCATGTGTTCATTTTTCGCACAGGGCCTCTTAAATCTCAGAACCGTCTCTTAAATCTTAAAACCACCCTGATCATACTACAATAGCTAAATCATCCCAAAACTGAAAGTCATCTATTCGAAAGGGCAAAAAAAAAAAAAAAAAAAAAGAACACACACCACACTTAGTTCAGAATTTCCTCCAATGCTTATCAGTAATGTTTCGTAAAGTTAAAAGCATCACAAAAATAACAACATCAAGTAAGACTACGCTGTACCTAAGTTTATTAGGAAACATTATATTGTTCTTTTTCGTTCAAACTGGCCAAAAAGCACCCGAACTGACAAATTCCACTCTGTTCTAGACCCACAATCTTTTCTCCAAGAGGTACAAAGATCAACCAAGTTCAAGCATTCACCATGAACACACACGTTTATGCATCATAGATGAGTGATAGATACACCCTACCAACAGGACAACACAAAGATGAATCTCTGATAAAATCCCTTCAAATCCAACCACATCACAATCTTAAACGTTAATGAACTGGTAATTTCGAAGATATGAGCAAAAAAAGAGAATATTGCACTAAAGCTCAAGAATGAGCAATAAGACTTTACTCAAAAATGATTGCTTATAGTCCATCTCCGAAGTTTTTTATCTCCTCTTTATAGAAATTTCAAACTGACTAATCAACAAAAGAAGCTTATAGTATTTATCTACAAGGTCCCCAATGAGATTTGTTCATCCCAAACATTCTAATAGATGGTTTTATTCTTTAATGGCTTTTTTGTTTATATTCATGAAGTATAAATAGCGGGATTCGTTAGAACTAACGGGTTACAGACACCCTGAAAAAAAGAGAGAAAAATGACTGTTCTTCAGGATTTTTAATTCAGAAAAAGGATAGGAAATCCATCTCCTTGAAAATAATATCCTTCTGTCCTCCTCATTGTTGGATGAAGATGGGAACAAGTTAATATCATTGGGGATAACTCAGTTTAGGATGGACGACGGGATCTGAATGAATAAAATCACTCCACTGATCTCCGCAAACATGAAATATGAGAAGAGTTTGATACTAAACATACACATTAAGCTATCAATCATAAGCTAAATAAAGCACGGCGAACAATTATTAGTCGCTAAACTAATATCATTGCTGTAGTATATAAAATCGTCACATAATTTATGCTGAGCTTTCAGTTTTGGCTTACCAGCAGAGATGTCACACTTCATTTCAGATAATTGTAACTTCCAATTCTGGGATGCGTCCAATATCCTGAAACTGCGGAAACATTGAATCAAGTATCACTGAACACACTGTGGCCTGAAAGACAGAAAAGCAAGAGCATCATCAGTCTCATTTAACATCTAATAACATAATGCTGATCGAATCTAGAAAAGGAAGTTACATCAGTTTAAATCTTTATACAGTTCATAAGTTTTAGAAGTTGCCTGTAACCAGGAGCATCACAAGTAGAAACAAACACACAGAAAATTTGCCTTCAATTCCATGAGAAATCTCTATTTTTAACTTTAAGAGAGGATAATTGCTGCAGACTCCATGCGATATATTACGTCTTCTAATACTTTCAATTGCTTGAGATACAGAATATCTAGAAGATATGTACTGCAATAGCTAACAGACCACGCAATTAGCTCAGGTGAAAAGGGAGCAAATATGTCATTAAGCACACAACCACAGGCTTGTTAGATGCAAAAGAGTCGAACTGCAACAATCAAATTTGATATGCAGATTGTCATTTATAATTCCACAGATTGTTGAGCTAACTGCGTGTTCCATAACCTTGCCGTATATGTAATACAAACCTATACCAATCTAATCTATGTGACAGTGTTTGCACAGACCTTTTAAAATTAAAAAAATTACAATTGGCCCTTTCATTGTCTAATAACTTAAAAAAAAAAAAAAAAATCGACAATACCACATTGATGATTTATGCAGATGATACATTGGCCCCCTCATTAGATTCACATACACAAAAACAACCTTCAATACAAAATGCATATTGCGCTTGTAGAAGACACAACAATGTAGTAATAGACAAAGGCAAACAATCTTTTCTTTTTTTTCCCTTTTCACCAGGGCCTCTTTCATCTTCAGATCATCTTGGGCCAGATAACTCAACAGCCCGAAGGTTATGAGTAGAGTCAATCATCCAGTCAGGGTTGCCCTGTTGGGCCATGTCCAAATCGTGGCGGACTACCTCCACCTTTTGCCATTCCTCCCACCTTTCAGCCAGGCCATCACCTTCCAGCATTCTCACCACCTCCGACATCTTGGGCCGCTCCCCTGGGGAGCCTTGTGTGCAGAGCAAAGCAACTTGGATAAGAGACTCCACCTCAGCCTCCACATAGTTGTTTTGCAGATCGGGGTCTACCAACATATCTAGCTTCTTCTCCTTCAGCAGTCCTTTCACCTGAAAACATCAGAGTTCAGTAATCACACGCCACACTAGTAGTGAGTGTGCTTGCTAATACCTAATTATCATAGTTGCCTTTTCTACCAAAATGGGAGCATAAACTCCGGGCTCAATCAACCATCTACAACTGTTCATTAACAACTAGCGAGGAAGAGAGACAAGAACATACCCAGTCAAGCAACATGACATCATCATCATTTGCAAGCCGAGCAAGGTCAAATGCCCTTTGTCCCGTAATGAGCTCCAAAAGCATGATCCCATATCCAAAAACATCAGTCTTCTCTGAAGACTTCCCAGTGGATAGATATTCTGGAGCTATGTGCCCGATTGTCCCACGGACAGCAGTTGTTACATGAGTATCCTTGTAGTCCATAAGTTTAGCCAGGCCAAAGTCCCCTACAACCGCCTCGAACTCTTCATCCAATAAAATATTGGCGGCTTTGACATCACGATGAATAATTTTTGGATCACAGTGATCATGCAAGTAGGAAAGCCCCCTGGCAGATCCCAATGCAATCCGTCTACGAGTTAGCCAATCAAGAGGTGGTTCATTTGGAGGGCGCTCTGTGTAAAAAGCACAAGACTTTCTCAGAGCTCTTCAAGAATATGAAAGCATCAAAAAACTCAATTTCTTCAACCCTATTGTCACAGTTAGAAACCGCCAATTAGTAGAAAACTTGTTCAGTTCATTTCACAGATCAATATGGAAGAAATGACATCAACTGCATGTAACTAGCAACAATCATTGCTATTCAATTTGTAAAATATAAAAAAACAACAATGTGTGGCAAATGTAAATGAGAGCACTTTCTTGCATAGTTTAGGAAAGGACCTCATTCTATGTCATTTTCTATGCATTCAAATTATGTCGAGTTAATTTTCATCTCAAGCCAATGTATCTAATAACAAGTACTAATTCCTAATAATTTATCAGATAAGGTCTAATTTATAGAATTGATAGGTTGAGGTAGGATTTGGACCTAGACTAGCTCCATTTTCTCCTGATGATTTCAGACAAAGCTTCTGGGAACTAATCAAATATGTTTTCTTGAAGCAATACGGTTGGGGAAGAGAACACCCCACCCCCATGTTTCATCAAAGAGTAGTTAATTAAACAAAGTAAGAGTAGCAGGGGTTACCAAAAAAAACTGCTTAAATATGTTATTTTTTTAGTTGTTGTTGAGAGATACTCTGTATTGATTTAGTCTCACATTGTTTGTGATACTAAATGTATTATGTATTGGTTATTATATACACACTAGAGTATGAGACCTAGAACTCATCTTTTTCTCTCCAATCTCTGGTGCTACTTTATCATGATTTTGGAGCCACTCAAAAATCCTCCCTAATTCCAAAACCCTAATCCCAATCCCACCACACAAAAAAAAAAAAACTATTCATCTTCCCAACCCGACCCCCCCAACCCTAACCTTCACCCTCCATCCACCGCCTCGTCTGCTGCCTCTCTTCCTCGTCTTCATCGCCATCGCTTCCTCTCCAGCAACCCGCCATCATCGCCCCCGCGTCACTCTCTCCACCACCACCTCGTCCCCGCCGCCTCGTCGCCGTTTCCCAACCGTGTCGTCTTCCTCGTCTTCCTGATCTCGTTCAGTCGTCTTCCTCGTCTTCGTCACGCCATCTTCGTCTTCGTCGTCGTCTTCTACCTTCGAAATTGGCTAACCAGAGCCGAGCCGAGCCGAGCTGACCAGGCACCGACCTGAGCTGACTGAGATGACCCGGCGCGGACTGAGCCGAACCGAGCCAGAACGACCTTGTCTTCGTGCCAGAGATCTGAAGATGATATTCAGCTTGGGGTTCTGAGACTGGATTGGCCTTGTTGGTGAATGTTTTGGTGAAAGTGTTGAATCTTCTTCAAGTAGTAGTAGGGAGTTTCTGTTTATTTTCTAAGGAGTGTTCCTTTTCCAAGTGCGTGGAGGAGAGTCCAGTGAGACAACTCAGAAGAAGACTTCTGAAATAGTTTCCAGATCGAAAACTTTATGGGAGTAATTACCTATAGTAGAAGCGGGTAATTGAGATTTATGTAGCTGGTCGAGGGAAAACTAATCATTTGTTAGCAGACCCTCCTACTCCAGTGACAGATATTTGGACACTAAACGACAACATCCTACTACATCAGGTACTGACCTCGATGGAGCCCAAGATGCAGGGCTTAGTTATTCATTATATGACTGTGAAAGAATTATAATGTTTTCTGCACGAACTCTACGGAGGAAGAAGCAACATCAACACGGCTTATGACGTTATCCAGGAGTTGTTTCGAAAGAAGCAAAATGGCTAACCCATGGATGATAATTAGGCAAGTTCAATCGCCTAGCAGAGGCGCCTCAGCAAATTTTTGATACGTCTAATGTGAAGCAGGTGTAGAACCAGTGAACCTGTTAATGATACTGACCTACTTAGGAACCCTCGGCCTTATTTATTCTTCTGCTAGGTCCCAGATTATGAAAAGCTCTATTGTGAGCTCTCTATCAGAGACATCACTTTCTTAAGACTGTAGTTCACGCGGTGACATCTGACACTACTACAGTAGCCTTAGTCGAGCTGCCCTAGCAACTCAAGAGAGCAGACCGCTGGTGGCCGCGGAGAAGGTTGTGCTAACATAGAAAGACGAGGGGGCTACACCGGTGGATGTTTTGGTGGGCAATGGTACCAGTGGCGGGCGAGGTCCTCGAGGAGGGCGAGGAGATATCTCTGTGGTCTATTATTACTACTGAAAAGAGCCAGTCATACGAAGTATCAACTTCTGAAGGGAAAGCCAGCTAGAGGTGCAAATATCTCTGCCACTCTTTCAGATGATAAGCAATTGCGACGTTAGTTTGAGCAGTTCCAAATGTTCCAGCAATAACAAAACACACAAGCTCAGTCTTTCTCTTTCTCTGCCACTCTAGCTCAAGCAAGTATTCATATATCTGTTCTTACATCGTCTATGTCTCATACTCATTGTTTTAAATATCGGCCGATATACCGGTATATCGGCCGAGATACCGGTATTTTATCCAAAACGATATGATAAGTGCAAAACTTTACCGGATATCGTTTTGGACCGATATGGGCCGATATATCGCCACGTGGCCGATATATCGGCCGATATCCGAGATGAAATATCTGATATATGGCCGATATAGTTACTTAATTGGATAATTATTATTATTTTTTACTTGAGAGATCGTTTATTTTATTCTATGTTCATTGTGGTATTTCAATAATGTTTTTATATGGTGTTTGGATAATAACTTATTTCTTTTAATAATGTCTTATATGTATTGACTATTGATATATCAACCAGTATTTAGTACCATGTCGCGATATATCACCCGGTATTCAGTATCCGGTATATAATTTTGCCGACCGGTATATCGCCGATATCCGATATTTAAAACACTGCTCATACTTGAACTATAAATTCAGAGGCGACTAATCACATGACTAGGAACTCAGATATTATGTCATCTTTTACTCTTGCCTCATATTTAACTTTGTAGTCTTAACAGATGGCTCCCGCACACCCATTCAAGGTATTGGCACTGCCACTACCGCCCCAACTCTTTCTTTATCATATGTTTTTTATTTACTCCGTTTCTCTTTTAACTTATTATATAACTAAGATTATCAAGGTTTTAAATTATACAGTGATCTTTTTTCAATGCATTGTGTATTTTAAGAGCTTGAGACGAGGAAGACGAATGGCACATGACGTGAGAGAAACAGACAGTCTGAACTTGGTAAACAATCAGGTGGCTTGCATCAATACTTCGTCAGCATTTGATTACCACCGTCAATTAGGTCACCCTTCTCTACCTGTACTAAATTTTTTTCCCACTTTAGGTCGGGTTTCATCTTTAGAATGAGTCTTGTCAGTTAGGGAAGCACCATCATGTACCTTAACCTAGTCAGGTCAATAAGCAGGGTAATAAGCTATTTGACTTAGTTCATTTCGATGTATTGGATCCATGTCCAGTACCTTCAAAACTGAGTTCTAGGTATTCTGTCAGCTTTGTGGATGATTATTTAGATATATCTGCTAAAATCTTGTTCTAATATATCTTCCACATTTAATTTTTTATTCAAAAATAAAGAATCAGTTTAATTCTAACATTAAAATTTTGAGAACTAATAATGCAAAAGAATATTTGAACAACTTTAGTCAGTTTTTGAAACAAAATAAAATCTTGTAATAATCCTCTTGTGTTTATACTCTTTAGCAGAATGGGGTAACTGATCGTAAGAATAGACACTTTTTTGACATAGCTAGGACTCTTCTATTTCATATACAGACACAAAAAGAATCTTGGGGTGAGGTCATTTTGACTGCTTGTACTTGGTACTTGATAAATCGAATATCCTCTGCATTGCAGTATAAAATCTCATATTTCATCATGTAGCCCGACATTGATTTGTTCCATTTGCTTCCAAAGATTTTTTGGGTCAATCTGTTTAGTTCATAATCATAGTCCTCATAAAACAAAATGTGATTCTAGGTCTTTTAAAAGAATTTTTCTTTGCTATTCTAAAACTCAAAAAGGTTACAAATGTCTTTGTCCATCTATAGGCCGATACATCTTATCTGCAGATGTATCCTTTTTCGAGTCAAACCTAAGATTTACACATCTTTTTTGCGTCAGAGGATGACTATGATTACCTATTCTATCGAGAGACATTACTCAATAGTGACGAGTCAACATCTGTATATATGACTGGTAAAGATACACTTCGATTTCAGGATCCAATTCAGATCTATACACACAGCTCATGCTCATGCGTCGGGGCCAGTCTCAGTACCAAGTCCTACGCAAGAATTAAGTGAGACTGTCACTGCTTAATTACCTGGTACTTCTACTACTGATGATCTTTTCATTGAACTTTGAAAAGACAAATATAATTATACTCAGCATCCTCTTTTCAGCTTTGTTTCTTATTCCCCTTTATCACCCTCCTTTCATTCATTTATTTCATCTTTGAACTCATACTCGGTTCTCAAGAATGTATCAAAAGCACTATCACTTTCAGGTTGGACTCAGGCGAATGCGAGAAGAGATGATGGATTTAGAGGGGACTTGAGGATTGATCACACTCCCACCAGGGAAGAAAGTCGTTGGGTGCAAGTGGGTTTATACTATCAAGTTAAACCCAGAAAAGCCTCTAGCTCGCTTAAAGACGAGATTGGTTGCCAAAAAATACCCACAAGTATATGGACTAAATTATGTGGATACCTTTTCCCGATAGCGAAGAAGACATCTGTGCGGACCTCATGTCATTAGCAGCAACATAACACTGACCACTTCATCAGTTGGGCATCAAAAATGCATTTCTCAATAGTACTCTTGATGAAGACGTTTACATGGAGCAACCACCAGGATTTGTCGCATAGAGAGAGTGAAAGTTTGCATATTGAAGAAGTCACTTTACAGTTTGAAACAGACTCTGAGCCTGGTTTGAACGTTTTGCATCAGTAATTCAGAAGTTTGGTCTGTCACACAGAAAAAGATCACTCTGTGTTTTGACGGATATATGATGGGAAGAGAATCCTTCTAGTTGTGTATGTGAATGATATTGTGATCACGGGAGATAACATAGGGGATTGACAGCCTGGAGAAGTACTTGAAAAAGCACTTTCACACTTTCAGACCAAGGATCTTGAATCCTTAAAGTACTTAGGCATTGAGGCGGTTAGATCCAAGAAGGGCATCCTTCTATCACAGAAGTACATAATCAACTTGCTTTCGGAGGCTGGGATGCTAGGGTGCAAAATTATTGAGTCTCTGATAAACGTGAAAACGAAGCTGCTACCAGATAAGGGGAGTTTCTTGATAATGTTGGGAAGTACAGAAGATTGGTGGAGAAACTGAACTACCTGACGGTGACCAGACTGAACATCACATTCGCAATAAGTATAGTGAGTAAGTTTTTGTCAGCACTGAAGACTACCCCATTTGGAGGCAGTAATGAGAAATTTGAAGTACCTGGAGAAAGATCCAAAGAAGAGGGCTTCTCTATTCAAAATTTCAGATCATGGACACACCAGACTAACAGGTTTCTCAGATGCAAACTGGACAGGTTGCCTTTCTGATAAGAGGTCGACCACAAAAGGATATCGTGTCTTTCTTGAAAAAAAAATGTCATGGAAAAGCAAAAGGCAAAATGTGATCTCTTAGTGCAGTGCAGAATCAGAGTACAGGACGATAAATATGACATTAGAGCTAATTTGAACCAAAAATTTATTAATAGAAAATCGTTTTCCCCCAGAGTGTCCCATGAGACTATATGGTGATAACAAAGCAGCAATACACATTGTTGAGAATGCAATGTTCCATGAGAGAACCAAACATATTGAGGTTGATTGTCACAGATCGTAAGAAGCTTAAGAAAATATCATTGTGGCGAAGCATGTATCATCAGGACACCAGTTAGCAAATCATCTTACCAAACCACTTGGTAAAACACAAGTAGATTTTATTTGTACCAAGCTGGGCATGTATGATATATATGCCCCAGCTTGAGGGAGTGTTGAGAGAGACTTTGTTATACTGGTTTAGTCTCACATTTCCTGTGAGACTAAATGTATTTTGTATTAGTTATTATATATAGACTGAAGCTATATTGCACAGACATGGCAACATTGAAATAGACATGACACGCGAACATGTGATGAATTCTTAAAAAATACACATGACACGTGTGTCTGACACGGTTCGAACACGACACAGCTGCATGATAGAATTGTCCGTGCAACATAGAACTAGAGTATGTTCTCTTCCAATCTCTAATGCTACTTTATCAGTTATTATTGTACTATTTGCTAGTTGGTAAGGTCTATCTAGTTATAATTTAGCAACAAACCTTAGTTCAAGAATCAGGTATAGATTTTGGCTCCAACTTGACAACAGGTATCAGATCATTTCCTAAAATGAACTGGATAAATCAGATCATTGTTAATATACTCATCATCGTCATTGTCTAATTCTTTCCACCCAATACCAGGGTCACCTACGAGCACAAATCTAAAGTGATGAACCTTGACGAAAGGTTTTGAAACTTTTCATTCTCAACTTGAAATGATCAAAAAGTAGTCACCAAATTCCTAGCTAGCACACCCCATGGAGTGTGCATTATCTAGCAATGTAAAGGCCAATGAGCAGGTAAAATTGGCCTATCTTATTGGCCATGCATTTAAGCCCATGCAATTTGGATGTGGAGCCTCCAAATTTCTTGTGGTCCAGGAAAATTCAAGATTCTAGTATCTAAGTGCAAAATTAGCCAAAAAAATGAATTCAAAACATAATATTTTATAAATATATTAAAAAATTATGTATAACTTTAAGAAACTTTTATGAAGTGGAGTAAAACATTATAACCATGTTTTTTCTTTGTAGTCTTTAGTGGCATTGGATAAAAGCTGTATGCACCATGTTACGTTATACATTATAATATGTGAGATTCGAGCAAGCAAAGGTACCTCTTAAACATGATGCCACACTTCCATTAGCCATGTAAGGATATACGAGCAGCCGTTCTGTGGGTGTCATGCAGAAACCACGTAGCCGGAGAAGGTTTCTATGCACAGCCATGCTGATCATCTCAACCTCTGTCTGAAACTGAAGCTCACCGCCAGGTGTGCGCTCTTCTTTTAGCCTCTTTACCGCCACCAGTGAACCATCAGCAAGCCGCCCTTTATACACCTTTCCGAATCCACCCCTACCCAGAATGTTCTTGTTGCTAAATCCATCAGTGGCGACTTGGAGTTCTCGTAGAGAAAACCTTTTAAGCTGGCCCAAATGAACTTCTGGATCTTCTTCAGCTGTAAAACAAAAGGCCAAACAAGTTTATCTTTCAAATGTATTAACCAGTACACAGTGTGAAATAGTTCCAGCTGTCTAATATACACTAACCAGGGACATCAAAGAAGTATTCTTGAGGCTTACGGCGACGCCACCATGCAAAGCCAATTGCAGGTGCAGCAAACAACAGAGCAGCACCTGCAGCGACCCCCCCAGCAATCGCTCCAGTACTAGAGGCACTACTTCCTTTTGAAATGACAATTCAGCAGTCATTAGATCCAGTCATATCCCACAAATTCATTTCCGAAAATCATAAGATATCTCTGTGCACATGTCAGGTCCTCATTTTGGATTTGATGATTTACCTATCTATATTTCTATTTGCTCACATGAGCTTATGAAGCTTAAGATTTTAATCATAACTCACACTGACTAGTAGCTCCTACCTTTCAAACAAGACATGCAGCTTCAGAGGGATATCTATACATCCAAATAAAATTTTTTGTATGAAAATTGCAGAAAGTACAATGATAGATAAAGAACCTGCACATATACTAGTCAAGAAGGATAATTCCCAAGTGCCCTGAGAAGGCTCATATGAGAAAGAAGAGAAGTAATTTCTAAAAATGTTTATCAAATCTCCATAATAATCCAACATATGTGGCCGTTCACAACCAACTGTACGCTAGTCTTTTGCATAGACAGAGGATCGATCATAGACAGACAAAGAATGCCTCCCAATAGCGGGTAAAAGGCATAACCTTCCAGCAACAAGTTTGAAATAACAAGGGTTTCGAATCGAGAATATAAAGTTTTGCATGTAAGAGTAGAGAACTATTGCAATATAATGTGTTGGGAAGGTAAAAATAAACTGTGCCAATCAAAATATTTTGAATTTAAAAGCATTAGCAGAAAGAAAAGAAAATTAATACCTGGAGATTTTGGTGGCGCTGGAGGAACAAATGGAGGCGGTGGAGAAAATGGAGGAGCACCGGGACAAGGTTTAGATGTACCAGGACCACATAGAAGAGGGTTATTAGCAAAACTGCAAAATTTTAGCAACTTGTTCAGGAAAAGGGAACATGTCACCATCAGAAAAATACAATTGCCAGACAAATCAAAAAATCACAATAAAAGAACCTGATAGGTGTGAACAATGAAAAGGATCCATTTGATGGAACCTCTCCTGATAGGTGGTTGTTTGACAGATCCCTGCATATTTATTAACAAAGAAAATTTCCACAATGAAAATTTTCTGGAAAAGGGTGTTGTATACTACGGCATGATGTGAATGGAACTTACAGAACTTGTAGCGCACTGATGTTTGTTAATGATTGTGGAATTGTACCCGATAAGCTGTTGTTGTTAAGGCGACTATCCTTCCACAGAAATTTCAAGGAAGTTAGAATAAGACAATAAATCTTCAAATTATATACTAAATAAGAAAAAGAAAAGGCAAAAAGTTAACTGCAGAGCATTACTAACAGAAAACCTGCAAGTAAGTTTACATGCTTTTTACAAAGTAACATTCTAACAATCAAAAGTCAGCATGCTGTACAAACCTCCTTTTTAATATCTTTGAATCCAACATTTATCACTACTAAGTTTTTTCATTACCAAATCTTCAAATGAACTTCTGTTTCTTTTATTTCCTACTTTTTTCCTCTGGTCCATTTATGAGCATTATCTAATCTCTAAATTAGCAAGAAAATGTACCAAAGTATTGTGCACTTTGCACACATTTTTACCGTTCATGAGTCAATTGTTTTCTTCAACGAGGAATGCCAGCATTTATAATGCCACAGAAAATGAGATTAAAAAAAATCAACTAACAAGGTCATGCCCCTTGATCTTAACAAGCTGTCATCTCCCAGATACCTTCTACTATAAAAAAAAGAAGATACAGCTAGCCTACCCTAAATGAAATCTACATATATGTCAGGTACGTGGGTACTCCTTCGCAAATCACAAGCCTATTGCCTCCGTGAATAATGATTGAGTTCATACTGTCATTTAAGTTTTACCCCAGGAGTCTCTCATAAAAAAGGTATATATGCAAGGTTTGTTGAGATGCAAGATGCAGCAACAACAAGAACAAGGAAACCACAAAACACTAAAACTTATTTGATTGTACACCTCAGCTTGTTAAGCAGATACTAAATGCAAGAAAAAGAATGAGTAATCCAAGAAAACAAGATTAGGCGTTATCATACAGGAATCGTAGATTTGACAGCCCCCCCAGTGTGTCAGGTATTTGACCGGTGAAGTTGTTCAAGTACAGATCCAAGCTCACCAGATTTGACAGGTTACCAAGTTCACTAGGAATTATACCACTAATGTTGTTGCTATAAAGTTCCCTGCAATTAAAAGATAAAGTCAGAATAATTAACAGATGAACATTGGCAGGAAAGAGAACTACAATTGGTAGCATTTAGAAAGTCAATGATGAACAGTGGCATGCTTCATATAAAAGCTAAAATCCATTATCATTCAAATATAAAGTTCCTAACGGAATCCATATTTGGAGCAGACCAGGTTCTTTCTCATTAAACATCTTGCTACCACGTAGACTGGAGAATTGAAACCTAAAGGGTAACTTATATAGCCTATGATGGCTTCAAGAAAAGACTGACACCTTTTCCAAATAGAATAAAATGAAAGCCACTGAAGTGCTTTGTTGACTATGTACAGCGTTGCCATATATGTTATTTGATCAATTACATAACTTATAATGTGATCCAATAACTTTGCTGCACCAGTATTTAACAAAATTTCTTTCTCAATCTCTTGTGTGATCTAAAATTGAGTTAGGAATAAGCTCAATACAATACTATTACCTTCATTTCTGAATGAAGCAACGAGCTTCAAGACAGGTATATAACCTTGCATAAAATGGATTTCAAGATCATAGCTGTCAACAATTGCTTCTCTAAGATCATAGGTAATTATTCACAGCCATTGCTCGTACTCCAAGGTTTTTGGAGTTTCATTGTTATATGTGGTATAGCTTATTCCTTGTTACAGGTAATATGCTTAGTAAGCACGCTAGCTAATAGATTTCTCATCATGCTGCTATGTTGTTGCTGTAAATTTTACAATATCATTAAGAGACTTCGGCTTTAGTCTGCAGGACATATGTATAAGCTACAGGAAGAGTTTAAAGTTGCTAAGTGAAGAAGGCATGATTGGACTGTGTCATAATGTTTCACATATTTTGCAGGGAT
Organism: Agave tequilana; assembly: GCA_038442645.1. Lineage (NCBI taxonomy): Eukaryota > Viridiplantae > Streptophyta > Magnoliopsida > Asparagales > Asparagaceae > Agave > Agave tequilana. The sequence continues at coordinate 274,104 of JAVJIF010030980.1, read as the reverse complement.
TTCTCACAGACCAGGAAAACTTTGACACTACTCATAAGGGACATGCCATCAATTTCAGTATATCTTTTCAGTAGCAGATAGATGGCAAAGACACTGCAAGGAAGTGGGAGGGAGAAATTTGTATACACTTGTAGTGTATAAAGCTGGGAGCATAAGCATTGACGCTCAAGTATCAGGACTCAGGAGTATAAATGCACCATGTGCATTCATTACTTTCTACATTCAAAAACCAACGCTGATTAAACATAAAAAAAATGACAAGTAAAAATTGGATAACAAGCATTTCATTGACACAGGTTTTATACCATAATTGTTCTTTAATTGAAAAATAAATGTAAAAGCAATCTGGGTAAATAATTTCATGAATGGACACCTCGTTACTTCAAATGCAAATTAGTAAATCAGTATTCAGAAATTTACCACTACGAAGGGGAACTTACAGGTATTGCAAATTTCTTAGTTGTCCGAGCTGGGGGACTAGAGTACCAGATAACTGTGCATTTCCAAGATCACTGAAAATGAACAATGTAAAATTCAGATAGTTATTAATAGGCACAAAGATACATGGCACTATATAAGGTGAAAATTGAGATCATCCACTTACACTCTAATAACACTATTGTCATTATTACATGTCACATGAAACCATGTGCATGGATTGACCAGAGTCGCATCCCAACTTTGCAGCACATTATTAGGATCAGTTAAGCTGGTCCGTAGACTGTGCAATGCATCACCTGTTGGCATTGAAAAAGAATGCCTTCAGAAGCCAATAAATAAACAGAAACCAAAACATACAAGAGACAATGATGATAGAGACAACTGGCAGAAACTTTAGCGTACATATCTACAGTAAATAACTAGGTGGGATTTTTCCCCATATTTTTCCTTTTTCTTTTCAGGGGTGTCTCTGTGTGTGCTTGTGCCGACGTGTGTTTCTCTGTGTTTTGTTATGGTTGGGATTGGCGTTTTGGGGTAAAACAGGTCAATGCTTCTGAAAAAAATGTGTTTGTAATTCTGCAATGGAGTTAGCCATTTTGAATTTTTTTCCCCCTTTCTTTGATTGATGACATTTAAGATTAGGAGTTTCACATACATACTTAAATGTGCAATAGTTTTCTTTACTTCAAGAAGAATTTCAGTTGCATCTACTCATGGTAAAGGATCAATCCCAAGTACATAACAAGTTTTAAAGCTCTCCTCCCAACACAAGTTTTAACTTTGGCCTACAATGACTAAGAACCTAAATACTGACTTCCCCCACCAGAACTAAATTCCATGTTTTTTTAAGCCAAGTGACTATTGAGTAATTGCAGGTTCAAAATTCAATCTTCCGCATAAATCTGAGTAGCCCATTCCTAATATATCATTTTCAAGATCACATATCTAATTTCTACTGGATCTCAAGGTTTGTTTCTAAGAAATGACAGATTATATAGTAAGTAATGTTCATAAACTTGCTTTCAAGTTTCAAATGTTCCAATTGTGGGGAGAGAATCTAAATCTAGTTAATAGAGTTTTTTTTTAACTCATGTTGGAGAGATAGCGCAGAGAGATTTGGAGTTCAACGTGCACGAGGAGCAAATGGAAAGAAGAAAGAAGCAGAAGACCGGTTGACCGACGTGCAAAGCAGACAGAGGACCATCGACTGACGTGCACAGCAAGAAGGCAGAACGGGTCGGTCGACCGACCAACAGAGAGCCAAAATGGCTCACAAGTCAGTAAATCAACTGCGCCCGATCGACCGACCAGTAAAGAGCAGTTCGGGGCACTGGGCAAAACAGCCTAGCGTTTAATCGCCCGGTAAACGGCCACATAAGATCGGTTGACCGCTCAGTCGACCGATAGTCGAGTTCTGACTTTTCCTATTTGAATTCTGAATTCATTCCTAATCCGATTTCAGAATTTTTGGTTTCTTTTTCTTCTTGGACTCTCTGACATATACTGAGGAATATTGTACCCTTATTTTCTAACCTGTATTGGTGATTTTGATTAATAAGATCTCTCTTGTCCCGAGGACATGGCAAATTGCCGAACCTCGTTAAATTTCATGTTCTCTATTTTGTTATATGTCATTACCTATTGTGATTACTCTCGGCAACTCTGATTGTGGTTCTGAACCTCCAGAGAATGCAACAAGTGGTATCAGAGCTTCCGAGTTCGTTGGGATCGATGGAATAGATCGTTTTCGAAAATCCAATCTAGGATTTCATTTGGAGGCAAAGTTTTGACTTTTATCTATTTGAATCTATTTCTCTTATTAGTTTCCTCGGTTGTGTATGGTTTTCTAGAGAATATGGTTAAAGTCAATCAATCAATAGTGAAGACCGTTAATATTCATCAATCAAAGATCGATGTGAGTTTGATGGCACGAACAACTCTGTATGCGATGTGAGATAATGGATACACTGACCACATCAAATTTGAAAGATTCTCTTCTGCATGAGAAGACAACAGAGGAGATCTCAGAGAAAGATTGGGCCAAGACGAACTAGATGGCGTATGGTGTCATCAGATCTTGTCTGACACAGGATCAGAAGTATTATGTAATGACAGATACTGCCGCAAGGAAGACTTGGGAGATCCTATGAACAAGTATCTGATGAAAAGCATCGAGAATCGCTTGCATCTCAAAGGAGATTTTACCGCTTCCAGTTGAAGAAGTGAATTTCCATCAGCGAGCACATGAACAATTGCACAAATCTCCTTGCAGACCTAGCTAATGTGGATGAAGTGATCATGAACAAGGACAAGACATTGATATTGTTAAGCTCTCTTCCGATGATGATTATGAGACCTTCGTTCTCACCTTAATTAACAGTAAGCAATCCCTTAGTTACAATGAAATGCTAGTCGCTGTTGTGAACCATGAATTGAGACGAAGGACAAAGAGTCCTCCAACAACACATCAGCAGAGGCATTGACTCCAAGAGAAAAGAGTTTCAATCGAAAGGGCAAACATAATCGTGGCAGATCGAAGTCCATGTCTGGTTTCCAAAAGAACCAGTGTACTTTGGACACTGAAAAGTTAATTGTCCGAAGCTCAAAAGCAAGGAGTCGAAGCCAGAAGCAAATATCGCATAAGTGAATAGTTCACAGGTGGATGGTTTGGGTTCTGACTCATAAGTTGTTCTCTTACTATCGTTACTCTTACTGTTTGCTACTCAGATATTGCTGAGTGGATATTGGATGCGGCCACTACATACCATGTTTGCCCCAAGAGATAGAATCGCTAGCTTTGAGAAGCTAGACGACGGTTTGGTACAGATGGGTAACAACTCTACCTGCAACATGGATGGATTAGGTAAAATCCTTGTCAAGATGTTCGATAGGATGGTAGGAGAGCTGAAAGATGTGAGATACATTCCTCAGATGAAAAAGAATCTTATCTCAATTAGAGTTTTAGAGGCACAGAGTCTAGAGTTTTCTGGTAAAGACGGATTCTCAAGATGCTCAAAGGCTATATGGTTGTATTGAAGAATGTCAGGCTCAACAATTTCTATTACTTGAAGGGTAATATTATTACAGGACAACTGGCAACTTCAGTTAGTTCATATAATGATTTGACCAGGCTATGACATGTGAGATTGGGACACACTGGTGAGAAGACTTTGTAAGCTCTTGCAGAGCAAGGATTGTTGAAGGGCACCAAGACCTGCAAATTGAAGTTTTTGTGAACATTGCGTTATTGGCAAGAAGACCAAGGTGAAGTTTGGCAGCGCTATTCACTGCACAGAAGCGATTCTTGATTACATTCACACAGATGTTGGAGACCTACCAAGACGGCATCACTTGGATGTATGCATTACTTTGTGTCATTTATTGATGATTTCTCTAGGCGTTGTTGGGTATACACCATGAGACACAAAAAGAAAATTCTAGATTTGTTTTTGGAGTAGAAGACGTATACGGAGACACACACGGCGAGGAAATCAAGGCACTCCGTTCGAATAATGGTGGTAAGTACACTAGTGATCCTTTCCTACAACTATGTAATGACAAGGGCATAGAGAGGCACTTTACAGTTAGAAAAACACTGCAACAGAATGGGGTGGCCAAAAGAATGAATGTACCTTGCTGAAAAAGGTTCGATGTATGTTATCAAATTCTGGATTGTCAAAATCCTTTTAGATTGAGGCGTTTATGTATGTGTGCCATCTCTCAATAAGTTGTCATCGTCTGCGATAAGAGGTAAAACTCTCATTAAAGTTTGGTCAGCGGAAGCTGCTCAACACTATGATTCCCTTAGGATATTTAGATGTCCTGCCTACTATCACGTCAAGGAAGATAAGTTGGATCCTAGAGCGAAGAAAAAGTGCTTTTGGAGTTCAAAAGAGGTGTTAAAGGCTACAAAATATAGGACCCGAAGACAAAAAGACTATTTTTGAGTAGGGCTGTCACATTGACGAGACTTCAATGATGAAGCCTAACGACTCTCAGCAGGTGAAAAGTAAAAAGACCATAGAGGTATCGCAGCAGGTGGAGTGATGCTACTCCACGTACTTCAGATAGTTCAATATCGTTCAAGATTCCACCGACAGTGACACGGGATGAAAATCATGTAGCTGATGAGGATACTGAAGACATTGAGAATCAAGGACAGGTTATGGGTCAGGTCCAAGGTTATGTTGCAGTTGGATGGGGTAAAAAAACCCACAACAAAAGCCTAAATGGCTCACTACAAATATGATTATGACTTGTGTACTCCTAGTCATTGAAGATGTTATTCCATCTAACATATAGAGAAGCATAAATCAGTTCTCGAGTCTGAGACATGGAAGGAAGCTATGTTGAAAGAGATGAACTCTCTTCAAAAGAATGACACTTGGGAATTGTTGGAATTGCCCAAGGGGAAAAAAGGCTATTTGTTGCAAGTGGGTGTATGCTAGAAGCAAGGATCTCAAGATTGAACTATTGTTCGCTACAAGGCCAGGTTGGTAGCAAAAGGCTATACACAAAGAGAAGGTATTGACTACAACGAGGTCTTCTCACCCGTTGTAAAATACTCTTCCATTCAAATATTGTTGTGGTGGCGCAGTATGATTTGGAGCTGGATCAGCTCAATGTGAAGACTACCTTTATGCATGGTGATCTTGATGAGATCTTTATGACTCAGCCAGTAGGATTTAAAGTTGCAGGTAAAAAATCCAATTTGCAAGCTGAAGAAGTCACTATATGGGCTGAAGCAATCGCCGAGACAATGGTACAAGCGATTTGACAGCTTTATACGTGGCAAAAGTACACAAGAAGTAAATATGACCCATGTGTTTAGTGTTTACTACAGCAAGTTATCAGGCGGAGAGTATATATATTGTTATATGTTGATGATACGCTCACAGCTTCCAAGAGTAGATCAATGGTCAATAAATTGAAGAAACGGTTGTCTTTTGAGTTCGAGATGAAAGATCTAGACAGAGCAAAGCAGGTACTTGGCATAGAAATTGAGAGAGACAAGGATAGTGGCAAGGTTCGCTTAACATATAAGGGGTATTTGCAAAAAATACTTCAGAAGTTCAATATTAATAGTGATACGAAATCTATAAATACACCGTTGACTTCTCACTTCAAGTTTAGAGCTATCATGTCTCCTACTACAGTTGAAGAACATCAGTATAACTGATGCAGACATCAAGCCACGTGTATGGCACGTGTATCACCAGTGGAAAAGACGCATTGTTTCAGTTTCCCAGTAGCAATAGAACTCTATGTAATTTTAGTATTTTTATTTTGAGTTTCTTTATTTGAAGTCGTATTTTTATTAGGAGTTTGGTTTCTTTATTTTGGAATTTGTAGTTCTATTTTGATTAGAAGTTTTAATTTGAGTTATATTCAGTTTGTACAAGCCTATAAAATGCCTCTTGTATCAATCAATATAAGCAATGAACTATGAAAGTTTTTTCTCAAATTTGTGTGAGTTGTAATCCCTCTCATATATCTCTCATTGTGTGTGAAGCCCTAGAAAAATTCTAAATTAGTAGTGTGAAGCATTAACTAGCCTATCCCCTTCCCTACCTCTCCTCTTTCCCTATTCAAAAAATTCCCTTCTTTCCTCTAGAAAAATCCCTTCTAATTCTTTATAGAAACCTCTCAGAAAATTTTAGAAAAATCAAAAAAATATTGTTCATTACCGCTACAGTGTCAGCTTGACTGCAACAGTAAAAACAGACCCATTAAGTATTCAAAGTTCATTTTCAAGTCGTATCTTTCTCATCCGGAATCACGCACGACTTGAAGCGTTGAGTTTGTGAAGAAGAGTACTACGCATACACTGAGATAGACATGATCCTCAGTAGGTACATTTCTAACTCATATCAGTTATTTCGATTTTGATATTTAATCTCTAATATTTTATCGATTTAATTGTCGTCCACAACCGTGAAATTGTGTGTATCGGCTTGCTTGTAATTCATTAGATTTGATATTGATCGCAGAATCTTCTCACATAATATATTATCTTTAATTGATTCACGATTGAAATTGAATTTCGCCTGCGCATGTTATTTTGTTACATCTATCCGCTTTATTAGTTTTTTTACTCCTTTCATATCAATGATCGTTTCATATTGGTGAAGTATGATTGAGTGTTTTATTACTGATTTTTATACATGCATACACATTTTACATCAATTTGATAGCAGACATGGTTTAGGTAGGAAACTTGCATTAAGTTTAGAAAAAATTGAATTTTGTTTTGTAGGCATTTGTTAGGAATTTTATTTGTTTTTCTTTGCATTAAAAATTAAAAAAATTACATATAGAAATTCCATCATTTATCTAGGTCTTGTTTCATGCATACCAACTTCAATGGATTTTCAACCCACCTTAACTGACATCATAGCTAAACTTGATTCTCTAACTCAAGAAGCTAATATCTTCCGTTTAGACGTGAAACGATTGAAAGAGAATGTCAATAGGGTAGTGACCAAATTGGAGATCCATAGAGATCCACAATTAGAACCAGAAAAGCAATACCAATTGTGTGATCTCTACAGTTAAAGAAGTCAAAGAAAAGTCCGATAACAATAAAAGCAAGAACACTGAAAAGGACCTTTGCAAGATTAGTCCCACAACTAAGTGCTACAGATGTCAAAGTTATGAGCATGTTGCTACCAATTGTCTAAACACGTTTAAGATTGCCATAAATGGAGTTCTGGTCCATAGCCTAGGGCTCGCCCATGTCGGTTGTTCTGGTCCAGCCTATGATGGGCTATCACCCTGATGACTGCCTGAGCAGGCCCGCAGCCTATACGGGTCCTCTATACCCTAACGGCACTCCTCAGGAAGCCACCTAAAAGATGGAAGCTCGCTCACGCCAGCTGTTCTGGTCAAGTCTATGATGGGTTAACCTGATGACTGCCTGAGCAGGCCCTCAGTACGGGTCCTCTACACCCTGATGGCACTCCTCGGGGAGCCACCTGAAAGATAGAGGCTCGCCCACGCCGGCCGTTCTGATCAACCCTGTGATGGGTTAACACCTTGATGACCGCTTGAGTAGGCCAACACCCTACATGGATCCTCTACACCCTGACGGTTACCAATCGGAAAACTCTTGAGAGACGGAGTCTTATCCGATGAGCCTTTCCAAGCGTAACCTACATGGGTCCTCTACACCCTGACGGTTACCGATCGGGAAACTCTGAAAAGACAGAATCTTGCCTAACAAACCCTTCTGAGCGTAACCTATATAGGTCCTCTACACCCTGACGGTTACCGATCAGGAATCTCCGGAGAGACAGAGTCTTGGCCGATGAAGTTATGAACCCTTCTGAGCGTAACCTACATGGGTCCTCTACACCATGACAATTACCAATCGGGAAACTCCCGAGAGATGGAGTCTTGCCCGATGAACCTTTCCGAGTGTAATCTACGTGGATCCTCTACATCCTGACTGTTATCGCTCGGGAAACTCTTGAGAAACGGAGTCTTGCACGATGAATCTTTCCGAGTGTAACCTACATGGGTCCTCTACACCCTGACGGTTACTGATCGGGAAATCCGGAGAGACGGAGTCTTGCCCGACAAACCCTTCCGAGCGAAACCTACATAGGTCTTCTACACCCTGACGGTTACAGATCGGGAAATCCCTGACCGACGGGAGCTAGTCCGTAGCATGTGGGTTTCCCCTTAACTATGAATCACCTAGCAGGCCCCACCATGGGCCACACACTGAGTCATTTCAGGCGCTACAAAGTAAGATAGCTCCAAAGGAGTAAGGAGATCACAATCATAAGCAAGGCAAGATTTGAACAAAACTGTGATTGATTGTCTTTTCTATGTATTACAAAGTTTCTGGATTACATCCCTCCTCTTACAAATGCGGATGTCTAACAAGTGTGATATAAGTACAAGTTTTGATTTTACATGAATACACATTCTTCCTGAGCAAAAAGCAGAGGCGCCTATTGTCATGTCCCCAGTCGCGTCCTGGTGATGACTCCTAAGCAAACAATCCACCAGGGTCGGATGAGCGACAATACTGAGAACTCTCAGGAAGACCACCAGTAAGGAGAACCGTGATCAAATTGCAGACCGAAACCTGCAAGGCGAAGAAGGATACCTATGCCGAGACCGTAACTCCGGAGCAGAGATCGACAAGGAGGCGGCACCCCATAAGAGCACAGCCGATCGGCCCTGATATCAGAGCCGTTGTCGAATACCTTATGCTCCCTGCTACAAGCTCGCTGCAAGGAAAGAAAGGGGGTCAAACCCAAATTTCTCCCCAGTCTGCTCCAACCAAAGGCCAAACATACAGACCAAGCAGAAAATAGGTCATTCCCTGTCCATCCCCACAGCTAGGCCTCGTCATAAGAACTGAGACATCTTGACGAGCCTATCGCAAGAACTGAAACTCCTTGACAAACAGACTCCCGAATATTAGGAGTGCAATAGCATCACCACCCATTCCATCTCTTTCCTCCACCGAATGAAGAACGAAAGAGACATTACTGCTTGCAGAACAGAACAAAGCTTTAAACGGCAAAGAGCTTTCAGGAAGTAGTCCAGATCCCTCCTCAAGAGCCTCACCCTAAATATATAGGGGGAAGAAGCCCAAGAGTCAATCACCCAGGCTTCAAATCCCAAAGGAAGACGAAGTATCGCTTAACTTGGGACCTTACATGTGTCATAGAAGGGACTCGAACCGTCGCGCCAGATACGCCATGCCTCCCTCAAAATTCGCCCGCATTCATAAGAGACGGTTACCTTATCAACGCTGCCACTTCAGATACGCGGTACCCACCTCGAACGCAACATCGCACAAGAGGCGTAATTTGATCGGCATTGTGCCGGATGTGACGCACATTTAAAGCCTTGCCAAATTGTATGGCCATACACGCCACTACAAGACAAAATCTGAAGCGACAACAAGCACCTCGAGTCTAGGCCCAGAAAGTTCTCATTTCATTCTGCCCCCTCTCTACATTGAAGACTTCGGGAACCTGAAATCTCCTAAGGGAGAGTTCCCGACCTCTTCCGAAGAAAAGAAAGCAGGGGGGACATTTGTAATGGTCACTTTCTGACCCGTCCGAGATCGTGACACATGTCTATCCAACCTCTAACGGATGTGTGACGTGGCTACTTCCAGAACATTTAACCCGAAACCATCGCCCCGTTCAAATTTCGAACGGGTCAGGTGATTAACAGAAGAATCAGATCCGATTACAAAAATCTCTACCCTTAAGCTCAATTCTAATTCAAACGAGATAGTAACCTCCCAGGAACAGTTCATCCTTATCTACAGTTGAGCGCGAACCACAAGATAGAGATGGACTCTCTCCTATATCGATTCAAATCAGGGTGTTCGGCTCAACCTTCATCAAGACATAGAACTAAGATATTAAAACTGAGCAGGATTCCCTAGCCTTCTCTATTAGACATGACTTATATGAATAGAGGATCCCTTCCAACGAGAAAGGGATCACGTTCACCCGAATCCAGAGAACCCTATTGTAATCATCATTGACATAGTGAAAGTTTTCTCTCCGTGATTTTTTCTCTTTCGAGTTTTTCACGTATTTTCATTGCGTTTGCGATTGACTTTTTCTATGAATTGGCTACATCTATTTCCCTATTTTGATGCGTGAATTGATTCTTTAGGAATACCCATTGCACCAATACATAGAGTACCTCTAAACATTCACTCTCAAGCTGGAGAATATATATCACACATGCCTAGTTTGTCACAAATAAAGTCTACCAAGTGGTTTAATAATAAGATCTGCTAATCGGTGCCCTTATGTTACATGCTTCGTCATTATGATCTTTTCCTCGAGTTTCTTACGAACCATATGACATTCAACCTCTATGTGTTTGGTTCTCTCATGGAACACGACATTTTCAGTAATGTGTATTGTTGTCTTGTTATCACCATATAGTCTCATGGGACACTCTAGGAGAAAAACAATGTTTGTCAATAAATCTCTGATCCAGATTAGCTTTAATGTCACATTTGTCATCGCCCTCTACTCTAACTTTTCACTGGATCCAAAGATCACACTCTGATTCTTGCTTATTCATGACACAATATTTCCTTCAAGAAAGACAATATCCTGTGGTCGACCTCCTGTCAAAAGGGCACCCTGCTCAGTTTGCATCAGATAGGCATGCTGCTCGGATGTGTCCACAATTTGAATAGAAAAGCCTTCTCCTTGGAGATTTCTTCAGATACCTCAAAATTCTCATTACTGCCTCCAAATGGGTAGCTCTCGGTGGTGACAAAAATTGACTCACCGCACTGACTGTAAATTTGATGTCCGGTTTGAACATCGCCGAGTAGTTCAGTTTTCTCATCAATCTACTGTGCCTCTTAGCATCCTCAAGAATGTTTCCTTGATATGGTAGCAGCTTCGTGTTCACATCCATCAGAGAATCAATACTTATGCATCCTAACATCCCAGCCTTTGAAAGCAAATCAAGTACATATTTTCTCTATGACAGAAAAATGCCCTTCTTGGACCATAACAAGTACTTAAGGGATCTAAAATCATTGGTCTGAAAGTGCTTCTGTAAGTTCTTCAGGCTATCAATCCCCTTCATATCATCTCTTGTGATCACAATATCGTTCACATACAAACTAGCAGGATCCTCTTCCCATGTTGTATTCGTCAAAACACAGAGTGGTCTTTCTCTGCATGACAGAGACCAAACTCCTGAATCACTGATGTAAAGTGCCAAAACCAGTTCTTAGAGACTGTTTCAGCCCGTAGAATGACTTTTCAGCTTGCAAACCTTCGCACATTCTCCTGAGCAACAAAGTCAGGTACTTGTTCCATGTAAACCTCATCAAAAATACCATTGAGAAAGGCATTCTTAATGTCTAACTGATGAAGTGATCAGTGATAGGCCGTTGCTAATGGCACAAAGATCCTCACAGATGTCATCTTCGTGACCGGGGAGAAGGTATCCACATAATTCAGTGAGTATCCTCTAGCAACTAACGTCTTTAAGCGAGCTAGAGACCCATCTAGGTTTAACTTATCAGTGTAAACTCATTTGCACCCAACGACTTTCTTCTCTGGTGAAAGTGTGATTAACTCTCAAGTCTCATGCTACTCTAGAACTGTCATCTCCTCTTGCATCACCTAAGTCCGACCTGGGATAGAAAGTGCTTCTGATACATTTTTGAGAATCGAGTATGACTCCAAATAAGAAATAAAATGAATGAAAGAAAAATGATAAATGAGAATAGGAAACAAAATTAGAACGAGGATGTTCATTACAAAGTATGTTTACCTTCTTAAAGTGCAATAAGAAGACATTAGAAGTAGAAACAGATAATTGAGCAGTGGCAATCTCACTTGATTCTTGCGCAGGACTTGGTACTGAGATTGGCGCTGGCATAGGAGTTATTCTTCGTGCATAGGTCTGAGCCGGGTCCTAAAATCGATGTGGAATTTTACCAATCACACTTTCAGATGTTTACTAACCACTATTGAGTAACGTCTTTCGATAGAACAGGTAATCATAGTCACTGACGCAAAAAAAAGACGTGAAGATCCTCGGTTTAAACTAAAAAAATTACATATGCAGACAAGATATATTTGCTTATAGATAGAAAAAAATATTTGTAATCTTTCTGAGTTCGACCGTTCGAGAGTAACCAAGAAAAATCCATCTAAGAGAGATCTAGAATCAAGTTTTGTCTTATAAAGACTATGATTATGGATAAAATAGAGATCCAAAAACTTTTAGAGGTAAAGGGAACAAATTCATGTCTGGGTACAGGATGGGATATGAGATTTTATTTTACAGTATGAAGAATAGTATGTGATTTATCAACAAGTAGTTAAAATGACCTCATCCCAGAATTATTTTAGCACCTGTTTATGAAATAGAAGAGTCCTCGCAATGTCCAGAAGGTATCTATTCTTACGTTCAGCTACCTCATTCTGCAGAGGAGTATAAACACAAAAAGATTGATACAAGATTCCATCTTGTTCCAGAAACTAACCGAAGTGCTTATCCAGATATTCTTTAATATTATCATATCTTAAAATTTTAATGCTAGAATTAAACTGATTCTTTATTTCTAAATAAAAAATTTGAACATGAAAAATACTTCAAAACGAGATTTTAGCAGATATATTTATGTGATTCGAGAACAATCATCCACAAAGCTGACAAAAAACTTAAAATCCAGTCTCTAAGATACTGGACATGGACCATATACATCGAAATGAACTAAATCAAATGCTTACCAGCCCTCTTATTAAACTGACTAGGGTAAGACACGATAGTGCTTCTCTAACTGACAAGACTCACAATTTGAGGATGAAACCTAACCTAAAGAGGGAACATGTTTAAGTACAAGTAGAAAAATGTGACCTAACGATAGTGATATTCAAACGCTGAAGAAGTGATGATGCAAGCCACCTAATCGGATGCCAACTCTAGGTCATACAGTCTGCTCACGTCATGTGCCAATCGTCTTCCTCTTCCTAAGCTCCTGAAATACACAATGTGTCAGAAAAAAATATCATTGTACAATTTAAAACTTTGGTGATTTTACTTACTAATAATAAGTTTGAAAGGGAAACCAGCTAAATAGAAAATAGATAATAAAAGAAGAGTAAGTGTGATAGTGACAATGCCAATACACTGAATAGGTGTGCAGAAGCTATGCGCTAAGACTACGAAGTTAGAGTATGAAGTATGAATAAAAAAGGACATAATACCTCGATTCCCAGTCATGTGATGAGTCATCCCTGAATCTATAATCCAAGCATGAGACATGGATGATGTAAGAAAAGATATAGGAGTACTTGTTTGAGCGAGAATAGGAGAGAAAGAGGAAGATTAAGCATGTGTATTCTATTGTTGCTGAAACAACTGAAACTGCTCAAACTAATGTCGTAATTGCTCGTCATCTGGAAGAGTGGAAGAGACATGTGCACCTCTCGCTGGCTTCCTTTTTAGAAAGAGGCATTGATACTTCGTATGATATGGCTCTTTGTGGTCATAGCAATAGACCATAATGTCATCTCCTCGCCCTCCCCGAGGAACTCTTCGTTCGCCCCTGGTACTACCGCGGCCACCAAAGCGTCCACCAGTATAGCTCCCTCTCCTCCCTATTGCAGCATGGCCTCCTCCGTAACCACCAGCAGTCTGCCTCCCCTGAGCTGCTAGGGCAAATTGATCTGAGGTTGTTGTATCAGTGTCAGAAGTCATCTCAAGAAGGCAGTCTTCAAGAAGTGATATGTCTCCGGTGAGCTCACAGCAGAGCTTTCCATAATCTGAGGAGAGCTTTCCATAATCTGAGGCCTAACCAAAAAATAAACAGGGTCGAGGGTACCCAAGTAAGCCAGTGCCATCAACATTTCCACTGGTTCTGCATTTACTTCACATCAGACCTGATCAGAAATATCTGTCGAAACTCCTCTGCTAGGCGATTAAACTCGATGTAATGATCGTCTATAAGGTGACATTCTGTTTCTTCTGAAATAGCTCCTGGATAATGTCACAAGCCATGTTGATGTTGCTTCCTCCGTAGAGATCTCGCAGAAAACTCCATAACTCCTTAATAGTCATGCAATGAAGAACCAAGCCTTGAATCTTGAGCTTCATTGTGGTTAGTATCTGATATAGTAAGATGTCATCCAATGTCCAAGCATCTGTCACTAGAGCAGGATAGTCTGCCAACAAATGATTAGTCTTTCATCAACCAGCCACATAAATCTCAATCACTTGATTCCACTGTAGGTAATTATTTTCAACTAGTTTTTGGTCTGTAATCCCACCGGAAACTATCTCAGAAACCCTCCTATGAGTCATCGTCCCACTGGACTTGTTCGTCTTTGTCTTAGTAGAGCATGTCATTATACAACAGATAAACTTGAAAAAGAACCCTCCTTAGAAAAGAGACCAGCATTTCCTGCTACACCTCAATGCAAAATCCAATACCTTAACAAGCCATCAACTCTGGCCGGCTCAGGTTTGAGCCATCGACTCGGGTCAGCTCGAGTCGGTGTAGGTCGGCTCTGGTCGGCTCAGGTCGACTCGAGCAGCTAAACCTAGCGCCAATTGCAGTCGACGAAAACAGATCGCAAGCGACGACTACAGGAGACGAAGATGACGACGACGAGTGTTGAAGACAACAATGACAAGGAAGATGGAGGCAGGACGTGATGACATACGACAACTAGGATGAAGACGACGCAATGGTGGCCGGAGACAATGGCAGAGAGGAGGTGATGGTGACGACGTGGGTACTAATGATCTTGTGTTTAATGATGATGATCAACTCATGCAGTTATGGTACTAATGATCTTGTGTTTAATTAGTTTCATATTCATGATCAAGATCTTAGTAGGTGTAGCTTCAACAAAGGATTTAAGATTAAGTTTTGGAGCTAACACGGTTTGATTCAAGAGCTTGTGCATCAAGACCACATCAAGTACTCAAGAGGAGTCTAGCTCTTTGGATCGAGTTTGGACCAAGTCAAGAAGATGAGAAGACTTCAAGTGAAGACCTTCAAGATCAAAACTTATGTCTAGGTTTTGTTTTTATAAGATTGTGTTTTAGATTAAAATGTAAATGATAGAATAGTTGGTGGATTGCTCAAGTATATCATATACACACACACTCTTGATTTAGATGAGTTTTCATAAAAGAATTTCTATTTTGGAAAAATAAAAAAGAATTTTCATTTTAGAAAAATACCGGTTTGATTTTTTGTATTCTAAGTATATATGTTTTAACCAAAACCATGTTTAGTGCTTATTGTTAAAAACATAGATATTTCATCATGAATGTGTAGTATGGATCATATTCATACACTTTATGTTTTCAAAGTGTTTAAAATATCTTATTTTTGTATTTGGAGAAGTTTTGGAAAAATAAGTTTTGAAAAACCAATTTTGAAAAAATACGATTTTCGTTTTTAGCCAAAATCTCCAAGTTACAAAAATAATTCAAATTGTTTGTAACATGTCTTGATTTTGCTCAAACATGTTTGTATATCAAAGTATAATACTGAAACTATTTTTGTAGATTTTTCGTGAATTTATGGGATTTATTTAAGAAATAAAAATCAAGTTTTTCAATCCCTAAAAACTGACCTGTCTGGCTTCTGTCGGTCGACCGAGCTAGGAGTCGGTCTATCAGGACGGTCGACCGACGTGCACAGAACGTGCACGCCAGATCTGCTGGAGGGCCGGTCGACTGACCCGATCGACCGTAGAGAGCTTCTGCTCTCTGGAAAGCCCCGGTCGACCGGGCCGGTCGACCGGCAGAGAACCTGTTCTCTGTTCCAGGCAGCGGTCGACCGGGTCGGTCGACCGACGCCCCAACGATCAGAAATCTGACCGTTGGCGGTCAACAGGGCCGATCGACCGTCAGCCGCCAAGGCTGAAAAATGCCCCAACGGCTAGTTTTTTCTAGCCCTATAAATATGGGGGTTTTGGGGCTATTTTAGTTAAGATTTTTTAGTGGATTTTGAGCCAGTTTTTCCAACTCTATAAGGTGTTTATCTCCACTTATTTAAGAGCCAAAATTGCCATATCAAAAGGAGAGATTTTCAAGAGTGTTTTGAAAAGAGATTTTCTTGTGTTTTCCTCCACCTTTTCAATCCTAGTTTTCTCACACAGCACTTGAGCCATTCATTGCTATATCTACCTATAGGGATCTTTGTTGTGAGAGGATTTTAGATGATCAAAGTGTCGTGATCATCAAAGTTCTACTTTGTACTTTGAGGAGGCGGACTTGCGGGTTCGCGGTGTTTCGAGTTCGTGTGTGAACTCTTTGTTTGAGGTGCGGCCTCGGCGAGCTTGTAGGCTTGCGGTGTGTACGGGACTAGAGAGTCCAAGGAGTTCAAGTGTGAACTTGCCTTGTAGGTGTTGCGACACCGAGTGATCTGGTGAGATCGGTTTATAGTGGAAATCCTTCATAGTGTTGAAGGCGGGGACGTAGAGCAAGTGTGCTTGAACCTCAAAACAAATCTCCCGTGTTTGCGATTGCTCACTCTCTATCTCTTACTTGTTTATATCTTGCATGCTTATATTGTCTTTATCTTCATATGCTTGATATATATATATATATATATATTTGTGCTTAATAGTTATATGCTTGGGGATTGTTTGCTAACACTTGTATTCAACCAAGAGAGCCAACGCGGCACCTCAACTCTTATTTAGAGAAATCTTAAGGAGTTAGTCCAGAGCCCTTCACGGGGAATTCGGCTACACTCTTGTGTTATATATGGTGTTTAGTTTAAGAAGTTTTAATTCCGCATTATTGACCATTAGATTAGCTCATCACCTATTCACCCCCCTCTAGGTGATTTACAATTGGTATCAGAGCCAAGTGCTCTTGATTTGGGTCTTACAACCTAGAGTTAAAGATCCTCATTTTATTGCTAATCACAATATTTGTACACACACCATGGACTTCATGACACCTCCCACCTTTGACATCTTCAACATCCAAACTTGGAAGGTTAAGATGTCCTTATTCCTCAAAGGCCTAGGTATTCATATTTATTTTGCCACTATTAAAGATTCATATTGTTTAAATGGCAAAAATATTGGTTTAAGAAGTTTTAATTCCACATTATTGACCATTAGATTAGCTCATCACCTATTCACCCCCCTCTAGGTGATTTACAATGGGGTTGTGGGGAAACTAGGGTTAGGGTTTGGAAGGGACGGGTAAGGGAGACGAACATTTTTTTTGAATGATTGGGATTAGAGTTTTGGGATTATTTGAGTGGATCTGATACCATGTTAAATCAGTATCAAGAGATTGAGAGAGAGAGAAAGATAAGTTCTATGACTCGCTCTGGTCTATATATAATAATCAATACATAGTATATCCTCTCACAGGCATGTCAGACTAAACACTAAACCAATACATATAGTACCTCTCAACCATACTATAAGTAACACAATCGGTGTTTTAAATTTCAGATATCGGCGATATATCAGTCGGCAAAATTATATATCAGATACCAGATACCAAGTGATATTTCACGATATGATACTAAATACCGGAGTCGAATCGAATGTCATACTGAACGAAGAATATATATATGATTGCCTACACAAATCATATGAAACTACTTAAAGCAAGTTAACTCATAGGGGATAGTTACTTTTTCTAAAAACTACTCAAATATGTTTGTAGAAGCTCCTCAAATGCGTCACATGATGATATATCGGATATTTTCATCTCGGATATCGGTCGATATATCAACTACGTGGCGATATATCGGTCAATATCGATGCAAAAGATATTCGGTAAAATTTTACACTTATCATATCGTTTTAGATAAAATACCGGTACCTCAACCGGTATACCGATATATCGGCCGATATTTAAAATAGTGAACACAGTGCACCCATCTTCATCATTCCCCTCTTGCTAAGTACTCATGTCTAAATTTCAGTTTTCTTTCTAAATGCTCATGTCCAAATTGGATGACTTGTATGGGCAGGATTGTGAACACGGCTAAGAAGAAAATTTGCCTCTTTGGTAATAGGAAAACACTCTCAACCAAATTTTACAACAAATAATCCATATTGCTACAATTTAATATGAATTGCAACATGAACATATGATGAAGAAATTCCCTAACAGCAAATATTGAGGTTGTACTGCAAATTGAATCGAGATTATATTCTTATGCAGGCAACTTTAGATAGTTTCTCCTCAGTGGCGTGCTTTCATGAACTTAAAGTGCAAAAATAATAAAATAAATCATTTTCATCAATTGAGTAGCCTTTTAGGCCTTATTAAGGGGCCTTTCCCCTCTACCTTTAGTCTTAGCAAAAAGTTGGTACTAGCGCATAAATGGAACTTCAAGGTAGCATTAGATAAGGTAATGTAAGATCGGGGCACGCAGTTGTTCATCAAATATCTATGCTAATATGTCCATAAACATATATAGATCAAACTTCTTAAATGCATAAAGCATCATAGTTCCTAAACCCTTGCTTCTCAATGAATATACTTAGCTTAAATGCTAGACTTGAATGACCCTATGCCAACTAGCGAGGTAAGAAGACAGAGGTAGAACATAAGACTTCACATTTGGCCTTGTAACAAATTCAAAACTGAATTAACTATACCTCACCATTAACATTTGCAATCTCTATAACAATAGAGGTTACTTCAGGTATCTTCCAACTGAGTCTCACTATCAAACAAACAAATAATATATTCCACAAGAAAGAGTAATTGAAAATCCTCCAATCAAAAAATCTTTTAAAACTTGAAGCTACCAGCACAACCAATGTCCGTAATAACCAAATTCATATTCGCACACCCATGGAGAAGCTAAATCCTTATTCCTTCTGTCTATGTTTCAGAACAGAAACACCTCATTTATCAAGATTCTATAACGTAACTTATACCGTTTTTATTTAGGACAACAGGGGGAGAACATTAAAAAATAAATAAATAAATAAGCTAAGTCACTTCTCCAAGCAGACCCTGCACTGCTAGGTGCTCTGGTGAGACGTCATCATCAAGGAGGGCAAGCAAGTAGTAGTGGCAGGCAAGAGTAGTATATCTTCTTGGGTGGTTTTGCCTTCTCGGAAATGGTAGAGGACATTGTAATGGAGCTCTTGGAGTTGTGCTCTGAGAGGGAATTCCTATACCAATTTGGTAAAGAAATGAACGAGTGTGTGACAGATAAAGACATACATCTTCCAAATTAAAGCTCCATGGTCTCACAATGAATTCAAATCAATCTTTTTTATTGAGCAGATGATTAACAATTACATATTTGTAATAATAGCAATCACAAGCACACCTGCAAACAACTTCTACAAATCCCTACAACATGGTCCACAAAATTTGCTGAATGATGATAAGAAGCCCATCTAAGTGGAATCTTTTCGAGACCCTCCTCAAACAAAAATAGAAAGTATTGCCTCTTGCCACCATCTAAAATCCAGAGCCCATGCTTCCCAATTTAAACACCTGACATCTACTATATAAACTTACATGTACCAAATTTGGTAAAGAAGGGAAATGATACTCGCAATAAGTTCAAATTCACAGAACTCTCGAATTGAATCAATCAACCAAATGAAAAGAAAAAAATTAACCTTGGCCTCTACCTTCATCAAATTCTCATATTTTCTAGATAAAAAGCTGAAGATCAGAAAAAAAGAAAATTATCAACATACCTTCCATGTTAGCACGAACCCTAACTAAAGGATTGAAGACCAAGATCAGCCATAGAAACCAAGGCGCCATGACTTCCCGATCCATTAGAACCACTCATTCAGCTAAACTAATCTCAGATCCATACGAATTATAGCAACAAGAACCTTAACTCATGAAAACCTCACAAAAACCTCGAATCATCCACTATTTTTTGGCGAGAAAACCACCAATTGTATCGAAATCGAGCCGCGAAACCAGAGGAAACTGAAGCAGTAGAGATTGGAGAGCGATTCAGATGAAGATTCGACGAGTTCCACCCCCTGCTCTCCACCCTTTCACGCTGAAATGTGGAATTTTTTTTTTATTGTCTACTTTTATTTTTGTTTTCTTTCCTTTTGCTTCGCATCAGTGAGAAAAATCGCTCGAGGTCCGGAGCTACAACGGCCCGCCAAAGGCCTGCCCGCTGCCCGAACGGAGTCAAAACGCCACACCCCTTTGCAGCTGGGCACTGGAGCGGGCCGGAACGGGCAGCACGCCGGTCAAGGATTCCTGGGCCCCACCGGATACGCGTCGGACCAGTCAAACCCCGTTTTGAGATATTTTGAACAAATACTAAATACACGTATTTTAAGGACACTCAGAGTTTTACCCAGACATCTTGACGAGTGAATACTGAGTTGTCCTTGTGGGACCCCGGTGGTGAAAACCGAATGGGTGCTCGTAAATATTTTGATTTTGTTCCTCCGTCATGTCATGACAGGAATATATAGTGGCAACGCACTTGTGAGCGTGTTACAGTTGTGTTAAAACACTGAGTTAGGTGGGGGCCCATCGTATTAGTTTTAAGGGGGGAAACGATCGTCATCGGTTTGACTTGACAATTCCTACTGTTTTGTTTTTTTTTTTTTTTTCCTAATAACTAAATTATGACTATTCTGTAACAAATTATTTTTAAGTGTATTCGTGTCCTTGTCATCTGCTAATACTTTTCAAAATGTTGTTTGGTCTTACATACCGTTAATTGTCGGTTATAATTATTCATTTTTGAACTTGCAGGAGTGCAATGATTTATTATTTACCAAATATTTTGTCAATTTATTTACTTTCTCAGACTAAGGGCCTATTTGTTTCGTTGCAAAACGTCGCAAGTCGTAAGTCGTAAAATGAGAATAGAAAAAGTGAACTGTAGCAGAGAAAATATATTGTGTTTTACGGTGTTTGGTTGATAAAGTGAATTGTAAATGGAAAAGTATATTGTGTTTTACGGTGTTTGGTTGATAAAGTGAGAGTGTAAATGGTAAAGTATATTGTGTTTACGGTGTTTGGTTGGTAATGTAAAAGTGTAAGTGGAAAAATTGACCACAAAATTAACTATAGCAGTGATTTAAATATTATAAATACTATTAAATTAAATCTACTATTGCAAATTAAATTGTATTAATAAATTTGAGATAAAAAATTAATAATCTTAATATTTTATTTATAACAATAATATTAATAAAATATTAGTATAAATAGTAAAATATTACTAAAATATTAACTAAATAAATAATATAAAATTTTAAGAAAATCTAAAGAACATTTATAAAATTTTAAGAATACTAATAAAATATAAATATTAAAAAATCTTACAAAAATAATAAAATATAGTTATAATATTATAATATTAAAAATACTTGAAAATTATTATAATATAAATTTTATTATAATATTATTGTAATATTATAGAAATATAAAATTAACAAAGTAAAATATAATTATAATTTAATAATAAATTATCATTATAGTATTATTATACTGAATTATTATTACAATATTAACATAATAAAATATTAATATAATAATAAAATATATTATGATATTAATAAAGTAATTTTTATATTAAAAAATAAATAATTAAATATATAGTAAAGTATAATATTGTTATATTAATAAAATATTAACTCTAAATAAAATAATAAAAAATGGAATAAGTATTAAGAAAATAATAAAGTATTAAATAAAATATTAAATAAAAATATTAAATATTAAATATTAAAACAATATTAAAAACAATAAAAAAATTAAAGATTAAAATATAAAATAATTAAATAATTAAATAAGAAATTGAACACTATTTAAAATATTAAATATTTAATAATATTAAATTATATATTGATTATCAAGTAACTGTTTTGAACTATAAGTGTACTACAAGTGAGAGTTATATGGCCACAAAATTAACTGTAGCAACTGCAAGTGGGAAAATATGAGTGTAAAAGTGAGATTTACATGACCACAAATTTAACTGTAGCAACTGCAAGTGGGAAAAGAAGAGTTGCATTTTGTAACTTATTTTTCAGCGAAACAAACAACGGAAAATGAAAAAGAAGTTTACGACTTGCGTTTTGCGGCGTTTTGTGGCGAAACAAACACACCCTAAATATGTAACCGTCTCCATCTCCTTGCGAGATTTCTTTACTATGATGTAGTGTTAGGATAAACTCAATAGAATTGAGATATCATGTAAAGATTTTGTACGAGTTGCAAATCTTTTGCGAAAAGAACGACTCTGATTGTAGAATTATCACAGCATGCCAAATAAACTAATTATCTAGAAATAGCTTGGTAACAATAGGACAAGACAGCATAAGGAGAGCGCTAGCTACATGGTTAAAAGTTTAAATTCATAATTCTTTCAAAAAAGAGAAAGTAATGTTATTTGTATTAATTCTTTTATACTACATTATACTACTACTTTATGAATTGTGAGTCGCATCATCATGAATTGTGCCTCATATCCTCATTAATTGCTATTATAACATAGTATAAAAAAAGTACTCAAAAAGAAATTTTAAATTCAGTACTCCTTAGTGTGTTCCAATAATTTCTAAAAAAGAAAAGTAAAAGGTTAAATAGGTAACAAGTGTTTTAAATCCCTTGCATTTATTATAACAACTTATAAAAAATAATAATAGTGTACCAAATCTATTTCTCTTAACTTTAACAATAAACTTTAGTTGCAAATAAAAAAAATTACCTATTATAGACTAACATAATACAGTGACATCAGGTAAAAACAAGTATGAACGTCATTATAAAACATTGTTAAAGCCTTCAATAACCACCCAATAGACATATTCCACAGGACAAGGAGAGAGAACTTTGAGTCTCTTTGATCTAAGAGACTCATGTACACAGTTGTCTATTTACAATATAAACATGTCTACTTTATTTTAATAGGTTATTTTTTTGATTCGTTTGACTATATTAATCTTACAGCTATCCCTAAGTGTACGAAGCTATTATACACTCTTGGGACCAATCTTTCTACCTTTATTCAAATATACCTACTTGAGACAAAATGTATCCACTTTTATCTCAATATGTCCACCTTCAGACATAAACTATCCACCTTTAAGTTTTATATGTCCACTTTTTGTCTTTGTTTGTATTTAATTATCTTTCATGTTAAGGTGTCTACATTTAATCTTAATTGTTTCCCTCTTTGTTAGTAACTGGCCACTGTTAACTGAATCTTTTTTATTTTATGAACATGTTATTGATGAAATAGTGCTTTACATACATGGAGGCTCTTTCTTGTTCCAACGCTTTTGGATTCCAATTATCACATCATTTCAGCAGCGCGTGCGAGACATTGAATGAAGGATAATAAAGATATTTCACAAAACTCACTATCATAAAACTACTCAGAATACATTTGAAGGGCTTATTGAATAAAAAGAGTGTACGAGGAGCTTTTTGGCACGAGTAAGATATGCAGGAGGTTTTACAAACTCCAATAAAAAGCTAGTTTCAACAAAATTGAAAAAGAAATGAAGAAAAAGGGCAAGATGTTTATTATGAAAAAGAGAGAAAACGAGAGCTAATTGTTGTCTAAAGACACTCAATTAAAGATGATCCCCCCTGCAAAGAAAGGGCTGGCTCTATCTTTTGGATAGTGAAGGAAGATTTTCCGCATGCTTGAGCAGGGAAAGTTACAACTGCTCTTTTGGCCTTTGCTTAATCAATTGCACACTCCATGTTTCCCCACATGAGGACTCGCAGCTTCTAATAATCAAGGGTAATTTAAGGGGACTCAAACCCCTTTTTGTCATTTGCACTTATAGTTTTTGTATATAAAAACATTACCGTAACTTCTAGATTTTTTTTTTTTTTTTTGGAGCAATTAACTCAACTGTCGACAAGATTCACCGGCAACCTCCAGAGGAGCAACCACGGGCTCTGGTCGAGGCCATGTCGGAGGAGAAGAATATCCGCGAGACGTTGTTCGAATCGGTGACTGTGAGGTGGGGGCCTACCTCTAAAATCCCACATCTCTTGTTTCCTGTTTCCCGTTATCATGTTTAATGATATCAATATAGCTCATTTCCAGTTATCGTGTTACATATATCATGCACTGTTCTTGTTCCTGACATTTTAAATATACTAAATGTAACATGAAATTGGGGGAAACTGAACAGTTGACTAGGTCTTATCGCGTGGATGTCTTAGATTCATATTTATCTCCCTGTAGGGGATGGTAGTGCTGGCTACCGATTGTTTATAGCTCTATGAGCTCCCATTTTCTCGTTTCCTGCTCCTCTCTTAGCGGAGGGCCCTGGTCTAAGCAATCATGGGGACTGTTTAAGGTCGTGATCCCGGGTACGCATGGGGTACACCCATCTGACTAGAGCTTCTTGACCATTGAGTTTCCAATTAACATAATAAAATATTATAAACAATGATGATGATAGGAACGCATGTTATTTGATCATTCTCTCATTCGGATCATTATGCTTAAATCGACAGAGGCCAACCGGTTGGACAACCGTCGGGGACCGCCATAACTTCTAGATGTAAGCAAGTTATGTTGTAGATTTTTCATATAGACAATCCATTGTAACTTATTTCGTTGTAAATTTTCTCAAGGAGATTCTTGGTTATGTTGCACCATGGCGAAATTAGAGTAGAAGAAATAGAAAAGTATAGAATCTCTCATTAATAGAGAACTAACTCTTCGAGGAAGATAAGATAAAACCCACCAAGGAAAAGGCTCATTTTGATAAAATTTATAAATTTACAACAATACGATGCAAAAAACCTCTGACGCAGGACGGGAAAGCAAAGAAAACGAATGACATCGGCTAGATCTTTTTCTAGCGCTCAAGAACCCTGAAGAACTCTTCAAGTAAGGAAATTGTGCTCGAATCCACGAGCAACACGACCCGAATCTACGAGCAACATGACCCGAATCCACGAGTCAAAGATAAGAAATCGAATCCAAAAGTAATTTAAGAGAGAAATCTCAATTTTGATTCATAAAAGATGGTTAAAAGATTGATTACAAAATAATAATACAAGGTCTTTATATAGTCTTACAAAAATCATATTCTATCAATGAAAGCTAAATTCAAAATAAAAAAAATTCAAAATAAAGAAACTGAAAAATCTATTTGATTCTAGATTTAGATTCAAAACAGAATCCTAAACAAAGTCAAATACCCAGATACGCAATAGGGCTGTCAAACAGCTGAAGGAAAACTATAAAATCCCACTTTCTGTAAAAGCATGTCGACAGACCAGAAGAGGGCATTTTTGACAGGTCTGAAAACTCATGTTTCTCGAGAAAATCCCGTCGACAGTCCAAAGAAGGACTGTCGGCAGGTCAAGCCTTTTGGCCTATTATTTGTCTTGCTTCTCTTCCTGTATCAGTCCCTCCTTCTTCAAAAGAATCCGTCCTCGAGTTCCTATCAAGATATACCTATTTGGTAGGGACTTTTAAGTTGGGATTCTCCCTCTCCTCAAATATACCATCATAATATCTTTCTCCTCGAAGAGTTTCTCTCACCTTTTCTTGTCAGCGGTTGCCTTATACTTTTATTAGATTTATCAAATTCTGCTCGAGGAAAAGTATGATCCCAAAATCTTGATTCGTCTCGATGACCTTCATCAAACTCCATGTAGTGTTATGTCTCGATGACCTTCATCAAACTCCATATAGTGTTATGCCATCGAATCTTCAATGTAATCTTCATCTCAAATCAATTGATAATCAATACCAATTAGTTGGTACTCTTCATCATCCAGCCATACACATACATCATGCTCTCATAATTCATTAACTTTCTTTCAAAAAGATCTTTCAAAGTACGATTGGAGATAAAATTTGGCATACCTTAGGGAATACGTTGCACCCACGTGCTGATAATAGGTGATATGAACTCGAAGATTTAGAACTGTCATTTGAGCATTCTCCTTCTGCAAGAAAGGATCTTCGAAATCATGAAAATAAATCTTACCATGATGATTATCTTCCATGAATGGTAATACTTTAAGTTTGTTGATCTCAACTCCTTTGCACTCCTCCTGTGATTTGTCGACCTCCTCGAAAGTTTCATTGACTGTAGAAACTTCTTCTAAAGTAATACCTTGCTCTACTTTCTTTGGCTTCACGAAAAATTCATCTTGATTGTACATGAATATGCGATTTGGCTTTTCTTCTTCTGTAGACTCTGGATTGGTGGTATAAGCTGAGTGTCGGTTGCCAGTAAGTTAGTTGACGATGAATCTCTCTTGGTTGACTGTTCTTTGATCGATGGTTGTTGATGTGGCTCGGCTGTCTCGTTCTACCAATAATATCTCATGAATGGTCGGGATCGATTCTCCATCTCTTCTTCCTCCAAAGCAAAGCTGCGGGGGTTTGTAAGAGTCTTTTCATTCCGCTCCACATTCTTATAAGTGACTTGCCTTGGCACATACGCATGTTTTGAAATCGATCTCACCATGCCACAATCCTTCCTTTAACTTTGTAGGCCACAAACTCAACTTGATTTTCCATAGGGATATACTCCATGACAAACAACTTATCAATTTTATCGATCCAAAGTAAAATTGACTCAACATTATGACTCCCTTTCAAAAAGGAATCCTAAACTCATAAGGATTTGAAGATCCTCCTCTTATGTCTTGGATAGAATTAGGAAACATGTTCCTCCTATTAGGCTTAGGAAATCCACCTCTCTTATGAGGGTTAGGATTAGCGAATCTCCTATGCCTTCCATAAACCATCCTATCTTCTTCATAATCATCATACTGATAGATAGGTGATTCCTCGTAGTAAAATTCAATAAAATGAGGATGTTGTAGATGATACCTTGGTCGTGGATGATGTGGTGGTGATCAATGTGGTAGTGATTTATATAGTGGTTATTACGATTGACGATCATGTTCGATTCGGTACTTACCATCGACTAGACTTCGATCATCAATTCGGAGAGACATCATTTTAAAGGTGTTGCCCCTCCTTGCACAGTGCCATCCTTGAGAAAAGGCCTTGCAATTCATCGTCATCTCCTACCATCATTAGAAAGTAGTCATAACTCTGATACCACTTGACACAGAACGGAAAAGCAAAGAAGACGAACAACACGGGCTAGCTCTCATTCTTGCTCGTGGATTCGAGTATCTACCCCTACCTGAAGGCTTCTTTAGGGTTCGTCAGCGCTAGAATGAGATCTAGTCCATGCCATCCACTTTCTTCGCTTTCCCATCCTGCGTCAACCTCACAAGTAATCTTTTCTAGACATAATTATGAGAATTTGCATGATTTCACAAGATTAGGCATCACTTTCAGATCCTACCTTCCTAAAAGTGGTTTGCCAATGCAATCCTTAATTATAAATTAAATCCTTTTTCGGTCAAACTGCTGGTGCACGGAACTAGCGTGGGTTGTCTCCATATTTCAAATGTTCAAACTTCAAATTACTTTTAAAATTTAACAAAGAAAAGATAATATTTCCTCCACTACATTTATCGTATGAAATAATTTGTTAGTTGACTGGTCAATAAATTCTTGTCAGTCAATTCTCCCGAGTCTAGAAAAGAACAAGAAGAAAGGAAAAAAAAAAAAAAAATCATCTGTAACATAAATATTGAAATTTAAATATTGACTTGCAAGTTGCAACTAGAATAGGCACCTCAATGTAAGAACATTTAAATCAAAATAGTAGCAAAACCAAAAGTGTGATCAACCATTTTCTTTCTTCCCATTCTTTCTCAATTTCCCCCCTTTAGGCAGCTAGAATTGATCACTCTTATGTGAACACAGATTGGAATTTATCTTATAAGCGAAAACATCTGAATACGCTAGTCCAGAATCAGTGCACGGACCAGCATGACAATAACAAAACTATCACAATAAGTTAATTACCCTTAATAAAAAAGATTTGAAGTTTACATCAACATAGAGCTGAAAGAATTGTCCCCCGTGTGACCACACGGTAAGCCGCTGAGTTTGCTCCTCAATGAACACAAGTTCGAATCCTATGGGTGCAACATAGGTAAATAGAGTGTGTATATAGACTGACGGTTAACCACAAGCTTCTTCTAAAAAATTTAACCGCGAGCTTCTTCTTAAAAAAAAAAAAAAACATATCTGAAAAAACTAGACCTAACTATGAGAAGATCGGGAACAAACTGCGCTTGTTTTATAAGAGTCCAGATCAATTTGCTTACATCAACTTCTAAACCCCCGCGTCCTGCAAGATGTCGTCAGCTTTGATTGCGATCATATCACTTGGTTCCTGTAAAGAAATCAACATGAAGTAATTGTTCTCAAGAAAATAAATCAACATGAAGCAATTCCAGGTTTTTCTAAAGGAATAGCATGCGCTTGCAACTACAATTCTAGTCGCAGATTTCTAGTTCGATAGCAGACAAATGCAGTTGAACATGCCATATCTGTATCTCCTGTTTGATGCACTTATGATTATAACAGAACACTAAAGAAAAAAATGGCATATTGAGAGTGAAACAACCTTTTGATTTCATTGAAACAACTGCGTAATTTACTTGGAAGTACACAGGAAATTATCACTGATTTCTTCATAGAAAGGACATTCAGTTCCCACTACTTTTAGAACTCTTGATTCTTTCCTATTTTGAAGTCAGCTTCAACTACCCGGACTTACTTTATGTTCTTAGTGTTACCTGATATCTGCTGGCTGTAGTAGTAAACTATGACCTAAAGCTGCAAATAACTGTAACTATTCTGTTTAATAAACATATACTGCAGTAAACAACCTAACAATAAGCAACCATATACAGATATAAAACAGAGAATAAGAAGTACTCGCGCGCCCAAAACGGATATATCCCACAAAGAACTACTAAAAAATGCATGTATGCACACAGAATTACAAAAAGAATATTTTTTTTTTTTTTTTAATGATATAAGGAATCATATCATCAAGGGAAATCCTAACTCAACTCCTAAGGCTTTATTTTTTTGCTTGGGTTTATGAGAAAGGTTACCAAAAATCATATCCCTAATACAAACAGCTGCTACACTAGAGAGAGATGAACTGATTTAATGTGGTATGCAAGTCAGTATGGTTTTCTAGCTACATTTTGCCTCAAAGACGGTGGTGCCGTTTCCCTGTTCACCCAAATTCTTCCTATAGGAATTTGGGGGGTTGACTCTTGGTTTCCTGATGTGAAAACTGCATAACCAATCCAAGAGGGACCCTTGACGGGGCCTTCCCCAATCTTTAACAAGTAATTCAGTGACAACTCATAAAGGATTCAGGATGATAGTAGGTCAATTGCCAACCTCCCTTTGAAAAATCTTTAGTTAGTTGTGCTCCACAACCATTTCGTGCTAATGAGAAGCAGCCTGGATCATAATGTTCATTACGACTATTGAGAAACACCTAATAGTTGACATGGTGATATAGTCAACATAAAATTAATCAATTTGTCCATCAATAACAACAAAGCAGATGGTGTCAACTTTGCGAAGGTCTTAACTTGCAGACCATAAAGTCGGAATAGATGGCTGCTATTTGATCCAGAGAGTCAACCTATGGCTTTGTTTGATAAGTGGAGTAAGGGCTTTTTAGAGAGAGAAGTAGAGACAAGTTAGAGAGAGTTGATGTTAGAGCTGGTTAACTCCTACATCAATTTTGAGTGTGTAGGAGCTAAGCATTTGCCCCAAAAAGTAAGGAGCAAAGTGCATATTACTTTTAAAAAATGCATATTACTTTTAAAAAATGTCAACTCTGCCCTTGACAAGCCCCACCATAATTACATTCTAACTCTTGTAAAATTTGAAGTGTTTGAAAGAGTTAGCAACAATTAGAAGCCTAACTATTGCTAACTCGTGTTCCCAAACAAGACCTAAGACTTTGTTTGGCTACAAGAGTTAGAATATTGAGTTAGAAAACAACTGCAAAAGGAGTTGGGTTTTAACTCTTAGATCAATCTTGGATTGGTGTTAAGAGTTGAGAATTTGTCCCCAGCGAGTAGGGGCAAAATTGAATAATTTTTTTTCAAAAATTCCAAGATTACGCGCTACACCTCCTCTTAACTCTTGGAGAAAATGCTTATTTGGCAAGAGTTAGAAGTTAACACTAACTCTCTCTTGTAGCCAAACAAGACATATAATTTGTTTTTGTCATTCATCTGAAAATAAACCACTTGGCAAAAGGAACATTATAACAATAAAAGCAACTGCCAAGAAAAGAAGAAAGCCTTCAACTTGATGAGACATAGTACCTTTTTTGCCTTTCAGCTATTATGAGCCATCTTTTCAAATAAATTACTCCTGAGAGATGCCCCAACTTGAAATTCTTAGGAATTCATTTGATAAAGATCCAACAAGTTTAGGTTGGTTGATAAAAATCCCTCCTCCCTCCTTTATCGAGTAACGGGACAACTAGCAGGAAAGACAAGGAGAATACACAGCATAAAGAAGCACAAACACCTGCTGAACTATGTTTACGAATATAACTTCTACAGGTGGTTAAACATCCATGGCATTTTCTCTGGAGGTGGAGAAAAGCAAGGAACCATGCTATTTTCCAACCATGAGGAGCTGGAAACAACCAATTGATTTTGTTCCAATGCAAAATATGTGTCAAGGATTACAACTCAACATCGAGCACACTCTCCAATGCAGTGACGGGTATGCATGTAGGATTCTTTGGAATCCTAGCTTCTAAGTATATATAATACTACTGTATGGCCAAGGACTATCTCTAGCAGATCAAAATGAATTAATGTTACTCAAAATTCAGCAACAAGGAATTAACAGGCTAATGAGCAATCAGATAAAATTGTCAATGTCTTCCTGCCTTGGATGTTGTGAAACTATACAAATCCCCCACTGCGCAGTTCTTCATCTTCATCAACATCAAAGTTGATTGTGTTACTAAAAGATATATTTAATACTCAAAATAACACCCTCATCACGTATGCGCAACTACAGAATCATTTATGGCTTAGCTCCCCACACACACTGTCAAAAATTATAACTTCTTTCATGTGTGTTCAGTATGGATGATCTAATCACTAATGGCTACCCTCTACACTAAATTTATGTAAAATACAAAACACCTTACCTTCTTTCACCTGTGTCAGGCAGTGATAACATGCAAACATGACTAGGTGCGAAAAGATGGTTTAGTAAGCGTATAATCGCATTCCTAGCACATACAGTTTTATTAAATTCGACCCCCTCATCATGTTTGTTTGTTTAAGGAATCAATTATGGCTACCACGGCATACAAATTTTGTAAAACATACAACTCAACTTCTTTCGCCTGTGATGTAAAATGTAGTCGTTTATGACCACCCTTAACGTTAGTAAAATATAATACACCTTAACTTATTTCACTAGCTTTTCTCAACAGTGATAACACCTTAAGCTTGCATCATAGGGCTAGAAAAGCGAACCTTCAAAACCCTTAAACCATGTTCTACATATTGCAAAATTGTAGGTTCAATTGATATAAGAGAGTTTCTTCCACTACATCGAACTCAGATCTAAGAGAATCAAAGTTGAGGAAAGTTAAAAAAATGTCCATGATATTAGGCTTTCTGTATTGATTCTCTAGTCTCAAAAGCAATTACAAAGGTCCTTGTAAATGCTATGCTTCTCTCTTGCAACTAAATTAGACTTAATAATTCTAGGTAATCCAGGATTCACTAGTTCTCCCAAGCTATGATCTTGACTGCAGATCAACTTTACAATGGGTTAGACTTATTTGCACATCCCAAAAATATTGAAAAATTATACAGAATCATGTCAAGCATTCACAAGTTGATGAGTAGAGCATAATCAAATTATTCAACCATAGGCTTCGATGGCAATTTCAAGGCCCCTCAATATCCTTGTAGCCTGTAAGCTTCCTTACAAATCCAATCTTGTATCAGACTGATTCTATATGAATAATTATGCTAGTTTTAGCCTATGATATGCAGGACACTTCTCCCACACAGAAATTGCCGTGTCCAACTCACGTGTCCATCTTATCCAACACTTATAAATGTATATGCCATATAGATGTGTAAGATGAATTATGTAATGGTCTCTTCAGGCAGAAGTTAACTGGTTTGTAGATTATTTTACTAAAACTAGGTTCTTTTTATATACAAATAATAGCCTAATACATATAATTCTAAGTCAAATATGCATATGTTTGGAAGTTTGCATATGTAATTGTGTCCTCATGTCCGAATTTTAGACAATTGCCGTGTCCAACAACTTGTGTCCTTGTCTTCAAATCATAGGTTTTAAAGGTACAATGCAAAAAAGAAAATTGTAATCCAAATGAACATTGCATATCACTCAGTGATCCTACAAGATCAATTGTGCATGTTGATGTTAAACAAACTAGACTTCATAGCACGTGTGCAGGAAACTTCTAAATGCTAAAAATGTAATTAATTAATCCAATCACGGTCTTGTAAGCAAATAATAGACTCATAGTCACATTTAAATAATTCTAATGGAAGTTTATTAGACGGAAGTTTAATGTCATTGACCATGAGACACAATTCAATTGCAAATTGGAAATCCTCAAAAAGTTTGCACAAGCAGCAATGTTTAGGTAATCCTGACCCCTATGCTGTAAGGAATCAACCCATAATAGAATACCCAATCTATTAGAGTGAAGTCTGTTCGAAAGAAATTAGAGGGAATATCTGTCTACAGTCAAAATTAAATTTTGAGTTGTTAAGAATAGAAACATATCAAACTTTGATTATCACAGTGACCTTCCAGAACTTCAAGTCAACGGTCTTCAATTTAAAGGCAAAGCTTTGATTTCTAGGCCAACCTTGAGAAGTCTGCAGCAACGCTTATGCATACATCATTATCAATGTCATCAATGTTTTTACCATTTAAAGTGGTCTCTGCAACCCAAAACTCGAGATAGCTCCATGAGAAAATTTTGCAAAATTTTTGCCGCGGGATAACCATGAGTAGATGCCAATTCATGGCCAAGGCAATGAGCAAGTCATTGCCAAATTTGTCGCCAACAATCAATAGAAAAAAAATGTGTATTTTTATTGATGAGGACAATGCCCAAATATAAATAAGCATACAATTGCATAATAAGAAAACCCTACTCCTAATACAATTAGTATTACATAATACTAATCCTAATACTAATTTTAACACCCCCTCGCGAGCTCACGATGAAAGGAAAATTGTGAGTTTGAATAAAATAAATAAAAATAAAATAAAATCTGAAAAATATCTATAAAAAAAATTAAAACCTGATGTTGATCAGGTATGACGCTCTTCGAAGATTGATGAATAGAACTTGTAAAATCTTGAACGCCGCCTCGTAAACACATGAGGAATAAAACATCGAGAGTTTGGATTGAGTCTGGATGGTGAGAAGGAGAAATAGAGATAGATTTCAATCGATAACGAAGCATTTCTTTAGCTTGATCTAAGTCTCTTTCGCGAGTGGTAAGACAATCACTTTGAGCTTGTAAGTCTCTTTAGAATAATGATGACGAACTCTAACAACCCACAGTGTCCTTTTACTGAAAGTGAGGTGGACATTGAACATGTCAGTCTCTTTAGAGGCCGACTCCAAAATAAAAACCATGTCTCTTTCGTTTGAGAAACATTAAACCTATAAGTCACTTTAGAGTAGTCAGGATGGACTAAAAAAAGGTCATGTCTCTTTCACTTGAAACCTGACAGACATTGACATAATGTAAAATCTGTTGATGAAAAAAAATATCAAATAGAGAGAAAATAGACAGGTTTTGAGAGATCCCTAAACTCAGTAGAAAAGGAGATTTTGAAAATTCTCAAACTTAATAGAACATGGAGACCAGTTGGACGAAAGAAGATGATCACTAACTCTGTGATGTTGGTGATCGTGCGTAGCGCATGAAGCCGAACTCGTTAAAGTCGAAGTCGAAGACTGTTGTCGTGGTGACAAGCAAGTTGAGAAATTTTGACGAGTGAGAAAATTTTGATAAAACGCAAGTGAAAAGTTGCTCTACACTAGACACATGCTATTTGAGCACGGCCCAGTGCAAACACGTGAACAATTAGTCGTCGGCGATCAATAGAAAGAATTTTAGAAAGTTGGGTCTAATATCATATTAAAGCAGTTGAAGAAACTAAAATTTGTATATTTTTATTGATGAGGGCAATATGCCCATATATATATATATATATATATATATATATATATATATATATATATATATATATATATATATATATATATATTAGAGAGAGAGAGAGAGAGAGAAATGTATATCAGCCTGCGGCTGAGAGAACTCTCTCAGCCTGCGGTGACGTGGCTCAATTTTGTCACCCCATTAACTTGCGGCCCGCTTATAGGAAGAAGTTAAATTACTAAATACCCCTTATGAAAAGCTACTCTTTCGGTAACTTTCGTTATTGTTTATTATTATTTGCCCACAAGGCAATTTTTGGACCGCTCGTTGTCAGATTTAGGTTATTAATTATTATTTTTCCCTTTTTTTGCCGCTCTTTATAGGATTTAGGTTATTGTTTATAAATTATTTACAGTGCAAATGTAAACAATGAGCGACATTGCGACCAAGCTCGCATAAGTCTACAGTGTAAATATAGACATCTGCGATCATGGTCTACACTGCGACCAAGGTCGCAATCATCTACAGTGCAAACATAAACAACTGCGACCAGGGTCAATAATGCGACCAAGGTCGCATAAGTATACAGTACAAACATAAACAACTGCGACCATGGTCGCATAAGTATACAGTGCAAACATAAACAACTGCGACCCGGGTCGACACTGCGACCAAGTTCGCATAAGACTAAAGTGCAAACATAATCAACTACGACCCGGGAATTAAAAAAATGACGTTAAATACACTGCGACCATGGTCGCAGGACACTACAACGCATATTGAGACAACTGCAACCCATGTCGCAGTATGTAATAAAAAAGGACCTTTCATATACTGCGACCAACGTCGCATTCGTATAAAATAAAAGACCAAAAAAAATTAAAACTCTACGATCTAAGTCGAACAGATCTGCAACTATAATTTTAACTACTGCGAACGAGTTCGACAAATAGTGTATGAAAAAAAATTTGGCTTAAAAAATATTAGCAAGGTCGCATACATATACATCGCTTTTTCAAAAAATACTGCGACCATGGTAAAAATAAAAGGAAATGTTTTACATTAGGTAAAAAGTTGTGAGTGAGGGTATTTTCAAAAAATACAATGTTGAGGTGACTGACATTAAATTAGGCGGGATTGTTCAGGTTTTTGTCCGCCAAAATTATGACAGATTTGTGGATCTGATGTTGCCACGTCCCGCCGGCTGAGAGAGTTCTCTCAGCCGCAGGCTGAGGTACAGTAACCCCATATATATATATATATATATATATATATATATATATATATATATATATATATATATATATATACATATGTATACACATATGTATACACACATATGTATATACATATGTATACATATATATACACACATATGTATATACATATGTATACATATATATATATACACATATGTATATACATATGTATACATATATATATATATACATATGTGTATATACATATGTATACATATATATATACATATATATATATAGCAACAAGTTAGGTTTCATATAGAAACCTTCACCAAGGTGGCATCTATGATAACAGGAGCCCTTTATTAGGAAACATCAGATTTCTCGCACATGCACCATTTTTTTTTTTTTTTTGTATGAGTTAAAAAAAGAGAAGTTAGAAGGTTGACACAATCTTTGCATACCAGCAAGAAAATTCAAAAGCATGTGCTTAGGAGCGGTAGGGAAACAAAGAGGACTAGGCCTGAGATTAAAAGGCTTGGACATCCAACAGGGGGAACCCCCTACTTGAGTCTTAGCTTCAAACATATTTGGCCATTTGACCATCTTTCATTACATTCAACGTGGGACTTAAACCAAACTCTAATTTTCTTTCCATGCTACCATTTTAGCCACTTAGAAGGATGCAAGACACCAAACCCAACAAACCTCCGCTATAGAGCAACAAAATCAAATGCAGATGTTTGTCTTAATAGAGCTTAACTGCCGAATCAGGTCACACCATTTAATGTGATGAACCAAGTCACACTCGGCGGCAAAGCACGACAACATGGGCGTAGCAGTTGCGTAGATACTCCACCTTAATCCCCAGGAGACAGGAGTTGATAAAGTTCTTGAATCAGCACACCAGCATCCTTAATCAAGGCCCATTTTGGCCATGGGTTATGATACCAATTTATAGGAGCAGCAGTCCTTTCAAAGTACTAGGCTTGAGATGGGCTAGTTAAAGGCTTTGGAACCTATATGATCCCAAAGAAGAAACCCCTATTGGAGTCTTGCATCCAAGCTTACAACCATCTTTCATAATATACAATATGGGGCTAAACCCACTCTCTAATTCTTTCGCTAATACAACAACTTAAGCCAGACAGAAGGATACGAGCATCAAACCCAACATGACATCTATACATCCCATCCAACTTGGTGTAACAGGCTAAAAGTGTTTTTACTCCTGCTTATCTTATGCAACTATATTCTGGGTGAATACAAAGTCCCCTGCCGGAGTCTTGCATCCCAGCTTAATTTTTAACCACCATGCCACCTTCATCATGATATTCTGTATGAGAGGAAACCCACTCTGTGTTTCTTTTGCCACATCACCACTTTAGGAACTCCGAAGAATGCAACAGAGTCAATATGACTTGTATACACTTCGTTCAACTTGGTACAACATGCTAGGAGAAAGTGCTTTTAGTCCAGTTTAGTTTCTGCAAGTATTTTCTGGAAATACAAAGTCTTTCTGAATTCTAATAGTAGGGTAATAAATGCCACCCTCCTCATTTGTAGTGGCTTTCCTTTAATCCCATCCTACAAGCAACAAAAACAACATCAACAACAAAGCCTTTATGCAAAATCTTTGAAATAGGCTACACGAATCCCATAAGGCCCAACTCCTTGACTAAATTGATAGCCATCATATCCTTTTCAACCACCTCAATCTGTCTTCAGTTAGGTTCACCCTTAGTTGTACTTGCTTCATCAACTGGTTTCCATTAACAAGCGTAATTAGGGTTTCCGTTGCAAATGCCCAGACAATCTCAACAGGTTTTCCCTAGTTTTTATCTTCAATTTAAAGCAACTTCTAGCCTTTTAAGAATGCATTCCATTTCTTATGTATCATTTCCTCCATCCATTCCCAATATTCTCATTTCAACAGCATTCGTTTACAGGACGTGTTGTTTCTTAATTTCCCAACATTCTAACACACACAATACTTCATCCTCCCTTGATTGTATGTAGTTTTACCCTTCCATGCAAGAGTGTGCATTACATAGCAATTTGAAAATGGAATAAATTATACATTGTTACAATAGTTATAGAAAGGAAAAACTGAATATGTATATTGTGACAGCAATTGCCCGAGTATATATAAGCATACAAACTCTAATATAACTCTAATACAAACTCTAACACAATATGTATTCTACTCCTACTCCTACTACTCTTAAACCCCCCCCCCCCACCCCTCAAACTCATGGCGAGTCAAACAACATGAGTTTACCCAGTGAGGCTCCAAACCTCGTTGTATCGTGTGACTTCGTAAAGAACTCTGCTATCTGCTCCTCTGAGCGAATATATGAGAGTGATATAGTATCTGAAGTGAAATATTGACGAGTAAAGTAGCAGTCAATCTTAGTGTGCTTCCTCTCATGAAAAACTGGATTGGTGGCAATCTTCACATCACTCTGATTGTCACGAGGTATAAGAGCTATAAGAAAAATACCAATGTTTGCTAAAAGTCTCTTCACATGGACAATCTCCCTGGTGGTGGTAGTCATAGCTCTGAACTCAGCCTCACAAATGGAACATGAAACAATATCATGCTTCTTACTTCGCCACGAGATCAGTGAATCACCAAGGAACAAACAGAACCAGTGGTAGAGCGGCGAGTGTATGGGCAACCAGCCCAGTCAGCATCAGAATAAGCACAAAGCTCTAATGAATAGGTGGATGACATGAGCAGTGATCGAGTGATGGTGCCTCTGAGATATCTGAGAATCTGCAGAAGAGCATTGTAGAGAGCAGAGTGTAGTGTAAATACAAACTGGCTGACAATACTGACTGCATGGGCACTATCTGGTCTCGTTAGACATAAATATACAAGTTTACCAACTAACTGACGATACCTTATAGGATATGCAAGTGGTGTGTCATCTGTAGGAAGGAGCTTTGAATGAAGCTCTAGTGGAGTATCTGCTATGTTTGTGTCTGAAAGTGCAACAGTTTCAATAATATCAGAGGTATATTTTTGCTGAAAAATAAGAATCCTCCACTCAGCCTGAGCTATCTCCAACCCTAGAAAGTACTGTAGTTGACCAAGGTTCTTCATATGAAACTGGCAATGAAGGTATCTCTGAGTATCATCAATATCATCACATGTAAATCAATGTACAACAATAGAAGAACACGCCCCTGAGGTGAGGTCCGCACAAACAAAGAGTGATCCTAGAAACTCTCCTGGAAACCATCCTATGGGTGATCATGAAGGTTGTCCTGAAAACCAGCCATTGTGCTCTGCTGAAAACCAAACGACGTAAGGGCCTGTCGAAAACACAAACCAAACTTGTGGAGCCTGTTTGAAACCATATATACACGACGAATGTGATAAACATGTCCTTGAGGGATAGTAAGGCCTGGAGGTGGCTGCATATATACATTCTCAGTCAATGAGCTGTGAAGATAGGAATTCTTCACATCCATCTAATATAATGGCCAATGTCAAACTGCAGTTACTGCCACTAAAGTACGAACTGTTGTCATCTAAGCAACGAGTGCAAATATCTCATCGTAGTCAATTCCATGCTCCTGACTAAATCTTCTAGAAACAAGGCTAGCCTTGTGCCGCTCAATGGAACCATAAGTTCGATGTTTGACCTTGAAGATCTATTTACAACTCATAGGCTAAGCTTTTAACTAGCCGGACGAGAAATAATATCCCAAGTAACAGTCTGCTGATACGCCTGAAATTTCTCTGCCATGGCGTCTCTCCACTTCGGGTATTGAACCACCTCCAAGTAAGATCTGGGTCACGAGTAGCATGTATGGTGGCAAGAAAAGCCTGAAACTGTAGTGAAATAGGATATGATGCTAGCAAAATCAAATTTGTCAAAAGGACCAGTACAAGCGGGGGTAAGACGGGTAGGTGGCTTGTGGGGGCGCTCTGAGCGACAGAGTAGCGGCAGAGGGGGCGGCGGCAGAGGGGGCGGCGGCGGCGTGTAGTAATTGGTGGATCCTCGTGGTTTAAAGTCGGGGTCGATATAGTAGCAACAGGGACTTACTAGAATGATCAGTTGGAGGAATAGACACAGCGGGAGCTAAAAGGATCAGATCAATAGAAACTCTAGAGGACTCAACAGATGGTACATCAGGTGGCGACAGAAAGTGAACATCCTGAAATGAAAGAGAAAAATAAGGAGAGTCCTCAATGAAGGAGACATGACGGGATATAAGAAGACGACGTGCCATGGGATCAAGCAGCGATAACCCTTATACTCAGAACTGACGCTGAGTAAGACGTACTTAGCTGATCAGGCAGATAGCTTGTGCGCTCGATCGGAGGAAGAAGAACATAGCAGGTACACCTAAACATGTGGAGCATGCTATAGTCGGGAGGAGAAGAGTAGAGGCGCTCATGAGGTGACTTTTTGATCAAAACAGACGATGGGGTGATGTTAATGAGGTTGACAAAGATGAGAACAGCTTCTGCCCAACAACTTCAAAGAACAGAAGAAGATATTAGCAGAGCACGAGTAGTCTAAAGTATGTGATAGTGTTTTCGCTCGGCTACCCCATTTTTTCATGCGTGTGAGAGCAGGACTGTTGGAAGACGGTACCATAAGACTGTAGGACAAATCTCATCGTAGTGTAGATATACTCACGAGCACAATCAGCGCAAAATGTCTTATTCTTCACATTGAACTGAGTATGAACCATAGCAGTGAAACTTTGGTATATAATAGGAATCTCAGATCGCTAACGCATATGATACACCCAAGTAAACCTCATGAGATCATCAACAAAGCTAATATAAATATCCAGACCTAAGGAATTAGAGCTAGGCCCCAGATATCAGAATAAACTAATTGAAAAGGACTAGTGGTCTAAGATAAACTATTAGTAAAAGGTAGAGTTAAGTGTTTTGCCAACTTACAGCCCGTACATAAAGACAAAGGAAAAAAGAAACTTGTCTCAGAACTCTACTATAAAATAAGCTCTTTAGACGAGACTCTGAGATATGACATAGGCATCCTGTGTCACAGATCGACAGTAGACGAAAGTACACCAGCAAGACTATGAATCGAACTACTAGTAATAGGGACACAAAGAAAATCAAAGTGATACAGTCTCCCCCTCATATGAGCACGACCAATCGTCTGACCTGACTGAGGATCTTACACAGAACAAGTGAAGTAATCGAAAGTAACGTTGAGATCAATTTCACACAAGCTACTGATGAATATGAGGTCCGTGCATAAATGTGGAACGTGTAATACTAAAGGCAATGTGAGTATGGGAGGTAATAAATCATGTATGTGTAATGGTTAATTGTGAGTCATCGGTTGTATGCAATGGTAGAAAGTGTGATGGAAGCAGGATAATAGAAGAAAATATGATAGAATCGGTGATCATGTGATATGAGACACCATAATCTAAAATCCAAGGAGAAGATATACACAAGGCCGCAGAGAAAGCCAAGGCAGAGGATCTGGCAAATGCTGGCTGGCATGTGTATACATTAGAAGTAAATATAACTCTTATCATAGGGAAAGAATAAAACTCAGTTTCCCCTTCTTATCATCCTAGCTTTTTTTTCCTTTCTCATCATCACCATGTTACACTGGATTTTTTTCTTAAGTCCAAATCAATTTTATGTAAATCTTCACATTCTTGTCTTCCTAGCCCCACTTTCCTTCTCATCAGAACCTAGCACTGCCTCTTCTACTTCTCATTTGACTCCAGTTTGGAGATATCTCAAACTTGTATCCAGACAAACTATAAAGTTAGTGAAAGTAGTTTAGAATGTTGGAAAATATTATACGAAATACTGCTAAATTATTTAAATTAAACTTTCAATAAGGAAGGAACTTTTCTATTTTGATCGAGGCGTGCGGAGCACTGTCCTTAAGAGTAGATCGTGCCCCCTCTGAGAGAGTATCTCGGTGCAGCAGGTTGAAGGCAGTCTACCCTTCAGGATTCAACGATCGCTAACCCTGCAAGCGTGCACTCACAATGCACAGGCCCTCGAACAGCTCGGTTTTGTTTCCTCCAGAGATGCAGGGAAGAACTGAAGAGTTTAAGAAATTTCAGAGAGGAAGAAGATGGTTGAGTTGTGTTTTTGAGAGCAGGGAATAGATCCTTTATAAAGAGAGTTTTACATCATTAGAAAATCCTTGGGCAGAGAAACAATCCTTGGACAGAGGAATAAATCTTTCCTTGTGTAGAGAAACAAAGTTGCCTTGAAAAGTGTCACTACAGAACTTGGACAGAGAGCTGACACGACAGGATATGGAAAGATACGAATCTTAACAGCTATCTCTGACCCAAATATTATGACAGGATTAGAAAATATTTTATTTTAATTTTAAATCTAAAAATAAAATGACAAAACTTAGCCTATTCGGGCACACCTGCAAGGCTCTGAAACCCGGATTTGCACCCCCCTGCGCGTGCGATGTGGGCGCACATGCGCATTAAGGTTTTCTGGACCCGGTAACCCAATTTTCTTCACTGGGCCTCAATGGGCTTGTGTGCGCGCGAGCACCCCCTAGTTTCTATCCCACACAACCCATCATGAAAGAGACTCCATATATAAACACTAAAGAGTTCTTTTCCTATCCAATGTGGGACTAAAAGAACTTTACTTAATTTTAAAATACCCTCAAATACTAACAATCTCCCACTATTTCAAAATTAAAAGGAAGAATAATAGGAACGAGAGAGAAGAGGAGGAAACATGAGAACTCAATGCATCAATAATAGTGACTTTTGGTTTATGAACCACTACCTAGTATATGTAGGTGTGTCCCACAGGAAGTTGGTGAAACATAAAATTTCTATGAACCAATCTTCCTAATTATGAATCATTGACCTACTACCCACATATCATTCATAGAACCGAGCTGTTCAAAACGGGTTGGCGCGAATCGGCCATGCGCCCTACCTGGATATTCATGAGCGCTCTAGAGAATATGTCTACATTCTCATAAAAAGCGGCCCCACTTCCACACTCATATAGGTGGATCCATCAAGTGTGCATTGCAATTAAACACACCACCCAATAAGGGCTATGGTAATCCATTAAGAGCTAATGCTCATCCTTTGCACATTACAATTTGCACTATCTACATCATAGGAAGAGACTTCTCAATAATAAAATAATGATAATACATCTCCAAATCAACAAATAATTTATTATTACCCATATGAACCTACTTCATGAGTTCTTCAATCACATAGGTTGGGTTACTATCATTTTTGACTCTTTATTATAGACATGAGTCTCATTTCCCTCGATGTATTCTCCACTAGTTTTCTCCCTAGTGATTTGGTAAATGGATCACTTATATTAAGCTCTGACCTCACATAGTCAAGAGATATGATCCCATCATCTAGCAGCTGCTTCATAATTTTATGTCTTAGGCGTATATGCCTACTCTTTCCATTGTATATTTTATTCTTAGCTCTAACAATAGTACCTTGGTTATCACAATGAATAGACACAGACGGAGCTGGTCTCTTCTAAATTGGTATATCAATCAAAAGATTCCTGAACCACTCAGCCTCAGTACCTGCCTTCTCTAAGGCAACAAACACAGACTCCATAGTAGAGCAAGCTGTGACGGTTTGCTTGGGTGATTTTCAAGACACCGCACCCCCACCAAGTGTGATCACATATCCACTTGTAGACTTTAACTCATTAGAATCAGATATCCAGTTAGCATTCGAGTATCCCTCTAAAACAAAAGGAAAACCACAATATGTCAAATTATAATTAATAGTTCCTTTTAGATACTTTAGCACTCGATATAATACTGTCCAATGGTCCTTATTAGGACAGTGAGTGTAACGACTAAGTCGTCCCACGGTATAAGCAATGTCAGGTCGTGTATAATTCATCAAGTGCATTAAACTACCAATGATTTGTGCATACTCAAATGTGACACACTTTCTTCTTTATTCTTTCTTAAGTGAATACTATCATCATAAGGTGTGAAAACAGGAGTGCAGTCAAAATAACCAAATCTTTTCAATATTCTTTCTATATAGTGTCCATGTGAAAGCATGATACGATCAGAAT
This sequence comes from Agave tequilana, assembly GCA_038442645.1. Classification (NCBI taxonomy): domain Eukaryota; kingdom Viridiplantae; phylum Streptophyta; class Magnoliopsida; order Asparagales; family Asparagaceae; genus Agave; species Agave tequilana. The sequence goes on along the minus strand of JAVJIF010030980.1, from coordinate 230,811 downwards.
CTCTAGTTATTTTAATTCCTAAGATCACATCAACTTCACCCATGTCTTTCATATCAAAATTAGAGGACAAAAATGATTTGGTGTCATTTATAATTTCTAAGTTTGTACCAAATATAAGCATATCATCAACATATAAACATATGATAACACTAACATTATCCTCAAATTTAATATAGATACATTTATCAGCCTCATTAATCTGATAACCATAGGAAACAAGAACACTATCAAATTTATCATGTCCTTATTTGGGTGCTTGTTTTAAATCATATAAAAATTTTACAAGTTTGCAGACTTTGTGTTCATTTCTTGTTGTCAGACAACCTTCAGGTTGGTCTATATATATTTCTTCTTCCAGTTCTCCATTTAAAAATACAGTTTTAACATCCATTTGATGTATCACAAGCTTATGAATAGATGCTAAAGCAAACAACACTCTAATAGATGCAATTCTAGTCACAAGAGCAAATGTATCAAAATAATCAAAGTCTTTCTTTTGAGTGTGTCCTTTAGCAACCAATCTAGCTTTAAATTTATCCAAAGACCCATCAGGTTTCAATTTTCTTTTAAATATCCATTTGCAGCCAATTGCTTTTGCACCTGGTGGTAAATCAACAAGTTCCCAAGTGTGATTAGATAATATGGATTCTAATTCATTATTAATAGACTCTTTCCAGAATGGAGCATCCGGAGAAGAGATAGCCTCTTTATAAGTAAGAGGGTCATCACCAACAAGAAATGTACAGAAATCTTTATCAAAGTCAGTTTCTTTTCTAACTCTTTTACTTCTCTTTAGTTCAGTCTCTTCATTATCATCAATTCTTGTGCATGACTAGATGATGAAGCATGAGAGAGTTTATCAACATGAGTTTTTAATAGAAAAACATGCTCAAAGAATTCTACATTTTTAGTTTCAATAATAGTGTTAATCTCCATAACATTATTATCACTTCTAGTCACAAGAAATCTATATGAAGCACTATGATAGGCATAGCCAATAAACATGCAGTCAAAATTTTGGGTCCTAATTTCTTTCTTTTGGGTTCAGGTAGAAGAACTTTAGCTAGGCACCCCCACATTTTTAAATAGTTTAAGTTTGGTGCATGTCCTTTCCAGATTTCATATGAAGTTATGCTGGTTTTCTTGTAGGGTATTCTATTTTGAATATAACAAGCAGAGAGTATAGCCTCCCCTCACAGGTTCAGAGGTGCACCAGAACTTATAAGCATAGCATTCATCATATTTTGAGTATTCTATTTTTCTTTTCAGCAACACTATTAGATTCAGGTGAATATGGAGGGGTAGTCTCATGAATTATGTCATGTTGTTCACAAAATTCATTAAATTGTTTAAGTTCATATTCACCACCTCTATCCGATCTCAATCTCTTAATTTTCTTATTTAGTTGATTTTCAACTTCTGATTTATGTTTCAGAAACATTCCAAAGGCTTCATCTTTAGATCTTAACTGATAAACTACTGTATATCTAGAACAGTCATCAATAAAGGTGATATAAAATCTTTTATCACGTCTAGTTAAGTTATTTTTAAAGCCACCAAGATCGCTATGAATAAGCTCAAGCAATTCAGATTCTCTTTGTACACTTTTACATAATTTCTTAGTGGATTTAGATTCAACATATATTTCACATTTGTCATGATCAGATATAGTTACATTATGCAAAAGACCTATATCTTTCATTTTCTTAATGTAAGAAAAACCAACATGTCCTAACCTACCATGCCAAAGATCACAAGCGTCAATCATGTAAGTAGAAGAAGGAGATGCATTTCCATTCATGATTTCAAGTACATTCAGCATAAATAAACTCTAACTACAATACCTTTTACCAACAAATTATCCATTCCTAGTCATTACAATTTTATCAGATTCAAGGCAGATCTTAACTCCAGCTTTTCCAAGAAGGAAAACAGAAATGAGGCTCCAACGAATCTCAGAAACATGAAGCACATCTGTAAGAGAAAGAATCTTCCCTGAAGTGAGCTTAAGAAGCACCTTTCCCTTACCCACAACGGGTGAGGGCCTCGAATCGCCCATGAACACTTGTTCACCATCCATCATCAACAGAGGAGTAAGAAGAGAAAGCTTCTCTGTCAGCACATATATGTCGGGTTGCCCTGGAATCAATCACTCAATACTTATTATGTGCAACCATGTTAACTTCAGAGATTACAGCAGCAATAATATCACTCTCAACCAGGCTAACTTGTGGTTTAGATGGAGCCTCACCAGTCTTCCGGAACCTACACTGTGCTGAGTAGTGCCCGGGTTTGCTACACACAAAACAGTTTCCTTTCTTCTTAAAAAAAGAGTTAGGATTTCTTTTCATCTTAGGGTTCTGATTTGATTTAAAGTTTGGCTTATGAAAATGTTTCTTTGGTTTAGAAGGCTTGCTTTCAATTAGATTTGCCTTGGAAGTAAGCTCCTTGATCCTTTCAGTTTTCTCTCTCTCTCTTTATTTTTCTCTTTAATTCTGATATGAATTATTACATCTTCAAAGTTCATTTGTTTTCTTTTATGCTTCAGTTCTTTCTTGTAATCTTTCTAAGAGTCGGGTAGTTTTTCAATTAGGGCTCCAGCAATAAAGGCGTCGGGTAGGGTGATATTTTTATTTTTAAGATCATCAATTAGAACATGGTATTCATGAATTTGAGAGGAAATATCTTTTTCATCAGACATGATAAAATACAGAAAATTTCCAATAGCAAATTTTTGAGTTCCACCATCTTCAAGAATGTATTTCTTATTAAGACTTTCTGAAATTTCAGTTGCAGTTTTATAAGGACAGTAAACATCAAACAGTGCATTACTAAGTGTGTTGAGAATGATTGTCTACAGATTTTGTTGGCTTTTTCTCAGTTTTGCAATTCCTTTTCTTTCTCTGGTTTAGGATCAGTTATAGTAAAGACATAACCAGTTATATCAAGTGTGGATATAACTTTTTCTTGCCATCTTTTATAGTGGTTCCATTAAATGGTTCAATCTTAGAGATGTCAAGCAGAGACTTAGTAGCAGCAACCATAGCAGTATCCATATCTACTCTTAAGATTTTTTGGAAAATATTATACGAAATACTGCTAAGCTATTTAAATTAAACTTTCAAGAAGGAAGGAACTTCTCTATTTTGATCGAGGCGTGCGGAGCACTGTCCTTAAGAGTAGATCGCGCCCCTCTAAGAGAGTATCTCGGTGCAGTAGGTTGATGGCGGCCTACCCTCCAGGATTCAATGATCGCTGGCCCTGCAAGCATGCACTCGCAATGCATAGGCCTCGAACAGCTCGGTTTTGTTTCCTCCAGAGATGCAGGAAAGAACTGAAGAGTTTAAGAAATTTCAGAGAGGAAGAAGATGGTTGGGTTGTGTTTTTGAGAGCAGGGAATAGATCCTTTATAAAGAGAGTTTTACATCATTAGAAAATCCTTGGGTAGGGAAACAATTCTTAGACAGAGGAAGAAATCTTTTCTTGTGCAGAGAAACAAAGTTGCCTTGAAAAGTGTCACTGCAGAACTTGGGCAGAGAGCTGACACGACAGGACATGGAAAGATACGAATCTCAACAACTATCTCTGACCCAAATATTATGACAGGATTTGAAAAGATTTTATTTTAATTTTAAATCCAAAAATAAAACTGGCAAAACTTAGTCTATTCGGGCACACCCGCGAGGCTCTGAAACCCAGATTTGCACCTCCCTGTGCGTGCGATGCGGGCGCACATGCGCATTAAGGTTTTCTGGATCCGGTAATCCAATTTCTTCACCATGCCTCAATGGGCGTGTGTGCGCGCAGGACCCCCTAGTTTCTAACTCACACAACCCATCATGAAAAAGACTCTATATATAAACACTAAAGAGTTTTTTCCTATCCAATGTGGGACTAAAAGAACTTTGCTTAATTTTGAAATACCCTCAAAATACTAACATAGAACACTGCAGCTATTGGACTACGAACTACAGTTTGCAAAACTCTAACTGGGACTCAAAAATAACTATATTTTAGAAACCTTCAAAACCAAAGAGACGTTGCATATTTTCATTCTTAAGGATTAATAAAGACTGAAATATTAAACCCACGTTTTCATACATATGGATCCAACTCTCACCACTAGACCTGTAGAAACAAGCCGCGCCACCATACACAACAAATTTTAATATAGAATTTGGCGATCTGTTGGTTCTGATATAGAATTGTTAATTACTAACTAGGTCAACAATAGTAAAATTTACTCATAAAAATTCGAGTTTTTCCACACCCAAACACACACAAAAATCCAGAAATTCTCAAAAAAAAATCCCCAAAACCGCATATAAATCCACATTTTGTATCAACTTCTCCAAAAATTCTCTTCGATCTATGCATTCTCCTAAACCAATTATGTCCTCAACAAAGAGGCGCCGATCCGAACTATAAAATAAATAAGGGAAAAAAAAGAGGAGGACAGAATAAAATCACTCACATTCAGTGTCATGAACATAATATTCGTAATCGCTGGGTCCATCCGGCGAGACTTTCCGCCCCTCGATGGCTTTGACGGGGTGAAGCTTCTGATCTCTCCACCGGCACATCACCCGAGTCCCCACCTCCAGCGGTAGGCTCACCGCTTTCCCCTCCTTCTTCGTCCGATCTCCGTCCCCGGTCTCCTCCATCGCCCCGTTGCATGCGGTATGGCGCCGCCGCCGCCGGCCGCCGCCGTCGGCGATTATATCAACCCCATTCGCCTTGAGATGCGGTAAGGCTACCGCCGGTTTCGGATCCGAGCATCCAGATTCCGAGACTGGCGTGTGGAATGTTCGTTAGGAAAACCAACCGGGTCAGTGGACCTTTACAATTGGGCCAGGTATCATACAAAATCCTATAACGAATTAATTGCACGATAGGCTCGGCCTCGATAATACTGGGCTGAGTTATCCATCTTATTTATTCAATAAGAAAATTGGGCTAAAATTCAAAAAAATATCAAACTTTCAGATGTTTTTAGGGGAAAAAAGAAAAAGACAATTTTACAAAAGTTTTACAAAAGGTAATTATAACTGTTATCTATCCATCTACCCATGGCCAAACAAACCAAAACAGCCTCCTTTTTCTTTGTATGCACAACATTAAGCACTTTTTATCATTATTGCTTCCTTTTTCTTTAACTCTGATCAATCTTTTCTTCTCAATGTGCCAGCTTTAATCCATGTGAGATGGCATGGTAAAGTGTCTCATCTTCACATCGTTAGAGACCCGAGACACACCAAAATCACAAGGATGCACGTTCAGAATGACTGAATAACAAAAACAATAACAATTAAACCATTTATTCTGCTAAAAATTTATTCACACTGGACGAAAGTCCAACAAAATTGCTAGCTACTGCATTTTGATGGGAAGAGCAACTCCAAGAGATGACAGTGATGACAACGATGGTGGTGGTGGTGACGAAGACGGCACTCTTCGCCCCAGTGTAAAATACTCCTGCACTCGAAGAAATCTCAGATTATTTAATTACTACCAAATTAACCCTCCCTCAAACACTTCGACAAATCTGTCCATATGCAGAAGAGACAGAGCAACCGATGCCTGCATCTCCCCCTCCCCTCCCCCATTCAGTAGCTCCACTTCCCCGTCGACGAGAATCGACACAACCTCAACCCGTTTCGGCCTCCCCCACCCGAAATCCGTCTCGTAAGCCATGAACCTTGGGGACATCCCCACGAACCACCGCTCCGACATCGGTGGGAGGGTCAAGAACTCCTTAGCCCACTCCTCGTGTCCTCTCAGTGGCTCATCCACACATTCGCGTATCGCTCGCTGGATCGCTCCGCAGGCATGAGCTAGCCCGTGCTCCGTATGCAGCTTGGACCATTGAATCCTTGCGTATTGCGGTCTGGCGCAGTTCCCGGTGTATGTGTCGTCGACCGGGGGTCGAGGTGGGGCCGGCAGTCGACGGTGAATGCGAAGGAGCTGATGTCGTCGGTTAGTATGGCCCGAGCACGGGCAATGCTGACCCAGGTGTGGGCTGCCAGAGCTACGAACCTTGAAGGGGGAGCGGTGGTGATGAGGTTTATGTGGTTTGTTTGGGTCATGATGCGTTGTTTGATGGATTGAATGGCCGGTGTTGAGATGGTGAAGGTTCTTCGGACGAGCTGAGGACGATTGTGCACTGGGAGAGTAGTGATCATCGTCTGTTGGCAAAAACATTATATATTTTTTTAGTTTTTCTGCTAAGAGAGAACTGGAAAAAATATATATATAAGCTACTATTGAAAGATATCAATAATCACCAACAAAAAAATGGGTGTAGGTAGAACTAAAATGAATTAATTAAAAAATAAAAAGGATATTGTAATATACAAAAGTCATCCCTCTTCTTTCTGTTTGGATTTAAGGAATTGGTGTGAAGTGAGGAAGTAGGAAGTAAGATTTATTTCTTTTAGGAAAAAGGGAAATGAGTAGTAAGTTTTCTGGTGTTTGGATGGTTGTTGGGAAGTGTGGTTTGGAAAATGTTTTGTCGTTTCCGGTGTTTGGATAGTAATGAAAAGTGGAAATGGAAAAGTTGACCACAAAGTTGACCGCAAAATAATATTAAAATAAAAATTAATTAAGAAAAATAAAAAATAGATTGTAATTAGAATGCAAGTGAGATTTACATGACCAAAAATTAACTGTTTTATGCTATAACTTATTATAAATGAGATTTACATGACCACAAAATTAACTGTAGCACTCTGGAAGTGAGAAAATGGTTGTGTAAAAGAGAGATGAAAAAGAGAAAAAGGGGTTTTCTTATTTTCCTTTTCCGGTGTTTGGATAGATAGGGAAATGAGCAATTATACTTCCTCACTTCACTCGGATTCCTTGAATCCAAACAGCCCCTTTATGAAATTTATTTTTTTACACGTTCATTGTATGTATGTATGTGATTATGGAGTCTTATAAATGACACGTTCCAATACTTTTAAACGGAGAAACACCCGTTATTTTTTGTCATCGGAGCAGTAGCACCATACACTTACATTAGGGAGAGCTGGTCCTAGCTCTCTTACGAACCTCCTCGCAACCTCATCAGTGCCCCCCCGGCATCTAATCACCGCCCGGTCGTTCACCGGCCCCGGCCCAATCGGAGCCCAGAACTCCCCTGCCCCTCTACAGTTGGCCGACCACACCTCCAAGAACTGCCAAATCCCTCTCCCGTCCACCACCGCATGATGAAACGCCACCCCCACTGCCACCCCCCCGCCGACAAACTCTGTCACCTGAACCGCCAGCGCCGCAGCCGGCAGAACCTTCACGTCGAGCTCGGGCACGAGCTTCTCGAACGCTTCCACGTCGTGGACCGGGTCACCGGCCAGTCTCTCGGCGTCTGCCCCGCACTCGGCCTCGACAAACGCCACGGCGTCGAGTGCTGGCCGGGTGCAGTCGACGGTGACGTCACCGGAGGAGGGGTGGTAGGTGAGCTTACCGGCGAGCGAGTGGAACTCGAGGAGGGTTTTGGAGAGCGAGGATTTTAGGGACGGGACGACGGAGGACAGCGGAGGGAGGCGAGGCCCAGGGTAGAGGAAGAGGAGCTGGACTGGCGGGAGAACGACCCAGAGAGCGTCGAAGAAGGAGAGCGGTACGGTGTCCCCGGGGCAGGGTAAGGGCCTGCCGGAGGAGCCACGCGGTCGACGTTGAGGATTGTTAACGGAGACATTTTCTTTTGCTTAATTGGGCTACTCACGACCCACCAGTGCCGGCAGGGGCTTTTAATTAGAGCAAAATGGGAGCGAATATTCTTCAAGATATTATTTAGTTCTGCTTAATTAATAGTCCAAAATTTAGTCGCCTATTTATTTGTTTTGTTTTGTTTTATACGAATTACGAATACTGGAATTAGGTGGCGCTGAAAAAATAAATAAAATCAATAATCTAGAAATGTTAACAAAAGATACTGGCTTCTAGAGAGGCGGGAGACAAATGAAGAGACCAGAGATGAATAGAGAATGACATAGTTCGGTAACATTATTGTACTAAAAATATAATGTACGAAGCAATAAGCATTTTTCACAAGTTATACGAGTCTTGGCTCAAACAGGTGATTTAAAAAATACAATTTCGCGTAAATCTGACGGTAACAGAAATTTTTGGATTGAAGGGTCGCTCAACTGAATAAAACCGCTTGAAAGAGTGTAACACTAGTTCGAAGATTGCCTGCTACAGCTACAAATTATTTTATGCTCATAGGTGTTCGGGCACGTTTAGTCTTTTAGAATACTTTCTAGATATAAGATGGATAAAAGTACTTATGATCTTGCAAAACAAATAGCAGTTCTCACTTTTATAGACTCTTGATATTATCCTCTGCTAATTTGCCTTTGATATTGTACTTGAGATGTCTTTGTTTCAATAGAATCAAATTCTTTTATTATTCTTTGTTTTTGCTACTCCAATGACCAAGTTGTAATTGATACTTAGTTTCTTGGTAGTAATGGTAGGTACAATAGACCATTCAAGTTGTTATGAATTAATATTCTATAATCTTTATTTGTTGACGGTAGTTCAGGTGCCAGAAACAGAATCAGAAAACTCAAATAGGACGAGATACCCGAGCATCCTGTTTTGTCGTTTAGAATGTGAGTTAAAATATTCCCGTTATTTTTAAGTACAGCACCTATACATAGATATAAAAAAATTAGCTCAATGAACCCTCGGTGAATCCTTGATGCGTAATTTTCACAGGTAATAGTTATTCTGCTGTTCTGAGCATCAAGTATTGTGTGTGTGTGTGTGTGTGTGTGTGTGTGTGTGTGTGTGTGTGTTTTGGTTTTTTTTTTGGGGGGGGGGGGGGGGGGGGGGGGGGTGGGGGGGTTGGGTTGGGGGGGTGTGGTGGGAATCAATGTTCAACTGCTGAACCCCGAATTTCTCACTTTATTTGATGAGTGATATTTTATCACTTATGAGAGGTTTCAACGTCCAACCTTGCATATGAATGAGCCAAACACACTCCATCTCAAGGCTCTTCAACAAGGCAAAATCTCAAACCAAGACAATCCCAATGTTCAATACTGTTCGATTATATGATAAAACTCTTTTTCAATTAGCCGAACAACGGAAGAATTGTGAAGGTGGGGGTGGGTGGGTGTTTTTTTTTTTTTTTGGGGTGCCTCATGCTCCACTTAAATTTCTACTGCTAATAAAGGGCTGTGTATCATAGATAACAAGCGTTCAGTCTTTGAGGACAGTTCAAATGTAGAGAAATATGAACCTGCTGTTATATCTCGTTTTTTTTTTTTTCAGAACAGCGCCTAATATAATGTTCAAACGAATATAATTAAACGACAGTTGGGTAGCAACTCTTACAGATATATGTATACAAGCAAAACACCGATACACAAGGCCTAGTTAAGTAATCCAACACTGAAATCCTAGAGGATACAAAAGCCAGGTAAAAGATGAGATAAGCCTAGTGGCTAAGGCCCCGAAGAGAACACATACATTGACGTTGGACATTGAGCCAATGGACAGACTAAAGCTCAGTACAGTAGAAGCATTCCATAAGAACAAATAAATAATAATAGTCCAATTGTTAAGAGATCGATTATACGTACTAGACATCACTTGATACATCAATCCAGTAAAGATATAAATGTAAACAATAGCGGTAGCCCAACCACATCTGATACCTGCTCCAATGCCATATGGTTGCCTAGCGCGAGCTTGAAACACTCAGCAGACCATAGTTGTCCTGCTCTCTGCCTTCCACTTCCCGAAAAGCTCAAGCTCAAGTCCATGAGTCCTAGTTCTGAAACCAAGACAATTTGTAACAGGCGAAGAAGAATCAACCGTGCGCCATCCGCATCAACCGTGATAGTTTTAGAATAGACCTTCAGTTTCTCAAACGGTTCCTAACATCACCCACCCAAATGTAGTGCGCATCCACATGGCATGGATTATCCGTGTAACCTACTTAAAAATATGAATACTGAAGAAACACCCGGGGTGTTTTTATAAATATGTTATATGCGGTTCGCCATGAACTAAAAACCCCAATTTATACAGTTACACATGTCTGTACTTTCTTTCGCAACACAAATATCAGAACAAGACTTCTGGTGTGAAAGAAATACATAAACAGTTCTGTCCCCATATTGAGTATGAGAATCCCCATGTAGCATCCATGTCTACGATCCATGTGTAGCACTATTTTAGGCTAAAACATATTTGCAACTGAAGAAACTAGAAGCTTCATATTTTAGCCCTAGTCATAATGATGCCACTACTCTGAGCTAAATAATGTCATATGAACTCTCAAAACCCAAGTTTTCATACCCCCCTTGATAGACTTCAAAGCTCAAACTAGAACATAAGGAACCGTGCATCTCTACTGAAATTTTAGTGCATGCAGCCAGAATCTTCAAATTTGTGCAATTCAGACAAGCCTAGTTCTAATCTAACAGTCAGATATACAATAAGAAACCATGGCATATACTGAGATTTATTTTGCTTCTGGCAAACAAGCAGTGTGTTATTGGCCGTGGCCTATTAGTACTGCTAAATGAACATAAAACATGAACGGTACATAGGTCTCAACTTCAACCCTCCCTCAGTTATCCGAACTGTTATTCATGAAACAAGTGTTCACCCCATAATCATAAATCAATAATGTGTTTATTTACAATTATTCAAAATTAGAATGTAATGCCAAACATACTAAGCACATATGAGGCACACTCTAAGAATAAATTCATATATAAGAGCATTTTAAAGACATTATGTTCAATTGTTTTGAAGCCCTCAAAATCATTTATGTTCTCCAATATCAGAATAACATACAATCATAACAGCCAACATATTGAATGATACATGTTATATGCTCGCCAGTAAGCAACATCTCAGCAATCCACAAACCCAAAAAGATGCATTGCTCGAAAAAATATTTATGATTAAATTTAGTTTTCATGCCTCTAAAAATGTCTAAGCTATCAGAGATTTTGAATGATTTCCTTCTCCAGACAAGTAAAAAGTCCCCATGTTTACCAAAGAATCCAAGAAATCACTGTTTGTACACAATGCCTAAACCGTCTATTTCTGTAGTTCAAACTTACACTATCAATTAATACACACTCAGCATCACACAAAGACAACTGAGACCATTTTAAATATAGTTATATGGCTGGTGTGAAATGATGTTTGCAGCTGCTTAAGTGATCAAGGTGGAAAATACTCTACCATATCTAATGTAAGTGATGAAGTGTTCTATATATTTCAGCATTTCTACTCAAAATGTTCGGCGTATCCTATTGTCTATATTCAGACTCTCATTATTAAGCTTTAAACATCAATATGACAACATTAACAAGCAAAATCTGCTAACAAAAAAAAAAACAAAAATAGAAGTTCACAATATTATTTGAAGATTCAAAAAATAAGTCAAGTTCTTTCGTAATGAATATATGCATCATGACAGATGGAAGCACCCTAAGAATGTGTTGAATTGTATAAGTACAATGCCATGGAGCAGAATATTTGCAATAAATGGCTTTAGAATGTATAAGAATAAACTGCATCCAAAATAATTTGTACTGCAAAATATGACATGTTGTATAGTACGTTCATACAGTTAAAGGTCTTAACAATTCAAGCAGCAAGATTGCGAAATTTATATTTTATGCTAGAGCCAGTTGCAATTTTTATACTTGGAGAACACATATTTTCTTCTATAAACAAGAAAAATGTTTCTCACGAACTATCTTTCTGTATTTTACACAACTTTGGATTGTGCTTGAGAAGCATAATACCAAATGCCACTTTTTACGTAATTCCTTATATGCCATTTTGAGCCTTAGATATACCTCTTATCTATTTCCAATTAATGTCACCAACGTGTCAACTTTTGGGCTAGATATTGCCGGCATTTTGCCCATGTCCCTGACATTGTGTTTTGCAAATGAATGTAAGTGTTGCGATTGTACATTTATTTACTTATTTGTTGTTTATGCTTACTACTTACTTTGCTCTATTTTGGGATCCTTATATATTGTTTGTTCCACTGTATACCATGAAATGCCTTCTTTTAACACTTTTACATTTAAGTTTTATAATTAGGGTTGATACAATTAGTATAGTATTTAGTTTAATTTTTCAATACTTGCATATTTGAGATATACATATCTTTCACCAACCACAATGCCCGCTATTTACTAAATATCCTGAAATACCGCAACATACGCTATCCAGCATGTGATTGTCTTGTGACCACTAGGTATGTATCCAACAACTGTCATCTAGAAGCTTCTCAAATGCTACGTGCCATTGCAATGTTCTGTTGAAAGAAGTGATAAAAATGTCCAGACATCTTATAGTTCAATCTTAGAAAGATGGCCAACTGTTTACCTTAAGTGATTAAATAGAGCAGATAATTATTCTAGGTCAAAAGGGAAAAGAAAGAAAAGAAAACTTGTGCTCCTTTATAGCAAATGCAGAACGTGTTTGAAGGTGATGAACAAACTTTATGTATATGTTCTTGTCGTTATTTTGCTCATGTGAGTTTCCTTTGTGTGTGGGAAGAACCTTTTTTTTCTTTTTGGTTTTTTCATCTCGACTGTACCCTGACAGTGGTCAATGAGAATGACCTACTTCATAATAAAGAAACCTTGGTGCGGTCTCATGCTCCATCGCCAGCAAGTCAAATTTAATGGCATAATGAACTATGATGATTGATTTCTCATGCCTTACATGGCTCATATCGTCCTTATATTTCTAATCCTATCATGACTGAAAGGTGATTGATTCCTGTCACTGTGGATACACGTTTCATCTACCAATATCAAGTCATTTGCTCGTTTACCATAAAGATCATATTTCAGTAGATAAGATTTCTTCATCTGCAATTTAAATTGTATGGATATGAAATGGGTTATGACTAAGATAAACAAAATAACCTGGTTTAAGGGAAGATAAAAGCCCTCAGTTCCACAGAAAGCCATAACTCCTCAAGTTTTCCAGCATTTCGTACTACACGATAAACCTAGCCCTTGAAGACAGATACCCCAAAACAGATAGGTTTAGTAAAAGAAAACTCCATTAAATTGCACCCTGCAAATGAACTCCTGCATGAAAGTGCAAAGATTTTCACATTCAAAAGCAAACCCTGTACTGTAAACATAAAGAAACATGCAAGCATGTCAAACTCAAGAATTTCATGTGCCTGAGGATGATGCTTGTGGATAAGGAAGCATGTGGATTGGGTTCAGGTCTCGTATATGTTGACCTATGTTCTTTTGAAAGTGTACTTAATCCATTACTGAAACCAGATCTGACTAGTCTGTGGGGCTCAGTGGATGTGTTTATTTATATTTAATTTACTCATAGTTCCAAACTAATGTTTATTATATTTACTCATAGTTCCAAGCTAATGTTTGTTTACCCTGATTGGATCCATTAGAGTTTTTTAAGATCAGGTCCTGGGTCCAATCTTATCGGATACATACTCAACCTAACTAGAAAGGACTATTAGACGTGTATGTGTAACACATATCTAATCCATCAGCCAACAAGTTCATTTCATGTTTGCTTCAGGCAAAGGCAGATCGAAGTCTACCTGAGCCACTTGCACTCCTGCTGATAGGGTACATTTTCAAGGCTAATGTAAGCACTTCTAGAGTCTGCACTCTGCACTTAACAATTTTAAATTTTTAACGAATCTCCTCAAAGTAACTAGCACTGAAAGAGTAGAAAATCTTAAAGATAACAGAGGACCTGATAAAGAAAAAAAACTCTGATGCCTTTTGACATCCATATAACAAAGTAAACCTAAACAACCTAATCCAAATATCACTTGTACCCTAGAAGGATTATAACGATGCCTAATTAGCAGTGAAGACAGTCAGAATTAATTAATTTGAATGGGAATATAGCACATACATTAATAATAAGTGTGGGACACTAATTAAAATTCATATATAGTCTCTTAAGACCTATGTAGCACGGATATTTCTATTATGAAACCGTACCCATGTCAGACACGTTGACGCCAATGTCGTATACTCTTATCTCCTCAATAACATGTTATAATTTTAAATTTAGGAACGACAAATGTCGTACATTCTCATGCATTTCTTTGCTTCCATTACATGTTTGAGATATTTATCTACCGTCGTGTATCAAAGACTACAATGGAAAATTATCATCAAAATCTTGATCTATATAAAAGTATAATAAGTTTAGATATGTTTTGATATAAGAAGTGAGATATTGTAGAACCAAAATCCATTCATTTTGCAAAGTCATTAAAATATAAGGCATGTTATATCGCATCGCAGTTTATTATATGTTTAGATGCTTGGACTAATGATGCACATACATTTCTATATATGTATGTAAACATGCACTCCATATTATCTTTAATTCTAGTGTCAACTCTTGTCCCTGTGTCCTAATTATGAAGCAAGTGTTGTGTCCATGACCATGTCGTACCATGTGTGTCTATGTCCATGTTTCTTAGCTTAAGACTTATGGTGATATCTTTCAAGACAGCATGATTGTCTTACATTAATCATCAAAGAGTAAGAAATAAATAAATTTAGCAAGTCATAAAAAGTTTGATATGGTATTTAACTAACTAAAGAGATTCAAATTAAGTCGTGTATGGCTAGAATTGAGCGACCTGGGAGCTTATGTGTCGCTAAGAGTGTGCCACTAAAAAACTTGTGTGCCATAGAGAGAGAGAGAGAGAGAGAGAGAGAGAGAGAGAGAGATGCAAGGGAATTGTTAAGTGTTAAGATAACCTTAAGACACATGGATGGGAGGAAATATATAAGCTAACTCCACCTCTCCGCCTCATCTCCCGACCTTCATTCTCTCATCTCTCCCCTCCTATTGTTATACCAAGAGGCATACCAAGAGGAGAGGAAGAAGAAAAAAAAGAAAGGAGATGAACGATGAGGTTAGGCTCAAGCAAGATATTTGGTCCAACCATTCACTATTTCTTCATTATTACTCTTTTACATGGTTTAAAGCATGGCTAAGGAGAAAATGTTCACTACAATGTGGACTTGAAATATAATCTAACGAGTTATGTATAAATATTAATCTTATGAAGAGGAAAATTACTAACTTGTTAATTTGCGTTATGAGATTGCCACCTTGTAGATTTGCATATGAAATAACTTGTGATATATCTGTGAAATTATTTATGGAACGTAAAGCTAATAAAGTAGTTATGAGAAAAAGTATAAACTTATTGGATAAGAATTAAGAGTATAGGATCAGAGTATATGATGAATAAGACTAATTATATAGCTATCAGAATAAAAGGTTTTCATAGAAATAAAAGTAGTGATAGGAAGGCCTTTTATCCTAGTATATGAATAGCATTACAAAAAATCACCATCAATTTCTATAGGACTCCAAGTAACAGAGTTACAGCATTATAACAATACATTTTTTTGATAGAGATGTCAATTATTACCTTGATTCATGTCATACCATATGATTGGTTGAGAGTCTTGAGAAAAGCTTTTCGTGAGAATAGATGAAGTTATTTCTTTGTCTTTGTGTGTCATGCATATTATCTGTAGTTACACACATTCGTGCCTAAATATTACTATTTCCTGCATGCTGATTACCATGATAATTTTGCCTTCGTGGTTAACTGTTTAACTATGTTCATACATTCTAATTATTCTTTCAGTGTGGGTATCTGGATGAAAATTGCATGCGAGAAACTATTATTGTAAACATTTTCATAGCCTTGCGCATCATGGTTCAAAGACTCAGCCGAGTCGGAAACGAGTCGGCCGAGTCATATCCGTCTCGGCCAGCTCCGAGACGAGTCCGAGTCACGAGTCGGTCGACTCAACTCAGAGGAGATCGACTCGGCCGAGAATCGGAGTTGACTCGGCCGACTCGGCATTATGATGATGATTTTGTGCCTCATCGCAATTCATCGTGGAAATAACTCCATTAGCATGTATTTATGAATGTAGTTTGTGCAATTTACTATATTGTGCATGTATTTTGATATACTTCTACCAACGACGCGCGTGTATTTATGTTTTCGCTTTATGTTTAGTGTGCAAAGTGATATATTTTGGACATGTGATACATGAATGTGGATGTCTACATTTTTTTAAGATTTGTCGTGATTTTTTCAGAATTTTTTGAGCTTTCTATTTAGCATATTGCGCATATCGCCCGATACCGATCCGAGTTGCCGAGACCGATCCGTCTCAGTGCCCGCCGAGTCGGCGGCCGAGACCGCGACTGTGATCCATGCTGCGCATGTGCCATTACTTACTAGGTTATAACACTCACCACCTGTGTGCAGCTGCAATTTAGGATTGGTAATGGTAGGATTGGTAATGGATCTTGGCGTGGCGTGCCCAGCCAAGCCTAGGCTCGGCCCACATAAAAACACCTAGGCTCAAGCACAGCCCAAAGTACTGAATGAGCCTAGACCTATAACATATGTATCGATCCATTGGATACGGGCCAACCCACATGTCGTACTAAGCCGGCTCAGTCGTGTGCTTGAATCATGTCGGCTCATTTGTGTCAGAATTGGGCCTACTATTTTATGTCTATTTTGTGTCTACTTCTTACATTTTATGCCTAATAGTTTCTAAAACAGTCAATTTAATAACTAATTGTATAAATTTATACATGAAAGCTAATAAGATTAAAATCTAACTACTTGAAGATGTTATCAAGTAATTGCAAAAAAATCACAAATTAAACTAACTCTAATGTCATCAATGTAACTAAAAATCGACCAGTGTTGGTGTTTTAACTAGAGGAGGCGACGGGGGATTTTGGGGGAGAGACGATGTTGATCGATAAAATATAGGGCTTTAACAGTGAAGCTCAGACACATTTTGTTAAATGATCATTTCAATATAATTTAAATTGATAAGAGGATTTAATTAAGAGTTTGAAAGTAATATTGTTAATTAGGCAGTCCATCGTGCCGGCCCAATGTAGCTCCATTCGCCCCTTAACTAAGTCGTGTCGTGGGTCTTACTGTGTCGAGCCCAGGCACAACCCAAAACTATATAGGTCGTAAAATTTCCTGCCCAGACACGACCAAAAGCCCATCGTGTCGGCCCATGTAATGAAATTTTTTTGTGCGGCAACCATCGTGTCGTGAGCCGGGCCGGGCCCATTACCAATCCTACTGCAATTTATTTCAGAAGTGGTGAAAAAATAGAAAATGTTGCAAGGTTAAGATGCATGGATCATAGCAATTAGGTGAATTTTCTCAGTGGCCAACTACATGCGCATACCAAAAATCAACTCGGAAACAGATAAAGTATACATTAACCAAATATTAGTGACTAAAAGAGGCAAACAGGTATTGCCACGATAAAAACACAGGAGAAGGGAAATAAGCATTTGTTTCCAAACGTGTATATGGCACTCCTTGTCCTTCTGCTCACATGAGACGTGGAATCTTATATTGAAGGTTAAAAAATATATTAGACTGATATTGTCCTTTGTTCCTCTAGAAACAAGTGACTCATAAGTCATAAAGGAAGTTAAGATCAAATTGCCAAGGAATAAGAATGCTAGTGTAAGATCATGTCATAGGAACTAATTGGACAGTATGCCTTTGCCACATTATTGTTGCAATTTTAATGCAGATCAAATGAAAAGACATTTCTGCTAACAAGAGTTAAACACAACCAAACTTCTCCAAATTCCATGCACAAGATTTCAAGGAAGCCCTTCTTCGAGTCTACCATTAAGTGTCACAAAAAATACATTTGCAACTAGATATTCATGTCATTAAGTATAAGATTTCTTCCATGAAAGTGCTAGTATCTGAAAATTCTAAAATGATCCTAGCAATGTTCCACTCAATTTTGAACCTTAGTCTCTAGCCTGCAAAATTTTGCTCAGGGTTCCTTCAAGCGTCCAGTCATCAACTGAAGAATGTCAGTAGGGAGAACAACAAATCAAAACCCATAAATTAGATGTATAAAACCCCAAGCTTCAGAATACAAATAATAGGCAGTAACATGATCAAATAAATACAAATTCTCATAAAACTTGTAACAACGTTAAACATGACTAAGCCCATGCAAGCAAATTACACTTATGACCCAAAAAAAAAAAATCTGTGAAAAAGAGAACTTTACCTCCTACTTCAAAAAATCAAGTAGCGCCATTCTCACTCAAGACAAATGCCTGGATAAGACTCTGTGCAGCATGAGTCTGTTCAGGGGTCCCATTTATTATAATGATTGTTTCTGTAGCCTCAGGTCTAGGTTCAGTGATAGTAATCTTTGCTTCAGATATCTGAAAAGGAGAAAACTGTCACTAATAAATCAATTCCATAGATCAGCCCAATCAGCATAAATCACAAAGCAGACCTCACGGATCTGCCTTAAGCACCCTCCATCCTCTCCATAAATTGAAGGTACAAGAGCACGAGGAACGACGACATCCACAGTTGTACTAGTGATAATGGCTGGATGGTTTCCACTGCAAAGTAAACAAGAAATAAAGTTTATTTAAAAAAAAAGAGCATTATCATCAATTAAGTTTTAGTGATGAGAAAGATATTTTTGAAAAACAAAAGAAATGAATACTAAGCAAATAAAAGAACTGCAGTTACGCTGCAAAGCCACCAATTCTTCTCTGGGGGGGCCCCCTGGATAGTCAGGCATAGGCATGGAACCAGCAGTACCCTCCCTCATACCCTGTGGCAAGTTAATCAATGTTTAGTTGACAGAAGAAGAAGAAATGCAACTGTTTTACTATCTGCTGACAAAAACTTTCACGACAAATAACATTATGGGGGAAATGATACAAGAATCGGCAAGCAAAACAGTTAATAGATAGCATCATTGGCAGAATTCAGGCAGTAGATACGCTATTACAAAAGCACTATTACAAAAGTACATATCCATAAAAAAGAATGAATCCATTAATTAACCTCAATAAGGTTGTCAATTTCATCAGTTAAAACACAAAAGGAAGGGGGGATAAACTGTGTTGCAGCCAAATAATAACTGAACAGAAAATGCTTTACTAAAACATTGACTCACAGAAAGGAAAAAGAATAACCTATAATGAAGCCATTTGTGTCCATCACGCTCATATTATGAACATGCAGTCTAGTTTCACGTAGGACTAGAGTTTAACCCGAACCCGAGTAGAAATGAAAAATCAATGTAAAGACTATACAAATTGAGGTACACAGAGGGAAACCAAAGTCCAAAATAATAGCTTAAAAGATTAATAAAAAGTCTATAGTCGTAAGTCGTAACCTACATAGGAGGAAATGAACTTGCTGACACCACATCAACACAGGAAATCATAAAAGAAGAGATAGCTGCAGGAGTACCAATGAAAAAGATACCATATAATTTCTTGAATATAAATGATCAAACTTTATTTGCCTGTAATGTAACTAAGGGATATCCTTATATTTATTTGGCATTATATGGTAATTTATAATAATGAAATTGTGAATCTAGAATAGAAATTTTCACTTTGAGGTTACTTGTAATAAGAATGTTTAGTATATTCAATACCAGTTTTGGTCGTTTGGACAAATGTATTCAAAATTTTGAATTGTACATATGATGCTCATTTAAATATGGACTGCACTTCCTCCAAAAAAAAATTTATGGCAAGGACCTGTATGAATCCAGCCTAAACCTGAATCGTTTTGGCAATTCCACTTATGTTACAAAAAGAAGGTTTCTATAGACACTAGACTTCAGTAATCTACACAGCTAACCTAATTTCTTACTTAATCTAGAATTGAGTAAAAACAAATCATTATAAATGAACTTAATAATCATAAATGTGGGTCTAAATTATAACTTCTTTTACATTTATATCCCCGATTATCGATGATAAATATAGAAAAGAAATAAAAGTCAGAAAGTTTATAGAAATCATTGAATGAAAATTGCCAGGGAAAAGGAAAAGAAAACCTTAACTAAATAAACTAAAACCTCTCACTGGTAGAAACTATAATCTCATTACAGCTTTCATTATAAATATAACGAAAAATAACGGTTAGAACGAACATGAATTTGTTGCGAGAAACTTGCCAAGGAAAAAACTTAACGAAATAACTAAAACCTGACACAAAATTTTACTGATATTAAAGAATAAAGGAAATAAACTAGAGTCCTGGGTAGCAAATTGAGATGAAAGATAGAGCACATCATGTACTAAAAGTTTCATTTTTTATTCACACACTAATTCCTAATCTGTACATTAAGTCATAATGCATACACTATATCATCTTGAAGTCTCAGAAGAAGCATCTCAGGGTACCAAATGACCATTCAATTCTGAACCTTAATCATACATATCCCCGTGCCCTCTCATTCCAAAAGCACGAGGGAAAAGAAAATGCACACAGACAGTTTTCTGCTTTTATAGAAAACATCATTTTTGACATGCGGCATTATGATATCATTTGCTTTCCTAACCTAATATATCACATCTGATCTATCCTTGAGCTTAGAGAAAAAAGATGTCCTCATCCAAAACATCTCAAGAGTAATGTTATCTCATTAGGGCTTAAGAGGAACCCAATGAATTCCAATACACAGAACTAAAAGGTTGCATTGAGAAGCAAGCGTAAATAAGCAAGATACCTGAGATGCCAAGGCACAGGTGGCATTCTTTCAAGACCAAAAGGAGGAACTCCAGGACCATGCATTGCATGAGCAAAAGCAGATCTTTCCTCATAATAGTGACCAATAATATCTTTCTGAAATGGAGGCAAATTGGGGAACATCCTTGGGGCTGAAGATTCCATCCTTCCCATGTATGTACTAAATGGAGGCATCTGATCAATGAAAGCAGGATGTCCAGCATGGTTCATAGGAGGAATTTTATCACGGAAAAGAAGATTCTTCAGCTTATCAGTTATCTGTAGTAGAGCCTCCTTTACAGCTCTAAGTTCGCCAGTTACCTGAAGAGAAAGGATTTAGAAGTCATGTTACCGCTAACCACCACTCTATAAATAAAACAAGAAAACCATCTCATAAAATAATGAGATAACTGGCAATCATGAATAATAGATAAATCAACACAAATACAGTGCTAACTATGACTAGATAAATAGTATCTTCTTTATGTATGAAAAACACAGGGGTCTTGTGCTGCTAAAGATAGATGTAAATATTCTGCAAAAATATATATCACACCTGAACCACGTCATCATTTTCTGGCACGCTCTTTGGTATCTGGTCTTTGCTCAGCACACGAATCTGAGCACCAGAAAGTTTCCTCATTTCTGCTATAATGGCACCACCTTTGCCAAGAACACAACCAGTTTGGTTGGTAGAGACCAGAAGCCTTGATACAACATTGTCATTACTATCAGGCATAGCCATTGCGATCCTATGCTGCACTCGAAGGACACCATCTTGTGCTGGAGAAATTCTATCACCTGGGAGCTATGAACAAACACGAACACATATAATTGTTACATACCTAACGGACACCAATCATCCAGACAAGTTTTATACTTCTTAAATACTCACATCCAAAGCTGGCTAGTCTATTTTTCCTAATCAATTGTTAAGTCAGGGCTTTATCAATGTGGAATAGCTTTATCATCTTATGAACATGTACTTGTGCCAATACCTTAAAGCAATCACAACATAGGATAATGCTTTTTGAGATAAGTCCACCGCGAAAAGTATAAAATGTTTGGCAATGTGGTCACATGCAGGGGCGGACCTGGGGGAGGCTGGCAAGGGCCACCCCCACCCCCCAAATTCTGAGATTTTCTATATATGCTAGTATTCTTAACAAGGCAATTGTCCAATGATATAAACTTATTTTGAAGCAGTGCCTTTAAACAAGGACAATGGCCTCCTTGAAACAATGAAATAAGAAAGATTGACAAAATGTACTTTTGGAAGAAAAAAAAATAGTAATAAATAGCATCCAAAAATGACATAAATGAGTCATAGGATCGTTTCCATATCATCCTCTAATTTGATATATAAACACCACTTTTTATATTTTATAGTTCAGTATGGCTATATTGATACACACGTAGTTTCTTATTCCTTTTCCGTAAAAGTTAATAAGTATCATTTTTTATCCTAAGACAATAAAAATTTTATATAATTTCAATATTTAAAAGATAAATTAATATATAAATTGAAATGTTTTAAGAATTTATAAACATTTCTATTCACCAATTATTCCGCTTATTTATATAAAAGCAATTTCAAAATAATGTTTACTACCTCTCACACACGCGCACGCGAACAAACAAATAAAGGTCATGTATCCGCCCCTGATAACATCTTCCCAATCATAGCAAACTAATTTGGACAGCCCGGTTTGAAATGACAGGTCAAAAAAGTCTTACTGACGGAACTCATTAAAAATTTTCTAAGTTTAATAGGATGAGGCTACCATTGAAGCCCTAAAACATATTGGTGGTACAGTGGCACTGGTGGAAAAGATGATGTGACTATATTAAATGATGTGAACGCGGATACAACATACAAACTTAATGAAACCAAGTAATAAACAACAGGAATACATGAAATTATCATACAGCCTTTTCATCTGAAATTGATTAATACAGTTTCCAACAAATGCTCAAAGCCATGGGGAAGAACATCATACAGAAGATACAGAGCAATGCTCTATAGTCATAGAAAATATAATTTTTAAAACTATGAATAGCTTGTTCTGTTAAATGACAGGCCATATGGTCTTAAAAATATGAACTAGAGGTTCAAGCATATATGCAAACTTGAGACGGAAAAAATGATCTTATGCAAACCAAACATGTTTAAGACATATACTCATTTTAAAGTTTTTGAATATAAATTTATGCAGATACTTCAAAGTAAAATAATTAAAAAAATAATACATGAGTGTGTGTGCATACAAGGGGGCGGGTGGAGTGGCCTAAGATGAAATACATACACAATCATATATTGAGTGCATGTGCATCTTAGTTGAATTCAGCAAGGAAAAGAATTGGGGAAGCCTTACCGCTGGACTAGATATGACTATAATGTGATCATCTGTCTCAGGGTTGATCTCGAGAATCTTAATTTCACATCCTGTTTCATGTTGAAGAGATCTGATAATGCTCCCACCCCTTCCTATCACACTTCCAACCTTGTCATTAGAGCACAACAATCTGAAAATGAGCTGTTCTGGAGCACCTTGAATCTGCACTGGTCCAACCCTTTCATGGAATTGTGGAAAAGGAGGAACATCAGAAGCATCATAGGGTCTGTTAGAAAAAGGGGGTCCTTGAGGAGGAAGATATTGCACAGTTGGACGAGCTTCTGGCCTAGGAATAGGAGCAAATTGATGAGATGATGGACCTGGAGGCTTAGTGGCAGGGAACGGATCACGAGGTGGGTTATCAATAAGCAGCTGAGAAACTAACTGGAGAGCCTTTCTTGCCGAATCAACCCTGCCTGTGATCTGCAGAGAGGAAAACAACAACAAAAAAGGAGTGACAGCCCCAAAAGTTAGCAACATAATAAAGGAATAAAAAAATTCCAAACAAAATTATGTCCTCTTATCCAGAGAAAATAAACACAATAAAGAATTACAAATTACAAAGACAACTGAAAGAAACAAGCATTGATGAGTTGATGAAATTGACTAAAATGTTTAGTCATTGACTTGAACTGCAATGGACAATGATGATAATTTATGCTATCTTAAAAACTTAGTTAACTTAAAAAGAAAAAAGAATAACAACTGTTACTGGAGAAGTGGAGGGTGAAATATAAAAATAAATACCACATCCTAGTTATAATGTGAACACCATATATCAGACACAGAGAGCATTAGATTACCTGCACAATTTCATCATGTGATGAAGCACAAGCAGGAATTTTGTCCCTAGCGAGTACCCGAATTTGGGACCCACTATCAGATATCATTTGCTTGATTACGCTTCCACCCTTCCCAAGAAGACAACCGACTTGACTAGACAGAATGAGCAATCTAACAGAAATAGTAGACTCCTTATTTTCCTCATCTTCGCCATCACACACCTCTGCTTCTCCTTCAATAATTCTCTCAAAAACAAGCAGGAGAGCCTTTTGTGCCAATGAAGTTGCCTTCTCAGACTTAGAACCTTCCAATACAGAAGAATCCTCTTTCTCTTCATCATTCTCACCACTAGCCTTGTCATCCTGGTCGACATCAGCAATACCAGCATCTTCATTTCCATCCTTTGCATGTCCGTTGCTAACTTCAGCATCTTTCTCCAAGCCTGAAATGACAACAACTCTCTCTTCGCATCCGGGGATAATATCCTCCAGTCTGATCTTTGCACCAGTCTCTTCACGTATCCTTGATATAATGCCACCACCTTTACCAATCAGGCTACCAGACTTTGAAACTGGGCAAAGGACACGGAAGACAACTGCTCCAGGTGGTACTTTAATCGAGTCTGCTGAGATGCAGAAGATGCAGTCTTTCGCCACTTCCCCCTTCCATTTGGTTCTGAAGCATTTGATTCAAAAGGTCTCTTGGAAGCAAAAGACATGTTGTTGTAGTCTCGATAGGCTTGTAATAGTCTCTAAGAGCAAGAAGCAAATTACTCTAGGCTTGAGAATGCATTGCAAGATAGAAAATATATTTCAAAACAAAAGGCAAAGCGAAAAAAGAAGGGAGAAAATACCAACAAGTATAAAGAGCAGTACCAGGTGAGGATTTAAATTGGTATTATCCGGCTAGATCCATATAAATATCACATGGACTATGTGCTATAAACATTGTTCAAGTTAGATGATAACAGCTTAACGTTGAAAAAGTTAGTCCATTGATTCAAAGAGAAAGAGACAAGATAAAACATGGTTATCAAAATAAGATGAAAAAGGTTCAATCCTTTCATTTTCCACTTGCATATGTTTGAACTGAATTTACAGAAAGGTAACAGAGAGGGAGGCGTGTTTTGTGCGTGCGCGCGTTTTGTTTAAATTTATAATACATTAGAAATTAAATAACCTATAGAGCGCTAAATAAGGGAAAGCAGCAGCATCATGCTTTGAATGGTTTCTGACTCTCAACTATGCAGTATAAGGGAAATTTCCATTTTACGAATTTTCTTTCATCATACTATACCAAGATAATGTTAAAGGCTTTCCCTGACAAATTTTATGTCCCATCCCACCACCCAACACCCCCCCCCCCAAAAAAAAAGAAAAAGAAAAAAACTAAACTAAACTAAAAAAACTCTTAAAATGGTAAGTTAATTAAAACTAAATATATGAATGGGATGGATTTGTAATTACTAGATCATGGTCTTTTCCATACTATCATTCTAGCTTCTTTGATTTTTTTCCTGCCTTTGTATCGCACTCCTATGTGCTTTCCTCATTACCTCTCCTCTTCCTCTCTTAACTATTTAACTAGTAATGTTATATACACCCCGAAAAAAGGCCCTGAAGAAGGAAAAACCAATGGGTTGAAATACAATGCATGGCCTCCTGAACCTTTGCTCCTAAATAAGCGCTTATCATATCCATCTCATTTACAGTTCCAGTGAAATCACCATCCATGTGTAGTTGGCTATAGAGTGCCTAAGCATGTTACTTGCTTTCTCTCTATCATACGCGGACTTGGGTATCCATAAGGTAGCAAAACTTTTTAAAAAAATAATAAAGTTCGGTCTAATGTATTTGTCGATTTGTGCATGTTTAGCTTTTATCAAAATTAAGAAAGATATAAATGATCCATAATTCACTAAGGACAAAGGCTTAAGTAACCCATTCCTCTCATATACTGCAAATGTTTTTTGAAGTTTGAGAGTGTTTCATCTTAATATAGTAGAAATAATAGATGTTAGTGTGCAACTAATACATCTAGACAAATTCAGCTGCAACCCTTGGGTTTGGCCATAACCAGTAGTTTAATGCAGATCTAAGTGGCCTCTGTTCAGAATTAATAGACATTACAACTTTTAAAGAAGTAATAAAAGGTTCTAGTTCTAATTTGTTATCATTAAGAGTTAAATTTGCCTGATATAAACTGCTATCCACGACCCATATACTTCAGCTTTGGATAAAGTGGTTACCTCATATGGTGGCCGAGCATCGTGGAGCACCAAACTCCAAGAGATTCCTCAGCTAAAACCTCATTATCGATAATTTAATTATAAGTTTATTAAGTATCAACTATCAAGTATTTTCAAAAATGTCAAACGCTATATGCATTTCAAAGAGACAAAATACTCAAATACTCACACGATACTTTGCAACAGCCATACTCAAATACGCAAAATACTCAAATATTTTCAAATAGTCACACGCTCCTCAAATCTCCTTGCAACAGCCATACTCAAATTGGCAAAATACTCGAATATTTCAAACACTCTCTATGTATCAACTATCAATTGTAATGTGTGTTGTGCTTGTTCAGATTATTCAGATTCACAATTATTCAGATTCACAATTATTCAGAATTTCACATTCATAAGCTCAGGCCCAATTCAGAAACAATAACACCACCTACTGCTGCCCGAGTAGCTCTCGCAGCAGCAGCATGTGTGTGCGTGTGTGCGCGCGCGGCGTGTGTGTGTGTGTGTGAGAGAGAGAGAGAGAGAGAGATTAGGGCAAAGGTTAGGACTGGAAAGCAAAAAATAAGGAAAATTAGTAATAAAAAACAAACTTTTTGCTCACCTTGCCATCACCGCCTTTCCAACTCGCTGTCGCAGATTGTTGTCGCCCCCGCTCGCAACAGCAGAGAGGAAGAGAGAGAAGAGGGAGATTGTCGAATGAGGGTTGGACCAACTTCACTATATCATTCGGGTACGGGTTTGGGTCGGGTTTCGGGTCGGGTTCACTTAATTTTCTGGTCCCGATTATGCCCCGCTTCCCCCTTATGTGGGTGCATAAACGGGTTCACGAATGAATTCTTAGCGAATAGCCTCTGCCCCTCTTTCTCCGGCATAGGATCGGTCAATTAATCCAATTTTTTTAATATTGTTTGCTTTATTTACCCACACACACACACACACACACACAACATTCATTTCAAATGAATCATGTTTATGTGGAGACGTTTCCATGTTGTTCAAAGGCCTACATGGAGAGTGTTGAGCATTAAGTTTACTTGATATACATTACTAGGGCAGATAGCCCATAAGCTTTTAGGTTAAATGGTTTTCTTATAGTCGTAACAAAGATCTACTTCTTTAGTTCTTATCAATAATACTCTTTGATTACAAGAGCACAAAAAACATAAATATCAAGGTGTGTTTCCTTTCCAACAACTAGGATTCTAGGACACAGTCTTGGGATACACATATGCCTAATAGTTTTGATAAAAAAAAATTACACCATATACATTGTAAGAAAACTAACAAGCATGTTCATGATATGCATATATCAAAACCTAAAAGGGAAGTCGCAAAGAAGGTCTAGCAAACCACACATAGTAACCCTTGAGTTGTGTTGTCTAGGTTGGCCGACGTGGCAAAGCGTCAACGTAGAAAGGAAAAGCACATTGGCATCTTCTGCCATCGCATCCATTGTGCTGTTAGAAATGGTGCCACACTGCCACCTTGTCCCCTAGTTGTCATGCTTTATTCTTGTCTTCACCACATGGAGGAAGAAAAAAGTGGGTAGGTTTAACCATTCCTAAGCCACTAGATGTAACACGCATTTCTTAACTTTAAAATTAGAGCACAATTGAGCCCAAAAACCATCCTCTATCACCACCTCTCCTTCTTCTCCTTCTTCCCGGAAGGGAAGCCGCATGGAGGAATGCAAGAGTTCTATTGATCGTGGCAACTGTGTGAACAAAACCGGACAGGGATACAGTGTGTGTGGCGACTAGGCCAGGTTGTCCCACCTGTCTTCAATGACGTCACGTAATTTGCAAACATTTTATGACCAAATCGTAAATGATTACTGAATTTCAAACTACCGAATAATTGGCGACCAAATTTATTAAAGAAACAAAATTGGAGGATCGTCATAACAGTCGTAAGGAAAAAGGTGAATGACATTTTCCAATTATTTTTCGTTGGTTGTATTGAAATCATTTACGACTCACTCTTTTCCTTTCCAAATAAAGACATGATTGAACACTCATTTTAGATATCTAGCCAAAAATATAGTAATGTAAACCCCGGTTGCAACACCAAACACTGATTTAAAATGAGAATGTGAGAATGTCATTATACGTGCGCACATAAATCAACACCAAAAGAAATAAAAAGTTGTGGGATAAAACTATACAAATAAAGCAGAAGAAATCCTACAAATTAATACAAAGAGAAAAACAATATATAAATCAAAATCATGGCAGCAAAACCCTAAGCCCTAATAAGATTTCGGATTTCGTTAACTGTCGGAAATAATTATGATGCAAACAAATCTATAGGAACCTAAAGCCGTAAAATAACTGAAAAACAGTTTAAGAATTTAAGAATTCAGTAGATCATGAGCCATAACGACTCAAAGTGAATCGATCGAGAGAGAAAGAGAGGTACCTCCACAATGCGACGGTGATGAGAGAGAGACGATAACGAGAATCTGAGAGAGAAAGGGATCAGAGAGAGAGAGCAGCAACCAGCAGAGTTCGGTGAAACCCTTCAACCGGAAACAGATTCTTGGAGTTCGAGGAAACCCTTGACATCTTATAAGGTCCGATTTAAGGGTTAAAACCATCTCAGCCGTTAGCATTATATAATGAACGGTAGTAACTGGACACAACACATATCACCGTATTGTTAAATATTGGTGCTGGGGACCCATATAATGAATTTCCCTCCAAAAATAAAAAGAAAAGGATATACGTAATGAATAAATTCCACAATACAACATTTAGGATTTAGTTCTTTGAATTTATTTCTTACTAAGATCATAGACGGTCATGTTGGTATCAGGGTATAAAAAAAAATTAAAAATTGTAATATTTCACATAATTTACAGAAGTGATATAGTTAGTTTCTTAACCTCACACAAAAGAGATACAGTGAAAGTTTCTCCTTCTAGACATAATTTACTTTTTCTTTGAGGTTTCTTAGTTCTTTTATACTGGTTAGTTGGATTTTTCAAACTTAAACTCGACGTAGATTACCCGCCGTGAAAATGAAGAGTAGATCCTCAATTTGGGATTTTCTCTTATCCATTAGTGAAACCTTACTTATTTTTAGAGTGGGAGGGTTGGGTTGCCAGAGATCATATATTCATAATCGAGCAACTGTATTCTTGTTATTGAAAAAAATAAAAAATTGAAAGTAGAAGGAAAAGAAAGAAATATCTCGATCATTTTAAACTCTGAGATATGTTTGAGTATGTCCCTTTTAGTCAATAATTTTTTGAGAGTTTGTTTTTGAATGTTCCTTTTGTATGGTACGACAATAATTGAATACATTTTCGAGATATCTAGTTATTTTGGATAGAATAATAAAAGGTTGTTTGGTTACTTGGAAGAGCCTGTGTACCTGAAGTTGTTTCAAAGTTCTGAAGTTATTCGATCGATGATCACGTTGAGCGTTAGTTTGCACTAAAGTTTTTAAGAGTCTTAGACGATTTTAGAACTTCACGTGCTAGTTGACTTCTCTATCTCGTGGCAGGCATGGCGGAAGTTGGAGTAGCTTCGAAAGCATGATATCTCTTGCTGAGATGGTGACCTCTCTAAAGCTCTCAGATACAAGGGGTACATCACTTTGAGTGAAGTTCAAATAGTCTGTAGTCGCTTACGTTGCTTGGGAGATATGAAAAGCGAGAAATGAGACTATCTTTCAAGGTAAGCAAGCTACGTCAAGAGTTCTGATCACTAAAGCCATCAACCAAGTGCTTGAATATTGGCGGGCTATTGGTAAAGGAATTGATTCACCATGTAAGAACTGGACAAGTCTCGAGTAGCCTTCACTCCCGATACAATATCACATCCTTGTGATTTAGTCGTTGCATGAAATTGATATGCTATGATACCAATTGTTACTCCCAGGATTGACGTTGCGGAACTTGGCAATATGATAATACTTATAAAGAAAAACTGCTGTAAAGCAAACAAGCAATACCAAGATTAGAGAGTGATAATAATAACATGAGGGTTTAACGTGGTTCGGCTCAAACTTGACCTGCGTCACGGAGAAAGAACTTGAGAGAGTTTTGTTAATGAACTTGATACAAAGAGATTTGTTCTTCCTCTTAATCCCACAAGATTATTCACCTTCTCATTGAATCTAAACATACATTACAAGAGTATATTTTCTCTTTATGCATGTTCACTTTGCTCCTCTCTTTATAATTTCCCCTTATCTTCTTCAATATCTCTTTGGTGTTCTCCACACACAACCTACTGGTTACAACTTTTATTTATAAGATTTTATAATACAACTCTTATTTGGACTGTGAGATGATCTTGATCGTCGGATGCTTGAAGAATCTTGATCAATCCTATGAGGAGTTGATCTCCTTGATCTAGAAAAATTCTAGACCTTTAAATTTTAAAAATAAACCTTCATAGATTAGAATCGAACTCTACTGGAAAAGAAAACTCGCGCGTGCCTGAAAAACAACTGCTCACGCTTCAGAAATGGCATATATAGTTGACTTATCATACAGACTAATCGACTAACTCTTTCATTAATTGACTTATAAAACCTATAAGTCGACTCATGTAAAATACTTCCTTCTTTGTATCTTGTCTAGTCGACTAATCTAAGCATTAATCGACTATATAGTCGACTAATCTGCTTCACTTTGGTTTGCTTCTTTTGCGTCAAACCATCGTCTTCTCCAATCCGGATTAGATCTTTTGGACCATCATCTCCTCTTGAAAATAAGACAAAATCCTGACAGTTTTCACTTAGACCTGCTTTTCAAACTTTTAGCAAAACTCCTTGAAATTTTGAATTACTACGTTGATTTTTCCTTAATTGTAACATACCGTGAAGCCTTTAACTCTTACCCCCTATGACGCCCTGATCCCGCGGGTACGGAGACGTCACTGTGGCGTATATACACAGGTCAGAAATACCCTCACGTATATACGCTAAGCATCAGCACAGGCAAAAATCAGAGTACGAAAACACAGTGGTAATGTACATTCCAACAGAAAGGTACAAGTACATAGTTATCACATGGAGTGATATAATTTTACAGGAATATTACATCACCAGAAAATACAAAAGTACATTATACGAAGAGATATACATAATAAAAGCTGAGAGGTGCTCACGAGCAGCAAGAGGGGTCTCGAAAACCAATCAGAAGAAGAGCTGCGAGGAAGAGCTACGGCGATATCCAAGCTTCTACTACACTCCGATCACCATAGAAGGATCCGCTGCGCACTCTGATCAGCTACAGCAAGACCACCATTGTTCAGACTCCAGGATTTGGACATGAGAATCCAGGGCTATCAGTAAGTAAAATAACTACGAGCATGAAATAAAATAACTGACGAATACATATGATAAAGCCAATTGGCGTGCATATCAGGCACATGTGTGCAGGAAAAGTGTATCATGAATATAAGTATATATGAGTATGAAATGAAACAGTAAGTAAAATAACTACAGGTAAACTAGTTATACAAGCCCAAGTTACCGATCCGTGAGATTAGTACGTCAAAAAAATAATTCAAATAAGGAAACCCTCATATATATACCCTACACCTCACGTCACCATAATCTGAGTTTATATAACCTGAATTTTCCTTCACAATAACAGAATAATAAAACAGTATGGAAACCCGAAAATAAGCAACAAAGTAGCGCAGGTATGGTGAGCAGGATTATATATTGTATCACAGGTCTCTCAAGTACAGATAAAGTATACAGCTAGTCAGATATCAGGAGCATGTTATTATTAATTATTAAGACTCATCTGATTTGTGTACATCGGTATATGTTCCATTCCACATACCTCAGCATATATACCGGAGAATGAGTTATCAGAAACTGATAGAGATCGACGAACTATGATTAGAATGGGTCCCGTGCATGCCCGGGACAACGGTCCAGGAGTATCTGGTACTGAGCCGGAACGTACCGCTAGGTACCGGAACTTACTGTACGCCCGAACAGAAATAGGATGTCACCGCTCCTACAGGAATAGGCCCAGGAGCTTATGGCACAACCAGCAAGCAGAGGAGTAGGGGTGCCAGTACACCCCACGGAAACGCCTGGTGGCCTCCAGGTAGAATCTAAGTATGTGGCCGCGCGACACTATAAGACCATCATAAACATGGAGATTATAACGATACTCATCAGTTTTCCCTATCCAGGTGTAAGTTGTCTAATTATTGCAATTGTCTAGTGATAATGTTCACATGGTATACACAGTAATCCTATATTCATGGTTATCCAATTACGGGGATCAACAAGAGTATAGTATCAAAAGTCTCCCTTTTTCAGAGTTTCAAGTATACAGGAGTTTAGGAGCACAAGAGTTCAAGAGTACCAAATATCTGGCAACAGTATAATAATCATGCCAAGTCTCCCGAAAAGGTGATAATCATGAATACGCAATATAATATAGGTGTCAGGTGTAATAGTATCCAGTCAAGTGTTAGAATATCCGGTCAAGCATGTCAGTACTAGGTGATAGCATGTCAATTGTCAGGTGACATAATCAGGTGTCATGTATCAAGTGTCAAGTGATAATATGTCAAGTACCGATATCAGGGATCATGTGTCAGGGGTAGGGGTGCCATCGGATCGGATATTACCTCTACCATATCCATATCCGCACCCAACCTTCGGATACGGATACGGATATTGGCGGATGTGAAAAAATAATATCCGTATCCGCCAAAATCGGATATCAGATATAAATCGGATATTCGCGGATCGGATGCGGATACTATTCGGATATGTTAAAAATGGATATGGTTAAAGATAAATTAAATAGAAATACTTATATTACTTTTTATCTCATCTACTACAATATTAAATGTGATACATACTATGAAATTATTGTGTACATATCAATACATTCATCGTATTCATTGTCATTTGACTTCTATAACAATAGATTACACGTCCTCCGGTGCTAAATGCCGATTCAGATGACATGGTTGATATCGAAATACTCAAAATATCATGTGGTGCTCTTGCAAGAATCGAATACTTTTCACTATTACTTTTTCACCAACTCAAAATATCAAAATTTAATACCTTATTTCATTGAAGAATAGTCTTCTCCATACCGATATCATTATGAAGCACACAACATTCGAATATCGGATCGGATACGAATAAGATATTACTTTTACCATATCTGTATCCGCATCTACCTTTCGAATACGGATACGAATATTGACGGATGTGAAAAAATGATATCTGTATCCGGATTGGAGATGGATTCGGATGCGGATATCCGCGGATAATCCGTATCCGGTGGCACCCCTAGTCAGGGGTCAGGTGTCAAGTATAATATATCAGGGTCAGGTAATTAATATGTTGGTAAGAGTCACAACATCATATATCAGGTAATCGTCCGGTCACGTAACATGGTACAGGGGAACAGTATAGATAAACATTTCAAACTCTTCACAACCGTATCTATAACAACAATAAATTAATTTTTTAATTAGCCATGTGAAGCCGAGCGAAGCGGGAGTGGATCTAGGCATACCCTATATAATACTGGTCTAATGAGTTATACTAACGGTCAATAGATATTCAAATAACATATTAATTTTAGAAAATCACTCACTTATCATATTTCAACTCGCATAATGATGCATCGTGTATTAGAAAGCAGGATAATAATTATTAGGCATGTAATGATGGTAACAAGGTATCCACATATCAGTATATCATACAATAGATGTTAAAATATCAATCACTAGGTATGAAACAATGATAGTAAAGCATGAAGCAACACAGAAAATATACTTGCTCAAAATAAAATAGATGCTCGTTTAAGAGAAACTGTACTCGCTTAAAACTGGAACGAAATACCGAGTAATATCTGAGAAGTTCACGAACACGTACAAGCAAGCTACCAATCCATATATTAATATATATATATATATATATATATATATATATTATTATATTATAAATATAAGAGAGAGAATGAGAGAGGAGAGAGAGAGGAGATTTGTTATAGAAAGAAGGAGGCTAAGAGAGAGGAAGCGAAAGTTGTAGGTAAGAGAGAGAGAGAGTTGTGGATAAGTTGGGGTAAATATGAAATGAGGGAAGGGTAAAAATGGAAAAAAGGGAAAAAGAAAGGAATAAAAGAAAGAAAGAAAGAAAGAAGAAAAGAAGAAAGGAGAGGGAGGGGTGGTGGCCGGCGGCTTAGGGCGCGGAGGCGACGCCGTCGGGGGAGGGGGTGGCACGGCTAGGGCCCCGGGGAGGAGGGTGGTTGGTGTTTAGTTTGGAGTTATTATTGTAGGTGTTGGTGGTGGTGGTGGTTGATGGTGGTGTTGGGAGTTGGAGAAGGAGGAGGATATGGTGGTGGGGTGGTAGGAGTTGAGAAATTAAGGAATTTGCAGTTAAATTTTGGAAAAGAAGATTATTGGTGACTGGTCTATAGAGAAATTGGATGAGATGAAGGGGTATTTGAAGAGGAAGGAAGTGGGGAAGGGAAGGGGGAGCTAGGGGAGGCGGCGACCGGTTAGGGGAGGTGGCGGTGCCGGCTAACGGCGACGGCGGCCCTGGTGGCGCAGGCGACGGCGGCGGTCAAGAGGGGGAGTTGGGTGTTGGTGGGAGAAACGAAGAAGAAGATGGAGAAAAATGGGAGGAAGAAAAGAAAGAAAGGAAAATTAAATAGAAAGAGAGGGAGAGGGAGAGGGAGAGGGAGAGTATGGGAGGAGATGGGGAGGGGATGGGCTGCTGTTGCAGCCCATGGTGCTACTGCTGTTGGCTACCACACGTTGGCAGGAAATGGGGGAGATGGGGAGCAGGGCATGGAGCAAGTAAGAGAGAAGAAAAAGAAAAGAAGAAAAAAGAAAGAAAGGAGAAAAGGAAAAAGGAAAAATAAAGAAAGGAAAAAAGGAAAAATAGTAAATAAATCTATTATTAAATAATTAAATTAATAGGATAACCTGGTAGTATAAAGTTGAGGAGTGGAGAAGGAAAAAGCAAGAAAAAAAAAAGAAAGGAAAATAATATTATTATTTAAACAGGGTAAAATTTGACTGTTTCTGTTTCAGAAACGCTCCGAAAAATTTTCAAAAATAAAAAATATTATTTTAAGATGCCTGGTGAAATCAGATTTAAGAAATTCAATTTGATTTTCAAATTAAAAATTCTAAAATCTTTCGGCGATACGGTCGACACCAAAATCGGTCAAATTTTGATAAATTCAGAAAAATCTCAAAAATGTATTTATAGAAAATGAGATTCTAAGAAGTAATGTGAAAGTCGTTTCTAAAAATTCAACTCCATTTGAAAACTAAAAATTCAGGAATCGACAGTAATGCCAATCGACACTGGTTTTGAAGATTTTGCAGAATAGTTCTGAAAATTTTCAGAAAATCGTGAAAAATCTAAAATATTAGAAAATAGTGTTTGAAACTAAAATCAGTCAAATCAGACGAGCAGAAGGGTCAAATCAGACAATATACTGGTATCGGGTTCCTGGTCCAGATTAGGGCTGACTCTAAGACTAAAAATCTAGATCCGATACCAATTAACATAAGCAATCACAACTCAAAAATAAATACTAGAAGAAAATTGAATCAATATGGTCAAAACAATTGGGAGACGCATTTGGGTACGTATCCCGGGAATGGGGTGCTACACCCCCTCTCCCCGGAGCGTTTGGCTAATTTACCATCATAGATTGAACCATCTCGGGCCTCGTCCGAATGCACTATTTCTCCTTCCTGCAACACTTTGACCCGGTTCACATCCCATCGTTGTCTTCCTTGAAGCTCTACCTCTCGACGAGCTCCCTTCCAAGATTATCCCTGAAACTCTACCTCGAACTGAGTTTTCTTCCTTTGGCTTGTATAAACCTTCACACTTCTACGCTTCCAAGATTACTATGTCTCATTGGCTAACTCTGATAATGCCATGTTGCACTTGGATGCATCACTTCTTCGTCGAGCACCCCTATGGATAAAAGATTATAGCGTACCTCCGGAACATACCAGACCGTCTCTAGAGCACGCACTGTCTCGTCTCTTTCTGTAACATTGACTGTCCCAATGCTGATGACCTCGCGTGCCGAGCCATCCACCATCTTGATAGTCTATTACTCTTTTGTAACTATGGAGTTGAATAGCTTCTTCTGGGAACATATATGAACCATGCTATCAAAATCAAATATCCAACTTTTATCTTGAGAATTGTTATCTTGAACGTAAGAAGCCATTAATACTTCAGTGTCAACACCGCTTGCCCTGTTTGCCTTCACAACTTGCCCCTTTTTTCTTTAACTACTCTTACTGATGTTTACAGTCATTCTTCCAATGACCTTCACTGTGATAAAGGTGAAACGCCTTCGATGAACCTGAATTTTTCTTTCCTTCTCCTCTTTCTTTTCCTTCCCGTGACCACCAAACCTGGTCCTTTCTATTCCTCTTGATTTGGAATTTTGCTGATCCGATTAGATAAGAGAGTTAATGTGACCTCCTCCAAGATGAGAGTGCTCTTTCCGTAAAGTATGATGGTGACGATATGATCGTATGACTATAGAAACAAACTGAGATGTATTAACACATTGTCCCCCTTATCAAAATTGACATCAACAGCAAGAATCTCGATGATGATATTATGGAATAAGTTTAGATGCTCCAACACTGCTGTCTCTTGCTTCTTATATAGCACATATAATTGTTTCTTAATATACAACTTGTTGGAAGGCTTTTTGTCATATACAATGCTTCTAAGATTGATCACAAACTCGTAGCCATTTCTTTATCTATCACGTTGTACATAACATCGTTTGTGAGACATAGTTAGATCATACTTGTCGCTTTTAGATCTGTCACTCCCCGCTTCCCAAAATACGGGGGACGGAGTCGCGACGAGAGTCGGCGATGCATATACGCAAGGAAAATACCCCACGCATACGCGTTAAGCCTTATGTAACCTGAAACGAGCTATAAATCTATACTATAGTGAATCAGCGATCACTGTAATATCACATATAAAAATCCACGCATAATATATCATATAAAAAAACTGAAATAAAGACTCAATTTGATATACATCGAAAATCAGGAAATAACAAGAAGACAAGAGATATAAGAATACCATAACCAAAAGGGAGAAATTCAGCTCCTCGCGAAGCGTACGAGATCAATGAAACACCTGAACAAGAGTATAAAACATACAGTAACTGGACGTGAAAATCTAGGGTCGTCAGAAGCGACCTAATGACTGTGTGTGTAAAGGGAAGTGCTCGTGCATAACAATAATGTATGCAATAACAACATAATAAACTGAAATAAAAGATAACAGAATAATTAATATCAAGAACAAAGATATGAACGATATATAACTGATCTCATGACAAAAGGAAACAACTAATGTCAAAATGTGTAACCTATCATATGTCACTAGTCTGGTATACAATCGGGTCATGTGTACAATCATAAGTCTATCATGGTTTATATATGTATAGTCAGGTGATTACGGTCAATCACAATCATTATAACAGTTCATTATTATTTATTATGTCAGCGAACACTACTTGCCACATCTAATAAACGCATCCCATACTACGCCTACAACACGTGTCAATCAGGGTCCTGAGTTATTGAAACTAATTGGTTGGAGACATTGTCCATACTTTAGGTGGGCCCCGTACATAACCCGGGACCACGTCCTCAGTTTCCTGGCGCTGAATCAGGCTGTATACTCAGTAACAGTAACAATAATCTCACTGTATGAACAGTGGAACGATAACAGTACAGATGGGATGTCAGTCATCCCCAGGACCCTGCAGTGGAACCCTCAGTCGGCGGCGCAACCTGTATCGTAAGTCCACCTAAAATACAGACGTTATCTCCTCCATCAATTTTCCCAATCCTAGTGTAAGTTATTTTTTTACATTATTATTTAATTCAGCTAAGTCAGTCAATATCCATGTTGCCTAGAATACTGAGACATGCGGTGACTGTAACAATAACAGTGCAGTAACAGTAATTGTATACATGATGAAGAGTAATAAGAACAGTGAACAGTAACAGTAATTGTGTATACAATGAATAGAGCTGTACCGAGTGTTACAGTTTAATGATACTTTCCCAGTTACTTTGAGTAACATTCTAAGATTATCACAATTAAGTCAGATACAAAATTAAGTCCAGACTATAGTATAACAATAATAAGCCAAGTAACGACGAATTACTAATATATAAAATGACGCCAATAAATGCTCATATCAACGAAATACATAAGGTGTATAAGCATGATGTCATATGAAGTGGCTGGGTAAAATATATTATATAATAACACGAAATGATACGAATAAAGACATGAACACTGCTGTCAACAGTAAATAAAGAAAAGACATGAGAACAAACACTCACATAAAATGACGCGATTTCAGAATCGAATCGTCGTCTGGTCTTCAGTGTATGAATCGTTACTGATCTACGGATCATCCCATGGATCGGTCATCGAATCGCCATGGTATTGGTTCTAAAATGGGTACAAATCTGAATCTTCTGTTACCGAGTTCGGATCGTTTGAACAAGTCTGAAAAGCTGTAACACGCCACCAACGCATAGAGAGGAAGGAAAATCAATACACACATCTAATACGCTTACACATATCAGAATGAGTCTCATGAACTCCGCAAACTGCTAGAAAACCTTTGTACTTGGTGAATTTGAGTGATTGCATGATAAGAATACCATACTGCATCCCCTGTATTTTTTTTAATACGAAAATCCCCTTACCCACGGAAAACACGATGATTTGAACCCACAACTTTCCAGAAGGGAACATATGAGCAAAGCTCACTTGGTGATGGACAATGATAGGAAAAAATAGAGAAGCCAGTGGGTGAAGAGGCCTTTATCTAGGATTTTAAGTAGCAGAGTGGATTATGAAAATTTATCTTGTAAAACATTCCTTTATTAACATGTGACTCCCATTATATCTTCTATTCATAAACAGAGCAATATTGTTTTCATGCAAAATCAAAGTGGCTTGTACTGTGGACTTAGGCAGACTACTTGAGTATATTGGCATAAGAAGATGTTATGAAAAATTGGCTTTTCCCCAACAGCACATAGTGCATTCATAAATTGAAGCTTTTCGGTGGTACATAGTTTCTAAAAAACCAAATAAAATTATGAACATAGGTATGCTTCACTGAGTCTCAGTGAGTTAAGCAACTGGGTTTAATAGAAACCACAAAAATAGATTAAAAAAAAGAATACTTTTACTTCACAAATCAATATTTCCTGAGAACGAAATCAATGTGAATCCTCCTTTAATTCTTGGTGAGTCTATCATAATAATAAGTGAATGAGAGAAGGTTCCAAGAATGATCACGAAAGCACTATCTTATA
Source organism: Agave tequilana (assembly GCA_038442645.1). Classification (NCBI taxonomy): domain Eukaryota; kingdom Viridiplantae; phylum Streptophyta; class Magnoliopsida; order Asparagales; family Asparagaceae; genus Agave; species Agave tequilana. The sequence continues at coordinate 191,418 of JAVJIF010030980.1, read as the reverse complement.
CATAATTACATGCATAATTAGACACATACTGTAACACCCTGCTCCCCAGTGTACGTATCACAGTATCGGTACGCGATACGACGTACAAAATTGATTTGACCTTTATGATAGTCCGATTGAGCCGGTTTCAATTTCAAAAATCATTTCCTAATATTGTAGATTTTTCAGGATTTTTTGGAATTTTTCTGGATTATTTTGGAAAATCTCCGTAGTCGGTGTCGACCGATACCGATAACCGGCCTTCCGATTTTTATTTCACAAATGGAGTTGTATTTTGAGAATCGGCTTTCACCATATGTCTTAGGATCATATGAGCTACGTTCGAGCATTTTCGGGAATTTTTCTGATTTTATCGAAAATCCGGCCAAACCGGTGTCGCCCGTATCAGCAAGACACTCCGGGATTTTTAATTTGCAAACCATAGTGAATTTCTTCAAACTGTCTTCATATTACGTCTCAGGATAATATTCTCTATTTTCTGTAATTTTTGGGGACTGTTCGGAGTTAGTCGAATTTTGGGCCAATATTATATTAATAAAATATTATTTTTATTTTACTTTTTTCCTTTCTTTTCTTCTCCTTTCTTCTCTTCTCTTCTCTGGCTTTTCCAGAGATTTCCCTCCACCGCCTTTGACTCCACCGCCTCTCCCTTTCTCTCTCCTATAAAAATCTCACTCTCTCAAACTCTCTCAAAAAAAACAAAATCTCCTCTCTCTCTCCCCCTAATTAAGAAATAATCTCCCTCTCTCTAACTCTCTCCATAACTCTCTCTCTCCCCCTCTTTCAAACTCTGTTCCAGGGCAGAGGAGCCGCGCCGGCCAAACGCCGCCCGGGTGCTGCCGCTCCCAGCTCGGCGCGCGCCACCGGGCTCCGCCTCCGGCCACGCGACAGGTGGCCGGCCGCCGCCGCACCAAGCCGAGCACCATCGCCGCCTTATTTCCCTCTCCATCTTCTTCTTCTCCAGCTTTTGCTGTAAACCCAAAATCCCCCCCATGTTTCTCTCACTCTCTCTCTATCTCTACCTCTCTCTCTCTCACCCTCTGAGCCGCCGCCGGCGGCGGGACCGCCGCCGGCGGGTGCCGCCGGCCAGATGGCCGGCCGGCCTGTGCTGAGGCAAGCAGCAGCATATGCTGCTGCTGCTCTCTGTCTCCCTGTGGGTGTGTGTGTGTGTGTTGAGTGTGTGTGAGTGGTGTGTGTAAGTGAGAGAGAGTGTGTGCTGTGTGTGTTTGGTGTGTGTGTTGTGTGTGTGGTGTGTGTTGTGTGGTGTGTGTTATGTGGTGTGTGTGTGTTGTGTGGTGTGTGTGTTGTGTGTGTGTGTATGGTGTGCTGTGTGTGTGTAAGTGTGTGTGTGTGTGAGTGTGTTCTGTGTGTGTGTGTGCGCGCGTGTGAGAGAGTGTGAGTTGTGTGGGTGTGAGAGAGAGTGTGAGTGTGTGCTGTGTGTGTAAGTGTGTGTGTGTGTGTGTGTGAGTGTGTGTTGTTGGGTTCGGGTTCACACCCGAACCCACTATAATCCTATTGAGTACTTGGAAACCCGTTAATCCTATAAACCCAACACCCATCTAACTTAAATTAGTAGGCATGGGTTGCGGATCTGGACCCGACTCGTTAAGAGCCAAACCCGCATCCGAAATCCAATAAAGTATTCGAGCGATAACTGGAGCATCCGGACTCCGATTCGAGCGATTCTGGATCCGTTACGATCGTGGGAACGAGAGCTACAGTCCTGTAGCCAGTTTGTGAGTGTTTTCTTTTTCTAAATTTTATTTATTTATTCATGTTTATTAAAGTAGTGAATGATTACTATAGTTCGAAACCGTAATTATGGGTTAAATACTAGAACTGTTAAATTCTTCACTTAACCGAGAAAAAGTATGTGTTAAACCTAGACATTTATCTGGAGGATCAATTAAAGAATCACTAGACACGTCACTGCATGGATAACTAGTATGGTTCCACACTAATGCTACATGGACACGAAGACACGCGTACTTCATTATGCGGAATCTGGTCACTATTACCCTGTCACCCTGACCGACCCACTGGTACACTAAACACCATAGTATATGTAGACATCGGTTACACCTCTCACCCTTACCTGGATATTGAGATTCACGATACTGAAATTCGTGTACACGGTTAGACCAATGCACGGACTACCGCATTTCCTGTTATGTCATGTTTACCGATCACGGTTACACGTGCATGTCATGTTTACATATCACTGCTACACGTGCATGTCATGTTTACATATCGCTGCTACACGTGCATGTCATGGTTACCTATCACTGCTACACGTGCATGTCATGTTTACATATTACTGTTACACCTGCATGTTATGTTTACATATCACTGTGACACATGCATGTATGGTTGTCATATGGATACTCGTTCATGTTACCTGTATTATTGTTCCATTGTATCAGATACATGGTATATGCTTGGTTCCCGTTCCTGATATTGTTAATCCCGTTACTGGATACATGTTCCCGTTACTGATATGGATATTCCCGATACTGGACTTGAGAGCTGTTGATATGCTATATGTGGACTTCCACATCTATTGATCCAGTTTCCCGTTATATTGTTCCCGTTATATTGATCCCGTTATATTATTCCTGATTCCCGTTATATTGTTCTATGCTATCAACAGAGCTCTGGTCCAGTTATCATGTTACCCGTATCACATATTGTAATGGTACTTGTTACATTGTATATTTGACATATCAGATCATAAAGTTAACTCGGGTATGGGGGAGACTTGACGGTTGATTAGATCTTATCGGGTGATGTACTGGATCCATATTGTTAGTCCCACTGCAGGGGACGGTAGTGCTGCCTACCAATAGCTCCATGAGCTCCCGTTACTTGATTCGTGCTCCCCTCTTAGCGGAGGGCCCTGGTCTCAGCAGCCAGGGGTCCGTTTAAGGCCGTGATCCCGGGTATGCACGGGATACATCCACCCGATAAGAACTCCTCGACCATGAGTTTCCATCTAACATAATCAAACAGTATGCACAATAGTGACGTCGGAAACGCTTGTTATTTGGTTACTCTCTCGTTTGGATAATGGTACCCGTAGGCCATGTCCGGATGGGTTCGACTGGAGTGCGGGCTCCAGTATGAACCGCCAGTGGTATGGGACACTGGAAGAGAGTAATTAAAATACCAGGTGGTACTGATTGCTACTATTGTATAACTGACATGACTTTGACATCACCTGCCTGCTACATGTTTAGTTGTACTTGTTACTGTTCCTGATCATTTATCTGCTATCATGTGACATGTATACATTGCTATTGTTCCTGTTTCCTGTTACACTTTCTTTAGATGCCCTACTACTCATGCACATGTATACTTTGTTACATTACCTGGTATATGTTACACTGTATGTAGTGGCATACTATGCATGTTCTGCATTGCATATATTTTATTGTTATATGCTCATCTGCATGTTCACCTCTATCACGTCACCACTATCATGTTCATGTCTATTACGTCACCACTAGACAACATTAGTTATTACATAAACTGGACACGACTATAGATATGACCTGATGATAACCGGCTAGGTAGAGATGGTATTAAAAGTCGACCTGTTTATTTATTTGCACTGCTTTTATGTTTCTCTATTTCTACTGTTTATATATCCTTATTATATGGCATTACTAGTCCAACCTCATGTCCTATATATTATTATCGTGCTTGTATTACTATTGTATATATTACTGCCTCCTTCATTTTTTTACCACTCACTAGGTCGCTTTCTGACGACCCTGGGTTTGCATGCCCAGATTTGGAGATTCGCATACCGTAGTATTCGAGAGTACTTTGGAGCCACATCGGAGCTTCCCCATCGGGACTATTTCTAGGTATCTTGGTGCTTTATTTCTTTTATCTTATTTGTCTTCATTTTTCATATCTGTTATGATCGCTGACCTCTTTCTGCATGTATTCTTGTACTTCTTTCATGCTGGACCTCATGTCTATATGGAGGTTATGTACTGTACTGAGGCTTAACGTACGCGTGAGTGTGTTTTCACCTCACGTATGTACGTCGCCATAACGTCTCCGTATCCTGGGGATCGGGGCGTTACACATACATACCATGCAATTAAACAAAGAGAGATAAGAGGGAATAGACTCACAGCCAAAGGGGCGGCTTGCGGCGCTCCGGCGGAGGCGACGGGGACCTCAGAGGACGTCGTTGAATAGAGAATCTCACCGTGAAAGGCGCGAGTTCGTTCGTGCTCCCTGGCGACGATCCACGGAGAGGCGGAAGATGTCATCCCACACACAACATACACATACATAAATAACATGCATAATATATTAATATATACACACTTTTACATTACACAAACATAATAATTATCAATACCACTTAAGCTTAGCAATACTAACTATATACTAAAATTGAGAGACAGAGAAAGCTCACCAAGTTCTGAGCAACAAGGCGACAACAAGAATGGGAGGCTTCGCGGGTGACGGTGGAGGACGTGGAGGATACCTGGGATGAGCTCGAGCTCCGGGGAAGGAGATGCGGTGGCCTGGGGAGATGGAAGAGCTCCAGTGCCGCGTTGTTTGGTGGCCCGGGGGAGATGGAAGTGCTCCGGTGCCACGTTGTTTGCCGGCGGAGTCGGGGGCGCTACCGAAAGTAGGGATGGTCGGGGCTTGGATGGTGGTTACGTGGGTGCTGGAGAGGGGGAGATTGCCATGGGCTGTTGTGGCCCGGTGGTGCGGGTGCGTGAGCCGCGGCTCTCGCTAGAGAAGGAAAAGGAGGCCGGTAGGGTATTGGATGCTGTAAATGAAAGGGAAGGGGAGAAGAAGATTTGTTATTTGGTTAGGGATTTTGTTTAGGAGATGGTTAGGAGATAATGATTTAGTTAGTTAAGATTTGATAGGATAAAGGATTTAGGTTAGGATTAGCTTAATGGGTAATGGATAGGATTCATGGTGTAGGTAAATTGGTTGTGAATGAGTTATGGGCTTGGTTTGGGCCAAGAAATAGAAAAAATGAAATATAAGTGTGGACTTGATTTAGGGCTCAAAGAATTGGGCCAAGGGAAAGAGAGAAAATGCAAACAAAATAAAATAACTAAATATTGATAACAATAATAACAATACTAACAATAATAATAGTCACTAACAATTACATGTTAATAACTATTTAAATTAATTATTACTAACAATAGAAATTTATAACGAATTTATTATCAAAACCCACATAAAATAATAATACAAATTGTATATACACATGTAAAAATTTATTATATACATAAAATCATGTATAATTACATCAGAGATATTACAAGACCCATCTCCTCACAATCCTCTTCTGACATACCTACAGGTTTTGCTGACTTGCAAGGTCTTGTGAAGACCCTATTATACCAGCAACACCTTCACCCTCTTTTGCTATAATTGAAATTTCTTTTTACCGTTAAACTTATCAACCTCGAAGTTTGTCATTGAACTTCCTATCTAAAGCATATCGTCTTTCGCTAACCTTTAGATCTAATACCGATGTTGCACAAAATCAGTATGCTATGATACCGATAGTTACTCCTGGGATCGATGTTGCGAAACTTCGCAATATGACAATATTTACAAAAGAAAAAATATTGTAAAGTAAACTAACAATACTAAGACAAATAATAATAACATGAGAATGTAACATGAGTCGGCCCAAACATGACACATGTCCGCAGGGAGAGAGCTTGGAGAGCTTTATCAATAAACTTTTTTTGAGAAAACTTTATTAATAAATTTGATATAAAGAGATCTAATCTTCCTCTTGATCCCACAAGAGTATTCACCTTTCCTTTGAATCTAGATCTCGATTACAAGAGTATATCTTCTCTCTATACCCTTTCACCTTACTTCTCTCTTTCTTGGCTTTCTCTGATCTTCTTCAAGATCTCCTTGGTGTTCTCCACACACAACCTACTGGGTTACAATTTTTTATAAAACTTTACAATACAACTCTTATTTGAACTAGGAGATGATCTTGACTGTCAAATGCTTGAAGAATCTTGATCAATCCTTGGAGTTGATCTCCTTAATTTAGAAGAATTCTAAACCCTTAAACTTTAGAAACAAGCATGCATAGAATATAATATGAATCCTATTTGAACTCCACCAGAAAAAAACTTGCACGTGCCTGAAAGGAAAAGTGCTCACACTTCAGAGACGATCTATACAGTCGACTTATCATGTAGGCTAGTCGACTAATCTTTTCATTAGTCAACTTATAAAACCTATAAGTCAACTTCTGTATAATACTTCCTTCTCCATATCCTGTTTAGTCGATTGTAGTCGACTAGTCTGAGTATTAGTCGACTATATAGTCGACTAGTCTGCTCTACCTTAGTTTACTTCTTCTGCTTCAGGTTATCATTTTCTCCAATTGGATTAGATTTTCTTCAACCATCATCTCCTCTTGAAAGTAAGGCAAAACCTAACATTAGTGTCTCCCATATATCCGGATTATAACTTTGATGGGGCACTTTCTAGCAGCTCAGGCCACGGTAGATCCGAGTTTGCTATTAGGGATTTTGTTATCAGGATTTTGTTTCCCCATCATAACTTTAATGGGGCACTTTCTGATCGGTCCTACTGTCCCATTAGGTGAGATTGTTGGAGTCGGGCAAGGACTTTAGTGTGCGATCTTGGAATACGGTGCCAAAAATATTTGGCTCAAAGGAGATTTGCTCTGCGCTGTTAATTGGATCAAAGCTTAGAAAGGTTGCGGTACGTACACCGAGATGCTTATCCAAGATATGAGAGTATGAATTGATTCTATTGATAATTTTGGTGCTCGCACATCACGTGTGAAGATAATATAACGACAGATTATATGGCCGACGTCGGTTCTCGTGGAAATGGATTGTAGTTTTCAAGTACCTCAATGTTTAGGAAGGTCAGAAGTATTGTGCACGACGAGGGAATTGAGAGGATTTGTTGTAGATTAGTCTTATACACACACCAAGAAAAATGTATATCAGCCGACAACTGAGAGTGCCTTTTAGTCAGCGGTGACGTGGCACAATATGTGCCACATAATTCAGCAATCTGAATGGCGGCCCGCTTTTAGAAATAATTGAAATTACTAAAAGCCCCTGCAGTTCAAAAAAGTCAGTTTTCTTGAAATGATATTAGTTTTATATTCTTTACTATGATTTTCCTCATTTTATATGTCTCCCTTTCTCTCTGTCTCCGCGCGCGCTATCAGATCTAGATTTTTGTTTCGTAGAAAATGTCATTCTAAAAAAAGCGGGAGCGGGATAAGATATTGATTCTTAGTTTGCAAACCCAAATCTCCATCAGCTCTCCATCGAGATCTCCATCAGATTTCTCTCGGCTGTCTATTTTAATTTCGAGCCCCAACCATAATTCATCTCTTATCATCTCATCTCATCCCCGGCCCCGCCCCCTTTCTCCCCATCTGCAAGCTGATCTTTTTCACTCCTCATTCGAGAAGATCATGTGCTCAATCGAGGTCATTTTTCTTCATTGCGTTGGACGACACGTCTCACATGAAGTACTTGGAGTATGGTCATCTCCCTCGAGAGCTCAATTTTTATAAATCCAGCTTAATAGGGGCCCATTGCGCCTTCCGCTGCACCCTGGGGGATTGAACATCACCCACCCACACAATTAAGTTCGGGGCATGGCTCTGATACAAGTTGTAAGGACTCGGGACATCAACCCAAAAGACCAGCCTTTTAGGTGGAGTAGCCCAAATTCTCATAAAATTCAAGACCATCCCGATGTCTAGCCGATGTGGGACTATTTGTTCGACCCAAATCCCAACAATCCCATGTTTCGACTATTGCAACAACTCCTACTTCAACACAGACTATTACAGAAGGTGGTAGAAATCACTCCCACTATCAAGGGTACAATCTGGGCCATTATGAAAGAATCGCAACATGTAGATCATGCAGTTATTAAAATTCGCATTACCCGCACCGCCAATGAAGACTTTTCCGGTATATATACACTGGGAGATCGACAGTAAAGAATGGACCCACACAAGTGGCTGAGATTATCCTTCTAAAACTACTATCCCACTATAATTAGAGACAAACACAGGGTTCTAGCTCTATAAAATTCACTATAACATGTTGAAAATAATGAATTCTTTTTTCCCCTGTGATTTTTCTCAAATTGAGTTTTCACATAAAACTCTGTCCCTTTGCATTGCTCTATTATTATCTCTTCTCACAAATCCTACTACAATTTGAGTGTAGGTAATTTTTCACCCTCTGGGAATTTATCCCTACAATTGTACGCGAGCCTTCACAAATACGCTAGTCGTCTCCACATGTTGCGAAATCGAGTCATTGCTTTTGTTCACTCCGTATGACAAGATTCTTTGTCGCTTGAGGTGTACCCACTTATTGAAAGTGACATAATATGCATATGATCATGCACGCACCAAGAAATCTTAAACCCAAGCCACCATATCAACCCATACCTCCAAATGCAAAGGCATCATGCTCTCATTATTTTTAGACAGCTAAAAGATACATTTATCACTCCACAAACTTTCTTTGTTACGAGCTTGGATTCCAAAAACTTCATGCAATCAAGCAAAAGTTATAGAAAAGGCAACTGTTCCTATCTTTCTTTCTTTATATAAGTTACATAGTATATCATTCAATAAAAATTGGCGCAACCTTTTCGCGTGTCCAGAGGACTTTTCCAATTCTATCTGGACTCACACGCATAAAGGCCAAAGTTGCAAGGTTTGTTTTCTCTTCGAAAGTGATGGGAGGAATCCTATACTCTCTTGCTCGCGGAAACCCCACCGAAAGGTGACCCGACGTCGCTTCCCTATCAAAACCTGAGCAACGGGAAGTCCGCGGTGATACTATGCGACTTTAATTTCCATTGGGGCCGGCGGAGGAACGGAGCGTTCGCCAACAGCCTGTCCCGCGTAGAAAAATTATGCGGGGTCACCGGGGACGGTTTTTTCTATGCGGGAAATTTGAATGGGCTTACGTCGCGGGAACCGGCGGCCGGGGCGGGCCACGTCATCAGGCTTAAGCGCAATGACACGCGCCTGCAGACCGCCGCCCTTGTGGGGTGGCTTGGGCTGAGGGCACCTTATCTACCATCCACTGACACGTGGGCCCATCCACAGACCTTTGCCGGTGTATTTAATCTGGCAAAACATTACTTTGGCTCTACGAATCTTTAATTTATTCTGTTCTAGGTTCCCAGGGCTAAAAACCCGCGCCCACGGGCTCTACATTTATACGGGACCCACCGTCAGTGAATGGTATTTTCAAGGGTGTTCGAAAAATATTGCCGTGACCTTTGCTGCCTCGATATATTCGATTATTCGTTGGAGGAAATAAAAAAATATAATCTTGCTCTTTCTCTCTCCCCGCACCTTTTGATTTCTGTTCTGCTTCCTGTTTGGTTGACGGTGGAAGTGAGGAAGTGTGAAAGCGAGGAATTGATAATAATTCCTTTGGAACTTAGGAATTGATTAGTAAGTTTTTTGGTGTTTGGTTGTTGTTAGGAAGTGTGATTTAGAAAATGTTATGTCTTTTTCGGTATTTGGATGGTAATGTGAAAGTGGAAATGAAAAAGTTGACCACAAAGTTGACCGCAAAATAATATTAAACTAAAAATTAATTAAGAAAAATAAAAAATAGACTGTAATTAGAATGCAAGTGAGATTACATGATCAAAAAATTAACTGTTTTGTGTTAGAACTTATTATAAATGAGATTTACATGATCACAAAATTAACTGTAGCACTTTAAAAGTGAGAAAATAGTTGTGTAAAAGAGAAAAGAGAGAAGGAAAAAGAGTTTCCTTATTTTCCTTTTTTGATGTTTGAAAAGATAGAGAAGTAAGCAATTATACTTCCTGATTTCCTTACTTCCGCCCACTTCCTTGCATCCAAACACCCCCAATTCAATCCATCAAATTCAACGGCGTCTTCAAACCCTAAACCGTCCCGCCGCACGTAAACGAAACCCTATTTTCTCTCCCATCGGCATGGAATCAGCTGTTGAAGCTCGCTTCCATGTAAGTTCTTCTCCTTTCTAAAAAAACTCCTAAAAATAACGTTGAATTGGATTCAGATATTGAAATTTCTCAATCCCCTCCATTTTTCTGTAGAATATGTGTGAATATTCTCAATCCCGCAATCTCTAATTATGTGCTAATTTTTAGATGGGCTTTCTCGCATCTTATGTCTCCAATGAGAGACCAAGCAGGTTGCGATCATGTTTCCTTCAATAATTAGGAATTAGTTTTTAAATTTTAGAGTAAATGAAATTTCTTTTATTCCCTTCAATCTTCATCACTAGGACTTTAGTGGTTTTTGTGACTTGGCCAACTTGTCTAATTAGTTTCTATTGGATTTCGCGATATTCTTCTGGAGATTGATGTAATTTGTCTTTTTTATCGTTTAAATTCCTTTTTCACCTCACAATTAACTGAAGAAGAGGATTTTAGAAACTGCAGTAATTTATTATTATTATTTTTCTACAATCCCTATGGAGATTGTCCTATTCGCTCTTATACGCGAAGGAGAGGATTTATGCTTCCGCACTCGGAGATCAGTGTATAAATTAATTAGTTTAAGTGTTTGTTGGGTGTTACTGGGCTTTTATGTTTTAGTTGTTACATTATCTTGATTTGATTTCTTTTACATAAGTTTGATATAATATTTTGGAAAGTTCCTGTTTTGTTCAGTGTGATTTTCCTTGAACCGCTCTCTGATTATTCAATCAGAGCTGAGGATATGTTGGCTATTTCTCTCTTAATTTGCTTTCTATTTCTTGCAGTTGGAGTTTTCTGTTTCAAGAAGAACAGTTTAAGTTGATTTATATAACATATTAGAATTATAGGGCTGTATGTATATTGATAGGGGGAAGATGTTAAGACCTGCTCCCCTGTAAAGATGGCTCAGGAGGGTCTCAGGAGTAATGGATTCTCATCGGGCTTGGCTCTTATATTGTCTGAGTCTGATGATGATCAGAAGGGAAATACTCAAAAATCTCATTTTATTTCAAGCTTGGAGGACATTGGACACCAATCACGGGAAAGAACTCCAGAATACATTCTAGATATCCCTCACAAGTCAATTCATCAATCTTCTATCTCAATCAGTGTTGATTTTATCCGGAAGTTCTTGAAGAAATCCAGTCTGAGACTTAATACATATAGAGAATTGGAATATAGAAGCGGGGTATTAATTACAGACCATGGCAGTGGACCAAATACCGTCACTATAGATAGAGCAACTATTTGTGGTGATGTAAGGGTCGTGAGGGAACCATTGCTTATTGAAAGCTTTGCAGTGTTTAGCAGTACCAGATTCAACGCCTGTGTGTGGAAGGGAAAGTGGATGTATGAGGTGACACTAGAAACTTCCGGAGTCCAGCAGCTTGGCTGGGCCACTATCTCTTGCCCATTCACTGATAGAAAAGGTGTAGGGGATGCAGAGGATTCATATGCCTTTGATGGAAGGAGGGTCAGCAAATGGAACATAGATCAAAGTGCATATGGCCAATCATGGGTAGTGGGTGATGTGATTGGGTGTTGCATTGATTTGGATACCAATACAATTTCTTTCTATAGGAATGGGGTTTCTCTTGGAGTGGCTTTCAGTGGGATTCATAAAAAATGGGGCCAGGGGTTGGATATTATCCTGCAATATCTCTTTCAGAAGGCGAGTGTTGTGATTTGAATTTTGGGTCTCACCCGTTCAAGTACCCCGTTGCTGGTTTTCTTCCGATTCAGGCTCCTCCTAGTTCTGTATCCATAGTTTCTTATTTGCTTCAATGCTTATCAAGATTGTTGGAAGTGCAATCTATGGATAGATCTGACTTGGGATATTTTTCGGAAATTGAGAAGCCTGAAAAGGTTTGCACCTCTCGATGAATTATATTTCCCTCTCTCTCGTGGAATCTGTGAGGAGTTTTTTCATGTAATTGAGGCAAATGAAGGGAGTACTGAATATATTGCGTGGGGAGCATTTATTTCATTCTTGTTGGAAATATTTGGAGTACAGGCACCTCATGATCGGATGAGTTTGAATCGAATTGTTGACTTATTTCTACAGTTTCCAGGATCCACCTCATTGTTTCAGCATGTCATTGTGGCTCTTTCTTATAATTGTAAAATGGCTCCACTTGTTTTAGTGGAGTGTCCGTATTCTGGTTCATACCCTTATTTAGCACTAGCCTGCCACATTCTCCGTCATGAAGAGATGATGATTTTGTGGTGGAAGTCAAATTTTGAATACATAATGGAAGGATTTTTGTCGAGGAAGAGCCCAAACAAGCAAGATCTGCAGATTTTGATCCCATCTGTCTGGTGGCCTGGGTCATGTGAGGACATTGACTCCGAAAGTAGCATGATGTTGACAACTACAGCATTGTCTGCAGCAGTCAACAAGGTATAATGTTCTGCACTTTTTGACATAATATATACTTACCCTCTCATTGTGCACATTGACGCTTGTGGAGGTCTTTGTCGCTACTTTTTATCTGATATGAAAATGGAAGTGTGCAATGTATGGTCATTTTTCATGAAAAAATGATGCATTTATATGTAACACGTGTCTTCTACAGGTTTGTTTAGATGATATTGTAATTTTACAGTTATGGTTCTTCACCAACCTAATCATACGTGATCACTGGAGAAATTCATAGGTAATAGTGCTTTGGGGAGTGGTGCAAGTGCAAGTTGGTAACTAATAACTTTATTTGATTGTTACATTGCAGCTGCAAGATGATTCTTGATTATGTTCATCTGCGCTTGCCATTTTATTGTGTGATTAATTATATATTGTAATATTATGTAGTTTAGGTTAATCTTAGATTTAACTAGAATGAATGATCAACCTTGTTTAGATTTTTCACAAGCTGCTGGGTTTTAGACTTGTGCTTGCATGTATTATCTGTCATCCCACACTGTCTCATTTTTTAAACTTTTTTTTTGCTTTGCCACATTGCTGTGGTGATGTTTGACCGAAATATGTTCTTTTAAACCTGTTATTTTCTTTTTCTCTTTATCTTTTATTGGAGTGAGGAGGGACGGGTGGTGGGGAAGAGACCCTTAACCTTTTATCAGAGCACAGAAAACATGTTTACCTCAATTCAAATAGGTGCACAAAAAGCAAATGGCAAATATAGTTCAAAAGTTGTGATGTTTGAAACTAGAGATGTCGAAGTAGTGAGGGCAGGCTGCATGAGCAGTCTTCATGGATATAAGCCTCTGGTTGAAGGGTTTAAGGGCGTTCATTAACGATGAGTGAGTGTAGTTTGCCAATGATGATGAGAATTTTGATCCTCAATCCAATGAACAATGACAGCAACATCTCCATAGATATGAATAGAAGACTTGTTCCTCTGTATGCAAAAGGTGTGATTGTTGGGCTGGTGGAGTGACAATGACTTGGGGTAGACCTATTGACACACAGGAGCAGTATGAAAAGAACTTGAGCTTCTAGTTTAAGTGTTTAACATGGGAGATGACCTTAAGAAGACCTGAATGGAGTAAAATTAGTCATATGGACAAACCTTAAATGGTTTGGGAAAGGCTTTGGTGCTGATGTTGTTCAAAGAGAGGAGACTTTATCTCATTAAACTAACTTTTGAAATAGGAGATTCCCAAGTGAACTTATACATGTTTATTGTCCTTTGTTTTCTTCTTATCTGCTGAGGTTTACTTAATCCAAGGGGGCAACTAAACATTATACAGTTTAAGCTAGGGTCTTTGCGGGTGTGTGTGGCCATAATGGAGGGCTTAAGATATGCTTAGGGTTGGTAACGTGTTGTCCTGTCCCATGCCTGGCCAAGCCTAGGTCTGACCCACATAAAAACACCTAGACTCAAGCACGTTTCAGAGTACTGTATGAGCCTATACCTATAAGCCCGTGTACTAACCAGTGGATGCCGGCCCGGCCCATTCGTGCTAGATTGGGCCTACTATTTTGTGTCAATTTTGTGCCGGAATTAGTTTTTGGAAAGAGCATAAAGGTTTTTGATTATAAATGGGTTTCATGTACTCAATAGATTCAACCAAAGCAAAGACTAACAAAATGAGAGTAACATCACTAAAAAAAGAGAGACTAGCCCATGCTATACATCTGATTTTAAACAACTAAGTTAAATAAATTATCAATATCTTGACAACAACTATACACAACGTCATATACTAATTTTGCCACGAATTAAACATGTAAGATAAATTATGTGCAACCAACCTCATTATAGCCTTCACCACTGAATGATGCACCATCTGACCATAAGAGTAGCGAACCTTCACTCAATTCGGCGGTGTCGGTGGTGAGAGGAGGCGACGGAGAGGAGAGAATCACAACAATCGCTGCTGTGACTAGTTCTTCAGAGAAAGGGACTTTCAACTTTTAGTTTTTGACAGTTAAATTAGAACTGGATCAATGGCTGATCGTATCAAATCAATGGATGAGATTGAATTACATATAACTTCGACTCATTTGATAAGAATCATAAAAATTTAAGGCTGAATTTATAGTTGGTCATCGTTATGGCCTAGTGGAGCTCCATTCGGTCCTTCAGTGGGCCGTGCCGTGTGGAGCCGGGCGAGCCCAAGCATGGCACGTAACTGAAAAAGGCCGTAAAATTTTGGCCCAGGCATGGCCCATGGCCTAGTTTTCAGTACCCATGTACCGATTTTTTCGTGCTGGCCCACGTGCCTTGGGTTGGCACGGGCCCATTACCAACTCTAGATATGCTCTTTCTGCTCAAGATTCAAAGACAAAATGGAGACATAGCTGCAATTGTCTTGTACTGTGATTCCTCTAACCAAGTGTGGAGCGTCACATGTTAGAAACAACCACTGCCCCTCTAGCAGCAATCAGGTGCTTTGGAAAAATGATGGATAGAGTCTATAATATGAATGGCTTTGATATGACTAGGTGACTTAGATCCAGTTGTACTGCCGGGTAGCATATTGGAAGGCCAGAAATTAAATTGGCCTTTGGAGATGCTCCCTTGAAGTTAATTAAGATTGCGGATAATGCATCTAATCACTAATTAGACTGAATCAAGCTCAGAATAGATGTGTCTCCCCTACTGATGTTCAGATATGGCAATCTTGGGGAATTCAGTTCAACGTGCAACATTAACTTCATATCTGGATTATTTTGAAGCTTCACCAGTCGGGGTAAAACTGAAGTTCAATGGATCATTAGGTCCAGAGGGGAAGATGCACTTGCTGGATTTATTATCTGAAAATCAGTTGGAATGCCCCATGCTGCGGGCACCTTGTTACCAGTCATAATATTGTACAGTTAAGTGGCTAATTGGAAGAACTTGATCGAGTGATAGAAACTTGCAAGCTAAGTATGTTTGAACCACTGTTGAAAATAGCAATAGCATAAGCTAAAAGCATAAATAGCATAGTGTGAAGCATAAGCTAAATGGTTTTTATTTTTTATTGAAAAAATATAAAACAGATCTAAATAAAGATAATAAAAAAATATTCTTAAAATATAAAAGAATTTAAAAAGCACCACACATTTTTTAATATATAGAAATAATACGAAATCACACCACATATATCAATACAGAAAAATACAATCTATACTACTCCACAATGACCATAACCCAACAAAGCATCCAACATCTAACAAATAATATAGCAAAAAAACTCACGTAACATTCACCAATGTTTGATGTTGGGAATCAAGGAATGTGAATGGGAAAGTGGTTGCTGAGGCTCACCAGTGTCAATTGAGGCTCATCAGCGTCGATTGAGGCTCACCAGCATCGATCAATATCAAAGAGCGTCGCTCTCAAAGATCGAGATCTTTCAACAGAAGATTATGGCTCATGGTCTAAGATCAAGACTCACTGATGGGTCTTTGAGGTTTTCTTGCAATCTCTCATGAATCAAGAGACAAGAAAGCCCTATCTTGTTGATTTAGAAACGACAAGAAAGTCCCCAGTCACCCACTTAAGTTGAGGATTAAGAAAAATAATTGAAATCATAGTGTAGCTATGCTACGTTGTAGAAACTGTACATAGCGTTAGGTATTTTAAAATAGTGGACAACTATATTGTTTCTTAGCTATTTAAATTGCTATATAGCATATAAGGAGGGCTTGCTGTAAAGCTAGCTTTTTTAGGCTATGGAGCTAGCTTTTTTTTACATTGTTTTCAACTGCGAGATACTGTCTCAATGTAAGAGTGCTGCTAGTCTGAATTAATCATCTAACCTACCTCATGTTGACTGTCGAAGACTTCTTGAAGCCTTCTAAGTATTTGAAATGTCTAATCTTATAAGGAGGGTAATCAGCCAACAGACTGACTTGCTAACTGTAGAAGAATTGTTTCGTTATTGTGTTTACATGGTTAACTCTTTTCCTCCACAACTTCTGGAGCAAGTTGATATATTTGTGACCGGTTCTACAGATTTATGTAATTAATGCTTTTCTTTTGATGATTAAAATTACACACATTATATTATCCTCATATATCGTTTTTGTGGAATGCATGCCCACATCTATTCTGTTATTTTTGATGAGGTTGCCTTTTGTTTTGGTTAAGAATGTCTGTTTCATCTTAAAATGCCAGTAAAATTAGTCAGTGTCTTGACAGATTTTTCATTTTATTCAGCACGCCTCTCTGGTATGGTTTGGTAATTATGGTTATACAGAAATCTAGTCAAAGGGCATGATGAGGGTTGGGAGCCTTTTTGGGATGTTGGAGCTCCCGGTTGGGAGTCAGCAGTTGTTCTGCTGCTTACATTTGACATTCTATCTCTGTATTTTCATACCACCCTCTGCCTGCTTTTTATCTTTCCGCTTATGTTTTCTTTTGTCTTCCCCAGATGTGCATGCTTAATTATTATTTCATTCATGTCAATGCATGTGCTGTTTTCTGTTGAAACTTTGGATCTGTTAAGTAGAAAAACTTAAAAACACAAATGCAATCGCTAGTGGTCATGGTTGATGTCTTTCTATTTGTTTACTGTAGCACAATATTTTATCCAGTTATATATGGATTGTGACATAATATTTTTTGAGTTACATATTTTATTAGTCATGTTAGTGTGAGAAAAGCAGTTTTGTTGTCTCTGTTTAATGTTACTGTGATAAAAGCTTAACTCTTGTCTCTATTTGCATTATATGATTTTATATCACCCCTGGGCTTGTGTATTCTGCAGATTGAGGAGATGCACAGGGAGATTTGCCGTTTGGTCATGCATTTCATACCTCCAATAACTCCCCCTCAGTTATCAGGCTCTGTTTAGGAAGTTTCTGCAGACTTTTATATTAAAGGTCAGGGGTGCAGACCACAAGGTGTCTTCATCTGGTGTTTCAAGCAACACTACACTTGTTTCTTTGTACACAGTTATTCTCCATTTCTTATCTGAAGGTTCTCCCATGGATGACATCTCTGGGTTGATGAACGATTCAGGGGAAAATGTTGGTTCTGATGTTGGTTTTCTTCACAGGGGTGGAAAAAGAAATGATGTAAAATCACCTGGATCGCAATCACCTTCAAATCGAATCAAGATTTAAATTGAGAAAAAAAGATAAAATTTGGGTTTCCACCCCTTGCACGGGCTTCTCACCCAAAACTCGAGAGCAAAAGAGACTCAAGAATTACTCAGATAATTTGTGGAAATTTTAATCATTCAATCATCCCATTCCAATAGTTTAAGGGGCCTTATATAGGCTTTACAAAAGAGGACTACTGGAAAATAACCGATGTGGTACTAAACGTCCACAAAAGATAAAAAATAAAAGGAAAACAAATAAAGGTAAAAACATCTGCTATCAATAAAGTCTGAAATAAGTCCCATCTAAAGCCATAGAAGACCAGCGCGTCGCCTCCTGAAGTATACTCGATCGAACCTGCTCCTGGGCGGTGGCATGATGTCCTCATCAATTCCCCCCGGGTCGGATTCTAATTTGATGGTACCTTTCTTGATTCAGACCCGGGGGGAATTGATGAGGACATCATGCCACCGCCCAGGAGCAGGTTCGATCGAGTATACTTCAGGAGGCGACGCGCTGGTCTTCTATGGCTTTAGATGGGACTTGTTTCAGACTTTATTGATAGCAGATGTTTTTACCTTTATTTGTTTTCCTTTTATTTTTTATCTTTTGTGGACGTTTAGTACCACATCGGTTATTTTCCAGTAGTCCTCTTTTGTAAAGCCTATATAAGGCCCCTTAAACTATTGGAATGGGATGATTGAATGATTAAAATTTTCACAAATTATCTGAGTAATTCTTGAGTCTCTTTTGCTCTCGAGTTTTGGGTGAGAAGCCCGTGCAAGGGGTGGAAACCCAAATTTTATCTTTTTTCTCAATTTAAATCTTGATTCGATTTGAAGGTGATTGCGATCCAGGTGATTTTACATCAAGAAGCTTCCCTGTGGCCTTACTTCTTAAAGGTGATCCTCATCGCACTTGGATTCCTAGAATAGGAGGGTCAGTTAATCATCTCTTAAAATCCCATCCTGTTGTTGAGGGGAAGTGGAAGATGTGCGGTGGGATGAAGGATGCACTGACGATGATGATACAAGAGTAACACATTCTATAGTACAAAAGCCTTGCTGTTGTTCAGCTTTTGACATGGATTCCGTCAGGACATCAATAGATAATGTTAGGTCCTCAGGTAGAAGCTCGAAGGGTCCTAGCAGTTCTATTTCAGAAAGATCGGAGAATGTTGCTGCAGAGTGCACCACAAGGACCTTGAGTGAGGAGATTGAGGATAAACCTAGTTCAAGTGATCGATCAGAAAGTGATTTCGAATACCAATCATTGCAGCATTTGGGGAATGCATCATTTGCCAGTCAATTATCTTCTGACATTCTAAGAGAGGAGGAATTGCTTGACTTCATGCTGTTGTTGTATCATTTGGGTGTCACACCGAATTTTAGGCAGGCAAGTCTATTGGTATCCATGTATTTCTTCTTTCTAGATTATATAGGCAGATAGGGTGATGCTGAACTTCAATTTTTTAGTTGATTATATAGGAAGTGTGAATAAACATCAATTAGAGCATTGAAGGCTTCAGCCTATCAGATGCAGAGTCAAAAATCTCGATAGATTCCCAGATGCATAACTGCATATGCGGATGTACTTTAATGGGAGAGCAATAGTTTTCTATACATATTGTATAGTATACTGTACTATTGTTCAATCGTTTAACTTTGTAACTTTGTTTAGCTATGAAGGACAACGATCAATAAGAGATACATGTATGATAAAGTATGGACATGGCTATTATGGAGGCAAAAACTAGGCACGTGTATGGCATTGAATGTGGCCATCTTTTTCTTGAAAGATGCACATATTCATACATTGATATATGGATGAGGGTTTTACACTTTTTGGCATATCCATACAATATCTTTATACTTAGATGCAAATTTTTATGAAATTCTTAAAATGTCATGCTGGACAAGTTTTCTTGTCCATTAAGAGAGAAATTCCCAGAGCTGAGAATTTCTCTTTTAAGGACGAGAAACCTTTGGACATTATATACAGCTGTGTGCTAAAAGTGGAAATGATTAGTTCTTATTTAACCATGCTAAAACTGTAAATTTTGCATCAATGGTATATCGAAATTGGAAAAACCCCTACATACAAGAATCAAACATAACATGATAGAAAGTAGAAACCATCTGAAGGCAAACACATTTGAGAAATATTTAAAATGTTTACCCGTTCGTCCATAGCCAATATCAACATGACCATGTCCGTCCATCCTCTTATATATCAGCAGTTTTAGCAGAGAAATCAGCAACTTGAACTCAAAATAGCAATACTGAGTGTACTATCAGCATCTTTAACTGATAGTAATCATCAGCTAATCAACATGCCAATAAATACCTACAACAACATCATATTTGATATGAACTTAATGTTCACTTAAAAAGAACAGAAAGAAAGAAGAAGGATTAGTGTAGTTATGAGTAGGTGAACAAGAAGAATGATGAAGAGAATAATGATGGTAAGGGGACATAAAAGGGAAAAGAATATGGTTAGAGGAGAGAATGAAGAGGTAAAAGAGAATAAGAAGAATCATGACAAGAAAGAGATGGATGAATTGAAGATGATTGGTGAATGAAAAAAAATAATATCTCCATAAGGAAGCTCTATTGATGTTGTTGACTCTGTAGGACCGCCGTTGCTAGGGGTGAGCAGAGTTCGGGTAAAACCGAAATTACCGACCGATACACGAAAACTGAATCCGATCCGAACCGAACCACTGCAATTAGGTCAGTTTTCGGTTTTGGGTTCCGAAACCTGAAACCGATCGAATTAGCGTGAAAAGCGGGAACAAATGTCATCGATGGCCAGCAACAACTGGTTCTCAAGGGATTGGGTAACTATAGACTTTTGCTCACCTCTCAGTACGAATTACCAAGATCTCAACCATGTCTTACAATCCCTATGTCTGCTACTTGAATCCGATCAATTCAAAATGACAACAGACTGCGCGAACAAATTAATGCGAGTTCAAAGCCAAATTGAGCGCAAACAGGAAGATGGAAGAGATTCAAGTGCACGAGAGCGACAAAGGAATGAGATCAGATCTGAGAGCTAGGGTTTTCTTCCGTCTCTGAATTGGATGAGGCCAAGCTCGCCGAGGTACGTGATGACTCTGTGCGCAGACTGAACGGGGATGATGAGTTGCACGAAGCTCATCTTTTCCGATCACATGTGATCTATCAGCGGGAACCGATCGAAGATCTTCATCTCGAGAGCGAGAGGGGATCGAGATCTCAAGGGCATTTCAAATCCAAGGGCATACTTGGGCTGGGACGATCTTAAGGGCGTTTTCCCACAAATTTGATTTTAACCGAAGTCTGCGGGCTTGGGCTGAGGGAAAAAAGAGAAAAATGAAAGAGAAAAATGAGAGAGTGGGCCGGCCCAACCGAATTAACTGAAAGGAACCTAACCGAGTTGGTTTGGCTCGATTGGTTTGTGATCCTGTCAGGTTCAGTTCGGTTTTACCAAAATCGGTAAAAATCAAACCGAACTGACCGATGCTCACCCCTAGCTGTTGCTGTTGCTTGGGTGTGCGAATATAACTTCTATTCTATGTACATGGATGATCCAATTTTGGTTTTTTTTTACATGTTCGACACTTGGACTCTTATATCACACGAAGCCACAAAATTATGATGATTTTATCATCGGTTGCAATCTAGATCTTTCAAACTGAAGATTTCAAGTAAGGTTTTTATTGAGTAGAAGTCTAATTTGTTGTTGACATATGAGAGATTTTAAGTGGATTGCCTGTTTCATGCATTCATGCACGCTTATTGGATGCTCATACCTGAAGTACAGGCGTTTCCCCATGGTTTTGTTTTAGGAAGGTTCTGTTTTGGACACTTTTGAGACCCACACGCTAGACAACTGTATCATGCCGCCATGTAACACTTTCAATTATCGTGTAACAAAGATAGAATGGAAAGAGGGATGAGATCTATTAAATGAATTCGTATCCACCGTAGGTAATAGCTAAGTAGTTGGGTTAGAACCCATTATAAATTTGATATTCCCCAATCAGAGTTTTGAAGGTGGAAGGTGAAAGTTTCATGTAGTACTTGAGGCAAGAGACACCAAGATAACAACGAAGCAACTTCCTGAGTGTGGTGAGGCACCAATATATAAAAAATAATTAAATATAGCATATAACTGCAACTATTGAATTCATTTCATGTTCACTAATTTTAGGTTTTTTCAATAACGATTCATGATTGCAAGTATAAACCATGCCCAACTACAAAATCTAGCATAAGAAGGAAATAACAAAATACTAGTTGTCTTCTCTTAATAAACATTCTTATTACCAACAGAATAATTTCGTCACATGTCCAAAATGGAAATCAATGGCATTCTAGATTCCTAGGAAAAGTTGATAGAATTAGATGTCATTTTCCCCTTAGTAATAAATCCATGACAATCATGTCGAGCATTTTGGTAAAATGTGAATTTCTCCACAGTTATCGACTTATCTTCTTTATGATCTAAAACAATAACAACAAACAGGAGAAAAAGGCACAATGAAACAGAATGTATCAAGGAAATGAATTGAAATTCAAGGGTATCAAAGAAGTGCCCAAACAGAAGTAAAAACGGAGAAGAAAATAAAATATACCTTGAGAGTCCTGTCTGGCTGTGGTTGAGTGTCCCGACGGTGAGCTCTGGTCACTGGTGATTGTGTTGCTGTTTACTTGCTGCTGGATTCTGGTGGTTAAGTAACATGCATCCCAATGGCATATCAAGGGTCTGTGGGCAGTTTTTTTGTTATATGGTACTGTTGGGGCAATGCCCTATAGATTAGATCTGTAAAAACCTTGAGAAGAAAAGTTCACATGTTTAAGTAGTGTACAACTGCTAAAATTCTGGTTTCTTGCTAGTTGGTATCTTGTCATCTTAGGTGACTGTGGTCATTGGATTGCTGTTACTCTGGTGCATAAGATCTGTTCGAGTGCCAGTAATGCTTCTTATTCTCCAGTTACTATTGCTTAGGTGATGCCATGCATTATCTCCAAATTAAATTTCTTACAGTTGAAAGTAGCAAATTGCTTTGCTTTGCTTTGATTATCTTATATCTGGGTTATAGAACTAGACACTGATCTAAGAAGCATCACATTAGTATTTTGCTTGGACATATATTTACTAGCAGGTTACGCCCTTTGCTTTTCAGAGATCTGGCATGGTTTATGATGCTTCATCATTATGTTTTATCTTTTCTATGACTTGCAGATTTAAACCTAAAATTCTTTTCTGCAGGCATTCTACTTCATGTCTCAGCAGTCGCAATCAATTTCTCTCTTAGATGATACAGACAAACAAATAAGAGAAAAGTCGTGCATTGAGCAATTAAAGCGTCTAAAAGATGTTAGAAATGGTTATCGAGAAGAATTGGTTGATTGTGTCAGGCAGTGCACATGGTAAATTTGCCATTACTATTCTATAGTATATAAATTACAGTTTGTATTGAAGTCTGGCTTATAATAGTTCTCTAGCTGCTTTTCTAAGGTGTCCCATATTATTATTGCAGTTTATGAGTTATAAATGAGATTCCTGTTTTATTTATTACATTTTCTTTCATAGAGGGACCTTTTATTTGTCTTTTGATTTCTTCTGTTAATTTAATAGAAGTTCATGGTGCGTAATTGAATTCTCATGTAACTATATGTCTAAGTTGGCAGGCTACACTGAACATATAGTTTGAACTTTAAAGCACCATGTTGGTTTATAATTCTTGCTATTTTACTATTTCTTAAAGTGGCCTTCAGCATAAAGCATTATATCTTGGATGTAGCTCATATTTGTGCAAGCTTATTTGGTCTTGTTTGCGAATACTTTGCAACAACTCTTTATAGCTACGTGGTTCAAGATGGTTGATACTGCTTGCACATGAACCATTTTATTTATATATACTTGCTTTCTGGTATTTGGCCTCACAAATGTTTTAATTTGATATTGGTCTTCTGCATATTGGTACTTAATGTTAATCTCCCACAACGTGGGACCCACGTTCAATTGGTCCCTTTAGAGTAGAAGTCATGCTCTAGAGAGAGAATGTTTTGGTTTTTTCCCCTCTAAGGGACAGAGAATACTTTTACCATTGTACCCTCTTCAACATTCCTAATGGTCAAATCCCATGCCTATCAATTATCATCTTTAAAACCCATGCCCCCTCATCCTCTTAAGTCCTTACCCAATGTCTCCTTCCCTCCCTCTCTCCCCCCTCCTCTTCCCCCCACACCCCCTTTCTCGTGTTCCTGTCTTCTCTTGCTTTCTTTTCTTCTTTTTCATCTTCTTCTATAACTGGACCCACCAACATCTCTTCCTTTCCCTTCAACTTGCATCTCTTCTTTTCTCTCTATTGGGTTGGGTTACCATTTCTGGATAAATAATGACGCCCTTTAGTTTTGTCCGTCCAATTGTTAATGGCCCTATGGTTAGTGATGGGTCCATTTTTATGAAGCATAGACATGGACACAGAACACAAGTATGTCACAAACATGCGACACGAAGATTTCATAAAAAGTAAGATATGAGGAGACGAAAATAAAATATATAGAGAATATGTAGAAATCTTTGTTAGGAGTTATTATGTAAGAGTCATTATGTAATTAGGAGTCATTACTTAATTATGAGTCATATTGGTACATGTTATTAGGAATGCTATTTCTATTAGAAGTTATAAATATATCTGCCTATAAATAAGAGTATAGAGAGATGATTCATTAACTTTCTAATTTTTATAATCTAAATCTTTTCATAGTATCACAACCTTAGGGTTTCTGATTCTTTCCCACACATTGTATATTTCAAGAACTTGAAACAAGGAAGACGATTGGCAATTTGGCACAAGGTGTGTTGGATTGTATTATTTGGACTTGGGTTTCAAACTGATAGTATGTTCTAGTTCTGTATCTGTTTTTTATCAGCATTATCGGTTAGGGCATCCATCTTTACAAACTTTAAAACTTTTAGTTCCTGAGGTAAATCATATTACGTCTTTAGATTGTCAGTTATGTCAACTAGGTAAGCATCATCATATGTCTTATGCTGAGAGATTCAATAAAAGGGCTAACAACCTCTTTACTTTAGTTCATTCAGATGTATGGGATCCTTGTCCAATAACGTTAAAATTTCATTTTAAGTATTTTATAGTTTTTGTGGATGATTATTCTTGAGTCACTTGAATGTATTTAATGAGAAATCATTATGAAGTGTTCTCTATCTTTTAAAATCTTTGTTCTGAAGTGAATAATCAATTTTAACACCTTAATAATATTGAGAACCGATAATGCTAAAGAATTTTATAGTTCATGTTTTTCAAACTTCAGATCTCAACATGATATTGTGCATCAGTCCTCTTGTTCATTTACCAACAAAATAGCGTTGCTAAACGTAAAAATCGACATTTAATTAAAGTTGCACATACATTGTTAATTCACATGCTGGTTCCTAAATAGATTTTGGGGGATGCCGTTCTTAACGCATGTTATTTGATTAATCACATTGCCTCGTCTATTTTAGACGGTCAGATTTCATACTCAATTCTATGTTCACAAACTGATTTTACTTTACCTCCAAAGTGTCACAAACTGATTTTACTTTACCTCCAAAGTGTTTTGATCTGCATGTTTTGTGCATAATGTTGATCCTAATAGAACCAAATTAGATCCTCGTGCCTTTAAAAGTGTGTTTCTTGGATAATCATGTACTTAAAAGGGATATAAATCTTATTTTCCAGAAATGAACCATTTTATAATCTCTGGTGATATCATGTTCTTTGAATCTAAGTCATACTTTGATACTGAGTCTTATTCATCTGAGTCCAATGAAGACTTCTTGTATTCTTTAGTTCAAGAACGTTCAGTTAATAATACTGCATCATTAGACATATTGATCAAGACGTTTTGCTTCTTAAACATGAAGAACCAACCAAAGTCTATACAAAACACACCTCTATTGTGCCACTACCATGCGTTGTATCAGTTTCTATTTCACAATCTAGTGAGAATGCTTTACCCTCATGTGATGTTACTCCCATTCTCTCTGATTCTAGTTGCGATATGTCTCATATTGACCTTTCGATTGCTCTTCGAAAGGGTAAACACACTTGTATTTTTCATTCTTTATCGAATTTTATGTCTTATTCTTATTTGTCATCTTTATATAATGCATTTATTTTTTCTATGGACTCATACTCAGTTCCCAAGTCTATGTTAGAAGCCCTTTCTATCCTAGAATAGAGAGATGTCATGCAAGAGAAAATAATGGCTCTAGAAAGAATGAGACGGGGACCTTGTTATTTTTCTCCAAGGAAGCAAGTAGTTGATTGTCGATGGGTATATAATGTAAAGTTGAATCCAGATGGGGTCCTTAGCTCACTTGAAGGCACAACTAGTAGCCAAAAGATACTCTCAGGTTTATATTATTGACTATCAGGATGAGGGTTCAAAGTTTCGACCGAGTCGGTCTCGACTCGGTCGAGTCGTATCCGGAACGACAATGGCCATTCTGAGAATTCGGTGTATTCCATGAGAGGATCAAGCACATTGAGGTTGACTATCATTTTATTAGAGATGTGTGGATCAAGAAGGTGGTTGTTTCTGGTTTACACCTTCTTCGATGCAACTAGTGGACCTTCTTACCAAAACTGCTTCACCCCAAGTGTTTTCTAATTTATATAACAAGCTGGGCATGTTAGATATCTATGCTCTAGCTTGAGGGGGAGTGTTGGTTTAGAATAAGGTAATTTGGTAATTGATTTTATATTACCCATACCCAATACCCGTTTGTAATCTTTATACATTGAGATGATAACTCTCTAATAAACTAAGCTTTTTTAGGGTTTTGTTAATCTAACACATATAATGGTGGGGACAAAGAAGTGTATGAGAAAGTAGGATAGATGTCGGAGTGTGACACATATACTAAA
Organism: Agave tequilana; assembly: GCA_038442645.1. Taxonomy (NCBI): domain Eukaryota; kingdom Viridiplantae; phylum Streptophyta; class Magnoliopsida; order Asparagales; family Asparagaceae; genus Agave; species Agave tequilana. The sequence goes on along the minus strand of JAVJIF010030980.1, from coordinate 164,962 downwards.
CTAAAGAAATATAGTATATAATTAACATGTTTAGGAAGTGTTTGAGAAGCGTCCAAGAAGTTTCTCTGTTCGAGACAAGTGTGAGAGTGTCCAACATGGTACGTTTCATGGTAGAAGTGTGTGGCTGCATAGGTTGATGTAATACGAGATTGCAATCACGTTCAATTCAAAGGAAAAAAACTAGAGTTTTGAGAAAAATAAGAAGATAGGAATTAGGATTTGAGAAAATAACATGGATTTGGATAGGTTTTGGGTTTCACACCCCTTGCACCACAAGCTTCACACCCAAAACTCAGATAATATAAAAATTTTGACTGAAAAATTTATAATTTCAATCATTCAATAATCCAAAAGAGAAGTCTAGGGGGCCTATTTATATAGGCCTTATAAAAGTTCAACTTCAGAAAATAATCGATATGGTACTAAACTTTCACATAAAAGAAAACACAACTAGACAAAATAAACTAAAAATCAAAATGACTAAAATCAAAGAAGGTATCACGTGATGTCCTCATCATTTCCTCCGGGTGGGAACAGCTTGAGCCTGTTGAGTGTGGGCTGGAAAGCTGCTGTCTGGCTGTGATAATGCTTTAGGAGGTTAAGGTCAAGCCGTCAGAGATCCTCCTCAGTAATCTAAGAATTTTCTAATTCAGGTCTCTCTCTACTTAATAAGGTAGTATTGCGTTCCTCCATCTCTACTAGAGACAATCTGATCACCCAAAATAGAATCAATATTTTCTACTGCATGGGATAATTTAAAAGGAAGTGGAGGTAGTGGAGGGCTTTCAGAAAGAAGGTCGGGGGTAGGCTCATTCATGAATGGATAAAAAGGGATATCAAGAATGCCTCTACATGGAATCAAATCAACATTAAAGGTGCAACTACCACAAAAATCTGGCGAGAGGTCCACCATATAAACAGTTGAATTGATCTTCTTGCGGATTTGAAAAGGTTTTGTGCTTCGCTCGTGCAATTTCTTTACGGTTCCCAGATGAAATCGTTCAGGTGTAACACTTCATTCCCGGGTTACGTACTCAGATAGTGTCCCGATTTTTCGCTTGTATTTATTCTATTTTTTATTTTTATCTGGTATTCGACCTGTGTGTGGGTCCAGCCCGAGCCCAGAGCTTGACCCATAATCTTTATTCTAATTATTATTATTATTTATTAATTAATTTCATTTCCTTTTTCATTTTCTTTTCTTTTCCTTCTTTTTCCTTTTTCTTTCCCATTTTCTTTTCTTTTCCTTTTCCTTTCTTTCTTTCCTTTTCTCCTACTTTCTTTTCTCTCTTCTTCTTTCTTTCTTCTCCCCATTTCTCTCCCTTTCTCTCCTAGGGCCGACCACTACTCACTTCACCCCCTCTTTCTTTGCACTTCCTCTCTCACTAACAGTTTCTCTATCTCCAATTTCTCACACACACACACACACACACACACTCTCTCTCTCTCTCTCAAAATCTCATCTCTCTTTCCCCTCACCATAACCGTCGACCCCTTCCCCTTGCCGTCGACGCTCCTCCAGCTAAACCTCCGCCGTCGACCAAGCTTGGCCTCCCTTCCAGCCGCCAGCCATCACCCCATCTCTCTCTCTCTCTCCACTTCACCATCTCCACCCTTCACTTACACCATCTTCCCTCCATCTCCACCATCTACTTCTTCAACCACCCTCACTTCCACCACCTCCTCCACAATCCCCTCCCATGTCCTCCCCAAATTCGGCCACCATCACCGCTCACCACCCTCAGCTCCATCACCATCCTTCACATCCTCCACCACTAACACCAACGCCACACCCTCTCCACCACCTAACATCCTCACCACCACCCTTCTCATCTCCCTCCTCTCTCCTCTGCTTGGGCCCAGCTGCGCCGCCCCTCTGGCCGCGCCCCAGCCTAAACCCCTCCCCTCCTTCCCTATTCTCTCTCCCCCCTTACTGTCCCTCTAATTCTCTCTCTTTGTTCTTCCTATTCTTTCTCTCTCATGTCTCTATCCCTCTCTCTAAATCTGTCTCTTTCTTTGCCCTCCTTTAGCCGTACTCTCTTTCTCTTTCTTTATTTTCTCTCTCCTCTCTAAATTTCCTTCTCTATCCTTTTTCTCTCTTCTATTTTCTCTCGCTTCACGCACTTGCGCGCTTAACGCCTCTGGCGTTCCACAGGAGTTCCGACGCCGTGCCCGAGATGTTCTAGGCGAGTACTGTTTTCTGTGTTGCAAGTACTTTTATCCGCTTTTGGGCGATTACCGGTTTTGTGTGGATGTATATTTTTGTAATTGTGTTTGGATGAGTACCGTTATTTGAGTGCAAGTACATGTAATTGTGTTTGTGGGTGTTTGTATATTTGGTTGGTGATTGTTGTATTGTGTAGCGATGGTTGTAATTGTGTAGGCGATGTGGTAATTGTATTCTGTAGGCTGATTGCTTGTAATAAGGTAGGCTAGTACTTGTATATGTGCATGTGCTTATTCTAACGTTTGTGCAGGTACTCTTGTCCACTCTTTGCGAGTATTAGCCTTCGGGCTATACTTCAGCCTTCGGGCTCAGCCTCCGGGCTTTTCTCCAGTCTTCAGACTTAAACCATCTGGGTTTTTACACGCTCCTGTTTAGCTCGGGAAAAATTTGGAGAATCGTAATAAAATTTTCTTGAATCATGAAAGATTACAACAATCTCAAAAATTCTGACTACAAGAGAGAGAAAATATTCAAGCTCAAATCTTCTTTTTGTTTAATGCTGAGTTCTTGATGTAGCGGTGGAAAGTGAATCTTATTTTTCGTTGATCGGGTGAACATCACTATCTTCTGGGAATCTTCTCTTCGGACTATGGACGGAGTAGCATAGCTCATGTCCAATAAAATCTCAAAGAGGCTTGAGGCAAAAACAAACTTGTACTCAGCAAGTTGTTAGAAGAGTTCAACTCTTTCTTCAGTATTCCTCAGATTAAGAGAATCTGACCAAAAGTCCACTCTCCAATCTTTTTTTATCTAAAACTTTCGACCCCTTTTCAGTAGCACACTAGGCATTTATAGGGGGTTTCAGGGGTAAAACTGTCCCCTAAAAATCCTCTATAATGGGGGTTAACTCCCCTCATTACGTGGGCAGTAATTGACCCAGTAATGAGGGCAGTTATAACCGAGACGCAGGGCTTCCCTGTAGTTAGAACGCGGGCTTCGAGCCTTGCGTTTTGCATGCCGACTCTGAACCTTGCTAGACGCGGGCTTCGAACTCTGCCAGACACGGGCTTCGGGCTCTGTGTCTTGAGATGGCAGTGATGTCGAGACGCGAGCTTCGAACCTTGCGTCTTGGCACTGCAGTGATGCCAGGACGCGAGCTTCGAGCTTCGCATCTTGGTCATTACAGTGCAGCTGGGACGTGGGCTTCGACCCTCGCGTCTTGGTACTGTACTATTGTTGAGGCGCAGGCTTCAAGCTCTTCGTCTTGGCATTACACGAGTGGTTATGATTAGCCTCATGTCTGAAGTTTAGATTTTATTCTCTGATGACTTTCTTTAGTGATTTTTAGACTCTTTACAGCTCCGCCTAGTAGGCGAGCTCAGCGCTTTACCGCTGGCTATGCCCGAGTGTAATTACGCAGTGAACGCGACTCGTCATGTGCGTTAGCATAGCGTTCATACGCTCGTTTCGCTATGTGCGTTTAGTTGCGCCTCGAGCATTAGCCACGTCGAGCGTGATAACGTCTAGTGCTGTATGTTAGTTTCGCTCCAGCCTTACTTAGCTCCGTTTGGTTGTTTAATAACTATTATTATTATTTATATTATAGTTGTGAAGAGTTTGAAATATTTCTTTATATTGTTTACTTGCACTTGGTTTGTATGATCTGTTCCGGCATGATGTTATAATATTGTGTTTACTTATACTGTTGTATTGTTGTACTTCTCCCGGTATTGCGACACCTGACCTGTTTCCTGTTTCATATCACATACCACTCCTGTAACCTGGACACGGTGGGACGGTGTGTGGAGCTAAATATCACACCACACATGTGGTGGGGGTGCCTCTGGGGTCTCTACATCGTATCCACAATGCACTTGTTATAAACACTATTAATGTCCTGACCACTTGTTCTTTTTGCCTGGTACGCACATGGTGTGTGGAGCTAATTACCACACGGAGCTATAATACCACACCACACACATGGTGGGAGGTACTTTTGGGCTCCGTGGGGGTGCATTTGGGGTCCCACATCGCATTCCTGATACACCTGCCCTCCTGACCCAACACTTGACACAATACACGATACACGATGCACTTAATATCCTAACAATAATAATGTCATGAGTGGGTGTTATTCAGTCACTCTCATTTGAATAATAATATCCACATATCAAAATTTGGATGAGTTTTGTTGGATGTATAGACTCCAGTGTGAACTGTCAGTGATATGAGACACTAGAAGGGCTGGCTAAAATAACAGGCGAAACTGAGTATTATTATTTTTGTATAATTTAAGTACAACTCTTGTTTGCCACATATGTGATTGTATTCCTGTGCTATTATGTTTAATACCTGTTATTCTTGTTTATTTGAACTGTACCTATATGACTGTCCCGACACACTACCTTGCACCAGATATAACTTAATTACCAAACAATAATAATCTCAAGAGTGGGTGTTAGTGAGTCACTCCCTCATCTGGATAATGGTATCCGCGGATCAATTTTTGGATGTGTTCTACTGGATTGCGGACTCTGGTATGAAATACCAGTGGTATGAACCCTGAAAGGAAATGATTAAAATAACAGGTGACACTGATTGTTATTATTGTATGATAAAATTATCTTGCCTGCCACTTGTATATTATTATTATGCTATAGTAATTACTCCTAAAATTCTTGTTATTGGACTACACCTGCCCTACTCCATATACAATTTTAATATCAGGAACGTGTGTTATTTGATCACTCTCGTTCGAGTAATGATACCAGGTATCGTAATTCGGTTGAGTCCTGCTAGAGTAGAAGCTCCGATGTAGATAGCCAGTGGTAGGGGTTGTTGGCAGAGGGAATGACTAAAATAACAAATGATACTGATTATTATTGATTGTATATACACTGCCTGCCTCTTGTCAGATATTATATCTGTGCTACTGTATTTAATCTCCTGACATGCTTGCTTTCGAGTTTTATATTGATTTTATATTTATCATATATGTTTACTGTTTCTTGCTTGTCTTCATGACTTGCGTACACGACTCGCTTCTCGGTACACGTATGCTGACATGTGCACGTCACTTGGCTTCATTTTACGTACTCGTTTGGTTACTTTCTGACAACCCCTGGACCTGTATGTCCAGATCCCGGAGCGTGGAACGTAGCGGACCCCTCCTGTGGAGCTTCTTTGCGCAACGGAAGCGTGGCGGATCAGCAGTAGATCGTCCGTAGTTCTTTTCTTCTAACCCCCTCTTGATCGGCTCTTGGGGTTCTCTTTTGCTGCTCGTGAGCATTTACCAGATTTTGTACTTTGTAAATTACTTTGTAAATTGTACATTTGCGCCTCTTGGTGATATAATATTCATGTAATTGGATTACGCTATGTGATAACTGTGTACTTATACTATTTTATTGGAATGTATATTATCACTGTGCTTTCGTATTCTGATTCCTGCCTGTACGAATACTTACCGTACATATGTGAGGGTATTTCCACCCTGCGTATGAACGTCGCAGTAACGTCTCCGTACCGCGGGATTGAGGCGTTACATCAGGTCTCAGGCGGACCATCACAAAGTCACCAACATTAAATGTTTTCAATCGACGATGAAAATCAGTAGAAGCTTTATAATTAGCATTATTTTCATTATTTTGTCTCTGATTTTTTCATGTAATGCACGCGTGTGAGAGACGAATGCAGATGCATAGCCTAATACCCTATATTGGTGTGGTGTGGGCAATTGAGGAGGAAGAGATTGGCGGCTAGAGCCGGCAAGGCCAATGGGAGAAAAAAGGGAGCGGTAGCAATTGGTAGGGGAGGTAGAGTCGGCAACGAAGTCGTGGGAGGGAAAGAAGGGGTTCCTTTCTTGAGTGTGGTAGGTGTCTGCTCGAACTGTCTAATCTTTTTCCTTTATGTACAAATTGACACATGTTAGATCGATCATAGATGGTGACATCTTTGTCGAACAACCATGGTCTACCTAGAATAATCTAACCCACATCCATTGTAACGACATCACACCAGATCTTCTACTTGTAAAAATTAAAGTCGACCGGGGTGAGACACCGTTGCTTTACTTCTAGGGCCGTGAAGTTAATTCATGACATTTTGTACGGGTGGGGACAAGGTATTTCCTTTATTCCAAACCTTCCAATTACCTTGGATGATACTGCATTGATATTGCTTCCACCGTTCTCATCTCCCATCTTGGTAAGTGTGTGGAAGGTTGTAGTTCTTCTCCGATCAATGACTTATTCGGATTGTGTTGAGGTACACCTAACTACTCCATCTCTGTCGTAATTGGGAGTTAGGTCAGCCGATGCTAAAGTCCTAATGCAGCCATTGAACTCACGATCTTCAGTAGAAGCATCCAAGTCGTCATATTGTTGGTGCGCAACCACTTCTAAACCATTTTCCTTTCTTCTTCTATGTGTACTTTCACTAAAATGGTCCTCGTTTGACTCAGTTGCTGGTTCACGAAGTGTCCATACTCCGGACAACTATAACACTGGTGACGCGGGTTAGCCTCTATCGTTCTTTTCAAAAGTTGTTAGGTTTGTACTAGGCGGATCCGTTGGTTTGACACTTGAAGAACTTGATGTTGGTTTGCTCTGGGCTAGGAAGGATTGGTCATAACTAGGTTTGTTAGTGATTGTTGTCTTAAACCTCTCCCTAAAATCTATTTCGGTGGGAATAGGATCTTCTAGACTCATCTAAATAGTTGACCAGTTGATATGCCTGTTCTAGATTGTGATGCCTCGAGATATGAGCTCTCGACGGTAATCGTCCTTAAGACCTGACTTAAACCTAGATAGGGTCTATTCGGGGGACTCAAACTCAATGGCACCACACCGATTTAAGTATTCATCAAACTTTGTGATGTAATCGATGACCAATTTGTTTCCTTGTGTTAACCTATTCCACTTGTCGAGTAACTACTGACTGAAGGAAGGCGGAACGTATTTCAGCCTAAGTTTCTTTTTCATGCCATCCCAAGTCTCAACTGGATCTTCCCTTTTATACCTCATCATCATTTCAAGGTTCTCCCAATACTGTCTAGTTTGTTTCATCATTGCAAATCGAATTTTTCTAGACTTGAATATGTCACACTAACAAAAGTAGCAGTCCATAGTTAATTGCCAATTTATGTAAGCCCGAGGGTCTAAATGTTCGTAAAGAAAGGAGCATCTACTTTTACTTACACTTTTGATATACTGGGCATCTGGGTCATGGTTCACAGTCGCGGTCTCGGCCGCCGACTCGGCGGGCACTGAGACGGATTGGTCTCGGCGACTCGGATCGGTATCGGGCGATACGCGCAAAACGCTATAGAGAAAGCTCAAAAAATTCTGAAAAAATCACGACAAATTTTAAAAAATGTAGACACCCACATTCATGTATCACATGTCCAAAATATATCACCTAGCATACTAAACATAAAGCGAAAGAAATACACGCGTCGTCGGTAGAAGCATATCAAAATACATACACAATAGAGTAAATTACACAAACTACATTCATAAATGCATGCTAATGTAGTTATTTTCACATTGATTGCGATGAGGCACAAAATCATCATCATAATGCCGAGTCGACCGAGTCAACTCTGATTCTCGGCCGAGTTGGCGTCCTCTGAGTTGAGCCGACCGACTCGTGACTCGGACTCGTCTCGGAGAGGGCCGAGACGGATACGACTCGGCCGACTCGTCTCCGACTCGGCCGAGTCTTTGAACCATGATCTGGGTCCTCAGTGTGGGTGGGCTGAGCTTGCCTACGCTGGGGTGACCTATTGCTAGTTTGGGATTCATTATCCTCTACGTGATCTGAGGTTCTCTTTTGGTTATTTTTAGCCTATCAAGTCGTGTGGCCAAATCCCTGCAATTGGCAGCAACCTGATCTTTATACTCTTGTAGTCGTTGGTCCATCTGATCCATCTTAGCAGGGAGCGTGTTAAGTGTATCCTTAAGGGTAAGGTCTACGGATGCAGAAATTTCTTCTACTGAAAAAGTTTTCCCACTTCTAGTTGGCATGTAAATTCCTAACTAATTCTAAATGCGAACTACCTTAAGATGAGGTGTATGCTAATGCAGGAGAAATCAAAGATCAAATTAATGATAAATAATACTAACTTTTAAGCTTTATTAATTAACACATGATTAAGAAAATATAACATTGAGACAGTGATTAAACTGAAACTACACCTAGAGGGGTGGTGAATAGGTGTATTAGCTAATCTAATGACAAATGATGCGAAATTAAAAATCAATTGCAACACACTGTGTAACCAAATTCCCCGTGAAGGGCTCTAGACTTCTCCTCTAGATTCCTCTAAATAAGAGTTGAGGTGCTATATGAAGCTCTCTTGGTTCTACATAAGTATGGCACACAAACAATACCAAACATGTATGAGATATAAACAATATAAATCAATGCAAGATATAAGAGAGATAAAGTTTAGAGATAGTGGATCAAACACAAACACCAAGATATGTTTCGAGGTTCGAGCCACTGCTCTATGTCCCCCGCCTTCACACAGAAGATTTCCACTACGTCCACACAAAACCTCCCATACAGGGAACCTCCACCGAGGAATTTGCAATTACAAAGTTAGGCGTACACAACTCCTCTCTCCAACATAACTACCTCTACATAAGAGGCAAAGCACAAAGCCAAAACAATAATCACCTTTACACAAGAGGGATAAAGACACAAAGTCAAACTCCACCACAATCACCTCTACACAAGAGGGATAACCACAAACCCAAAGCACAACCACCTCTACATTAGATAGATAGGCACAAAGCCAAAGCAAAGAAAAGATTACAACTTGGTGATCACAAGAGACCACAAACAACTCTTAGTGATCACAATAGACCACAAATAATATTTTCCACAAAAACAAGATCGTATAGATAGGATATAGATAGCTTAAGTGTGACAAAACAAGGTGTTTGAAAATCAAAGTCACAAAGAAGATACTTGAAAAAATTAGGAATGAGGATCAAAAACCAATTTCCCAAATACTCTATATTTCTTTGATTTTTCCAACCCTTGAAAATAAAATAAAAATAAACTTTGAGGCACAAAAACTCTTTAAAATCTTGCTGCAAAACACTTATAAGATGGGAAGAAAAGCTCTCTAAATTTTTGTTGAAAATAGCTCAAGAGATGACTTATTATAGCCTCTCAAGAAATGTAACCGTTGCAGCAGAAAATGGCCAGATTGCCCTTCCGGTCGACCGGCCCAACGGTCATATTTCTGACCGTTATGCCTCCGGTCGACTGCCCGGTCGACCGGGCACAACCTGTCGGTCGACCGCCCAGTTGACCAGCAGTACCCGAGAGTTGGGTACTTTCAGTCGGTCGACCGCGCGGTCGACCGGCCTACTTGGCTGGTCCTTGTGCACGTTTCGTGCACATTGGACGACCGTCCGGTCGACCTGGTTGGGGTATTTCAAAACTAGAAATTTGGTCAATTTAACTCCAATAAAATCCCATAAATACTCATAAATTCTACAAAAATAAGTTCTTGTTAGATATTTGAATAACAAATATGTGTGACCAAAAACCAATACATATTACAAATTATTTAAACTATTTTTGTGATATAGAAATTAGGCTTAAACATAAAAACCGTATTTTCTAAAAATCAAATGTTGAAATGGAAATCCGATTTCTCTCAAACTTGTATAAATATAAAAACATGATATTGAAACACATTTAAAGCATATTGTATATGGATAGAATCCAATACACATGTACATGATATATCTATGTTTTTGACATGAAATCCAGAAATACGTTTTGTTTAAATGCAAAACTCCAAACACATGAAATAGAACATCAAAATAAGTTTTTCAAAATATGTGAAGTATAGATGTATATAAATGAAATCCTATATACATTAAACCATGTAAATTTGTTTTGATTCTATCTATTCATGAAAATCATATATATATATATATATATATTTGAAATTCAAAACCCGGTTAAACCGAAAACTAAACTTATTGAACTTGTGTGTGTGTGTGAACTTGAGCATATCAACACTATCTATCTTTACACAAGATCTATATATAACTAAATTAAACACAAACCGAAGTCTTATTGTAGAACTCTTTCTCCAAGGCGACTCGATTCAAACACGATCCAAAGAGCTTGACTCCATCCGAGTGCTAGATGCGATCTTGACGCGCAAGCTCTTGAATCAACATGTATTAGCTCCCAAAACTTCTTTGTTAAAGCTAAACACCTACTAATATCTTGATCAATAACTGAAACTATATAAACACAAGATCATTAGTAAACTAACTTTCATAAGTTAGTCATCATCAAAACTAAAGTGAAGGGCCTCTGGGCTAACAATCTCCCCTTTTTGATGATGACAAAACTTATGAGATTATATATATGCATCCATTAAGGATAGGATTCATAGAGGCTCCCCCTTAACATATGCATAATCGATAAACATATAAAGATATGCAATGATGCTCAAAATACCAATAAAACAAGATATATGCATAAACACATAGTAAAACATGCATATAGAAACCTGAATTCTTCTTCCCCCTTTTATCATTCATCAACAAAGGGGTGAAGCCGAACAAACCATAAACATATCTTAAAAATAAAATTTTGATACCAATAAACACAATCAATTGAAAGAACCAATTGAAAGAAACAATCTTTTTATGAATTGATACCAATAAAAGAACATGATATCAATTGACAGTAAACACAAAATTTTTAGGTAAACACTATATTTATTTTACAATAAGGATATCAATTTGAAAATAATACCAATTTAAAATTATTGATACCAATATTGAAAATGTAAGTATATGCTAAAGCAAAATATTTTTTCATCATAAAGACTGAGAGTAAGATACCAATTGAAAGATAAAATAAGATTTTCAATTGAAAGATAAAGCAAAAGTAGAACCAATTGAAAGATAAAATAAGATTTTCCCCCATTTATGAAATACCAATAAAAATAATGTATAAGCTTGTATATAATACTAATTGAAAAATAATTGACATTAAGAACTAAATCAAGCTTAGAAAGAAATAATTTGTGCTAGAAATATATGACATGTATGTTTAAGCACAATAAAACATTTATATGTATGTATCAGAGCAATATAATATTACTTTAGATATGATTCAATACATATAAAAAAAGGTATACAAAACGAATTTTGATACCAATTGAAACCAAATTTTAGTTTTCAGAACAAATGTTGGTACCACTTAAAAAAATTAAGATACCAATAATAGATTTTGATATCAATAGAATGTAAAATTGATACCAATTGTAAGTAACAATTGAAATGAAACATGAAATACGTTTGATACAAAAAAATATAAATACCAATTATAAATTAATGCAAAAGTTTGTAAAGATACCAATTAATATTTAGAAATAAGTCAAGCTTAGCATAAACAATTTTGTGTGTTGTAAAGACATTGTAAAATAAGCACAATCAAGATCATATATATGTATGTAAATGGGAATACCAATTGAAATTTAAAGCATATATATAAGTAAACAAATATGAGTATACAAATATATGAAATATCATGAAGATCATGTGTATAACTCATACCTTCGAATACAAATAAAAATGAAAAACTAGGGTTTTACAAGAAATAAAATGAAAAAAGAGAGATTAGGGTTGGAGAAAAAACCAGATAACCTTGGGCTTCGCACCCCTTACGCGGGCTTCACACCCCTTGCACCACGGGCTTCACATCCTAATCTTAAGAACCCAAGAGCTCTGAAATTTTAACTGAAAAAGTTTTATTTAATCATTGTCTACTTATTTATTGAGTTAAGCCTCTTTATATAGGCTCTTATAAAGTGAAATTCTCGGATATAACCGATGTGGTACTAAAAGAAAGATAAACAAAACACAACATCTCAAAATAAACTAAGGCATAAAAAGATAACTGACAACTGGTGTGATGTCCTCATCAATTCCCCCAGGTGGGGGAAACCCGACCCTGTCGAGTGAGGACTTTCCTCACAAAGCATATCAATCGGGCCAAGGTGGTGGTCGTGGCAGCATCACTGGTACGCCGTGTTGATACTATGGTGGCGGAGGTGGAACTGGTCTCCGTGACGGGTTGGCTGTGAAAGACGGCAGCTCGATCAAGACATAGAGAGTAGACCAAGGCGCATCATCCCTGCTGAAGACGGAACTAATACCAGGATCCCATGGGCTAACCAACTCGCAAGCAATGGAAGCAATCCTCTTCAGAGCCCTATCGAAATCTTTAGGCCAAGCGGGCAACTTCCTCACAGCCTCAGAGCGACTCATAACCATCACCTTATTATCAACCGTAAATTCCTGCAAAGTACTATATGGGTACGTAGCAAATTTGTGGGTATCATTGTAAATTGCTATCGGTCTAGTGATATCATCAATGTATGCAACAGGAAAATGCAATGTAGTAGTCTCAACTATCTCATTCACGTCATCACTGGAAAATTAGACATGTGAATTTCATCAATAACCAGTGTGTCGGCACCAACTGTTGTGTCTATACTAACAGTCTTGAGAGGAACATGCACTTCCTCAATAACCTTCGAGACGTCAACTTCATCACTAGACACAATTCTAACATGTTGGCTCTCTGAAGGACACTGATAATCATAATGTCAATATCTCTCACATTTATAACACTTAGCCTTAGCATTGACTAGCGTTTTGAAAGTCAAGTCCAACTTTAATGCAACATCAAAGGCATCTTCAACAGTGTCTAAGTCATAGGGGCCAGTAATCATAGCACGTTTTATTTTAGGTCGTAAACCCCAAACAAACCTAGTTAGAGTCTCAGAAGGGTGCTCTCTCACGTCACTGCGATGGGTTAAGTCCTTAATCATGGCAATATAATCATGAACGGACATATGACCTTGATGGAGTTTGTGTAGCTGGTCTAAGTGGGGGTCCCTATACTGCTGACTAGCCATGATGACTCAAGCAAACAAGCAGATGCAGTCGAGAACCCTAGAGTTAATTAAACTAAATGTATGCACTAAACAAAAATACCCTAAAGTTTAAGTTCTAAATGCAAAGAAAATGCATTCCTAAAATGATGAAAAAGCGATAAATGCTAATGCAACCACTAGATCGAAGCAAATAACAATTCAACCAACAAATTATAGCAATCCATATAGTAGTTGTAAGTAATCTAACAGTTAACGATTCAGGTCAAGTTAGGATATCACCTCGAGAATAGAGCAAATCGAACGCTAATCGGGGCAGAAAGAAGCTCTGGATTGTGATGCGCTGATCTGCTGAGCTGAATCTGGCAGACGACCGAAACTTAAAATAGAATATGAAGGCTATAGATGTGTAGTGTTGCTCTCCACGAATCCGCTGCTTCAAAAACGGCTCGAATCGAGCTTGAAACGAGCTCAGAATAGACGAATGTTGGGGCTTTTGGGAGACATGAACAGTAACCTGAAGGTTACTGTTCACGTGAACAGTAACAGGGGGATTACTGTTCACTGTGACCAATAAAGTTTTTCTTTTTTTTCTGTTCTGTTTTTTCCTTCTGTTTTCTGTTTTTTTCTGTTTTTGTTTTTTGTTTTTTGTTTTGTTTTCTGTTTTTTCTATTTTTTGTCTGTTTTTCTGTTTTTTTTCTTTTTTGCAAAGTAAAGCTAATAGATCTAAATCTAGATCTAGATCTAACAATAATCGAATTTTTTTGCAAAGTAGATCTGGATCTAGAGATCCAGATCTAGATTTAGGATTTGGGGACGAGAAGAAATTCGAAGGGGATTGGGACCAAAGCTCTGATACCAAATTGATGTAAAATAGGATCGCAATCACCTTCGAATACAAATAAAAAGGAAAAACTAGGGTTTTACAAGAAATAAAATGAAAAAAGAGAGATTAGGGTTGGAGAAAGAACCAGATCACCTTGGGCTTCGCACCCCTTACGCGGGCTTCACACCCCTTGCACCATGGGCTTCACACCCCAATCTCAAGAACCCAAGAGCTCTGAAATTTTAACTGGAAAAGTTTTATTTAATCATTGTCTACTTATTCATTGAGTTGAGCCTCTTTATATATGTTCTTACAAAGTGAACTTCTCGGATATAACAGATGTGGTACTAAAAGAAAGATAAACAAAACACAACCAGTGTTCTAAATATCCCCGATATAACCCCGATATTGCGCCGATATTGCGTTTACAGCACCTAGCCGTAATGATTTGGCACATCCAAACCGATATAACGATTTTTACCCAAAATCGCCGATAAATCGGCATAGACCCGATATATCGGCCGCAATTTCGGCGATTTTGGACCCGATATAGCGTTTTACACTCAATTTCTAGGTTAGGTATTCGGGTAATTCGAGCGATGTGGCAATGTGGCATTTGTGAAGATTCTACACTTGGATAGTGATTATGCATTTATAAGCTTAATGCAAGTTATCGAGTTAAGTATATGTTAAACATATAAGTATGATGTTTTATATAGCTTTATATAATTTATGAATATATTGTCTTATTGAGATGCAATTTAAGACAAGAAGATATATATATTTACAGCCCGATTTTGACATCCGATTTTTGAAAATATCCCCAATATATCCCCGATATATCCCCATCCCTGATAAATTTTCCCGGTCGATGTAGCCGTTGTGGCCGCCATTTAGAACACTAAACACAACATCTCAAAATAAACTAAGGCATAAAAGGGTAACCGACAACTGGCGTGATGTCCTCATCAACCTTATTCATGCACATGTTTAAAAGATATTCAATAAGAGTATACAAAGCATGGTCGCCCATCCAATCGCCCTTAGAAGGTAGGGGTTTTTAAAAATAAGAGTTTGAAAATAATATAACCTGTTTGAAAATTACTACCAATTGAAGAATAAAGACTAGTTTTAAAGATAATTTTGAAAACTAGTATTGAATCCTTTAAGTAAGAAATAAAAAAAAACTTGAAAATCACACAATACACAAGATCTATGAAGCACATATATATTCATGAAATAAAAATTCATGAGTAAACACCAAACATAGAGTGTAAGAATCATGTAATCAACAACATCATGGAAATAGGCAATGAAGCTCAATGAAATACCTTTATAAATATGAAAAAAATATAAAAATTTAATTTTCATCAAAATAATACAAACTTCAAGGCATATATATGTTTTGTCTAAATTAGAAGTATACATACATATCCCAAACACAAGTGAGTTCATAATAGTTTTGCATGAAAAGCAAGTGACTCTAGGATAGACATGTATATCTAATAGTTTTAGACAAAATTAACATATACATGAAGATAAATACATTTTTATGAAAACATGTACAAAAATAGGGAAAACAAGTAAAGATGTAAGAATCATCAAAATTAGGCTATACATGTACATGTAATGAGTACAAATGAGTAATGAAGTACAAACACATAATAACCAAGTGTAGCTCACTACTTGTACAAGTGTATACACAAGTTTTAATGAAAACTCCATCTAAATAAGTAATCAAAACATGAAGTGTAAAATCATAAACCAACATGATCATTAGGGTAAATGCATGTGCTTTAGAGATATGATATACACAATAGCTAAACTATAGTAAGAACACAAAAATATAAATCCATATAAACATGGGTGTATCTCAAATACTACATATGTATATCACGAGTCTAATAAACATTGCATTTAAACATAATGAACATGAAAAACAAAACCTGCTAAAAATCAATCAATGAGTGCATGTAAATAAAATGGGAGTTAGAGATAGTTATCAAAACCAATATGGCTAATCTCTAGGTTTCCAAATCATGGTGGTCTTCCCACCAAACATTCTTGAAGGTGATGCATCCAATGTAGTGTCAATCAAGCTCGGAACGCATCACCATTAAGGCACCAATACCCTCACGTCAGGTGAGAGCCCACACCTACATCAAATACAATAGGGGTATATTTTGGTACCCACACTTTCTTGGGTCCATAGGGGTTAACACTTTTCCTAAGTCAAACAAATTTATTTGCAAAATTTGAATCATTTATTCTATCATAACAAAAATAAGGTGGCCCTTACGTCCACAATGTGTACAAGTGTACACATGAGCATACATAATGTCATGTGTGCGAACATGAGAAACATGTGTATGCCGTGAATGGTGTGCATGAATATGAGGTGCATGTTTCTTGCGAAACATGGATTCTAATTTCTTGTGATACATAACACATTGGCTCAAAGTGAAGCCTAAACAATCTACACTCTTCTTCAAAGCACACATATCACTTTCAAAATTGAAGAAGATGTGGAGCAAGTAACATGTTTATCAATAGAAGAAGAGGCAATAGGAACATGACAAACATGAGCATCGAAATCATTTTTCAAAGAAATATTTTTCTTTGAAACTAAATCTAGTTCTTTTGAAATTGAAACAATTTTGTTTTTCAAAGAATCATTCTCTTTTAAAACAATTTCAAGTTTTGAAGATAAAACCTCATTTTTCTTCAAAACAATATCAAAATTATTTTTATTCTTTAAAAGCTCATTTTCTTTTAAAACAAGTTCAAGTTGTATTTTTAATGAATCCCTTTCATTTGAAATCTCAACCCTCTCTTGTAAAACTATGTTTAGCTTTAAAGACAAAATTTCATTTTCTTCTTTAAATTTAAAAGTTTTCTTTTTCAAAAGTTTGTATTTTTCTAGCAAGTTTTCACAAATTATAGATAGTTCTTCATTTAAGACATCAGCATCCATATTGTCATCACTTGAAGAGCTAGCACTATCATCTAGTTGAGTGTCCCAGTTTACCTCAAAAGAGTCATTCGCTTGGACCATATAGCAAGCTTGGTCGGACTCATCTTCACTAGATTCTTTCTCCACATAGCTTGTTCTTTGTAACTTGGGAGAGGTCAATGTATTCTACACTGCAAAAGCGGAATCACAATGAGAAATCATAGATAATTATTTTTTGCTAAGTGAATATTTTAGTGCATCTAGGGCTTGTGCATTAGCCTCAATGTACTTGACATTACCAAAATCGGTTTTCTTTATAGTGGCAAGATAGACATGCAAACCTAGGGCTTTTAAATAAGCACTCATCCTAAGCTTCTATATATCGACGTAAGAAATATCAAACATGGGAGGGGCAAGGTGATCCATGAGTGTATAGACTATATGTGCGCACATGCAAATCTAGATTAGCAATCTAAGATCTCACTCCTAGGTGGTTAAACCTAATATCAAGAGCGTATACTCTGATACCAATTGAAAATACACCTAGGGGGTGAATAGGTGTGTTAGCTAATCTAATGACAAATGATGCGGAATTAAAAAATCAATTGCAACACTATGTGTAACCAAAGAGTGTAACTGAATTCCCCATGAAAGGCTCTAGACTATCTCCTCTAGATTCCTCTAAATAAGAGTTGAGGTGCTATATGAAGCTCTCTTGGTTCTACACAAGTATGTGCACACAAACAATACCAAGCATGTATGAGATATGAACAATATAAATCAATGCAAGATATAAGAGAGATAGAGTTTAAAGATAGTGGATAAAACGTAAACACCAAGATATGTTTCGAGGTTCGAACCACTGCTCTACGTCCTCGTCTTCACACAGAAGGATTTCTACTACGTCCACACAGGACTTCCCACACAGGGAACCTCCACCGAGAAATTTGCAATTACAAAGTTAGGAGTACACAACTCCTCTCTCTAACATAACCACCTCTACACAAGAGGCAAATCACAAAGCCAAAACAACAATCACCTCTACACAAGAGGCATAAAGGCACAAAGCCAAACTCCACCACAATCACCTCTACGCAAGAGGGATAGCCACAAACCCAAAGTACAACCACCTCTACACTAGAGGGATAGGCACAAAGCCAAAGTAAAGGAAAGATTACAACTTGGTGATCACAAGAGACCACAAACAACTCTTAGTGATCACAATAGACCACAAACAATATTTCCCACAAAAATAAGATCGTATATATATGATATAGATGATAGCTCAAGTGTGAGAAAATAAGGTGTTTGGAAATCAAAATTACAAAGAAGATACTTGGGAAAAATACTAGAATGAAATAGAAATGAAGATCAAAAACTAATTTCTCAAATACTCTATATATCTTTGATTTTTCCAACCCTTGAAACAAAATAAAAATAAAACTTTGAGGCACGAAAACTCTTTAAAATCTTGTTGCAAAACACTTGTAAGATGGGAAGAAAAGCTCTCTAAATTCTTGTTGAAAACAACTCAAGAGATGGCTTATTTATAGCCTCTCAAGAAATGTAGCCGTTGCAATAGAAAATGGCCAGATTGCCATCCGGTCGATCGGCCCAATGTCACATTTCTGACCGTTGTGCCTCTGGTCGACCGCCCAGTCGACCTGGCACAGTCTGTCGGTCGACTGCCCGGTTGACCGGCAGTACCCGAGAGTTGGGTACTTTCAGTCGGTCGACCGCGCAGTCAACCGGCTTACTTGGCTGGTCCTTCTGCACGTTTCGTGCACATCAATCAACCAGACCGGTCGACCGATCTTTGGTCCGGTCGATCGTCCGGTCGACCGCCAACATTTTTGCGACCGATATTTCAGAACTAGAAATTGGTCAATTTAACTCCAATAAAATCCCATAAATACTCATAAATTTCACAAAAATAAGTTCTTGTTAGATATTTGAATAACAATTATGTGTGACCAAAAATCAATACATGTTACAAATTATTTGAACTAATTTTGTGATATAGAAATTAGGCTTAAACACAAAAACCGTATTTTCTGAAAATCAAACTTTGAAATGGAAATTCGATTTTTCCCAAACTTGTATAAATACAAAAACATGATATTGAAACACATTTTAAGCATATTGTATATGGATATAATCTAATACACATGTACATGATATATCTATGTTTTTGACATGAAATTCAGAAATACGTTTTGTTTAAATACAAAACTCCAAACACATAAAATAGAACATCAAAATAAGTTTTTCCAAATATGTGAAGTACAGATGTATATAGATGAAATCCAATATACATTAAATCATGTAAACTTGTTTTGATTCTATCTATTCATGAAAACTGTATATACGTATATTTGAAATTCAAAACCCGGTTAAACCGAAAATCAAACTTATTGAACTTGTGTGTGTGTGTGTGAACTTGAGCATATCAACACTATCTATTTTTACACAAGATCTAAATATAACTAAACTAAATACAAACCGAAGTCTTCTTGTAGAACTCTTTCTCCAAGCCGACTCGATCCAAACACGATCCAAAGAGCTTGACTCCATCCGAGTGCTAGATGCGATCTTGACACGCAAGCTCTTTAATCAACATGTGTTAGCTCCCAAAACTCTTTTGTTAAAGCTAAATATCTACTAATATCTTGATCAATAACTGAAACTATATAAACACAAGATCATTAGTAAACTAACCTTCATAAGTTAGTTATCATCAAAACTAAGGTGAAGGGCCTCTGGGCTAACATAAACTACACATGCTAACACTATAATATTCAAATCAGTTTAGGAGATCACTAATTCAAGTTAATTGAGTTGCACAGTTAATATCAATTTTGATTCCACTCAAGGTGAGATTTAAACAAACTCACTTTTTGTGGGCAACAGTCAATAGATTCTATCTTGCGACAAATTCAAAACTAACTATCTAGTTAAGCGAAAGAAATAACTGAATAGAAAATTCATTGATTAGCTGATTGACGATCGAAGCTCGAACCTGAATATGAAGGCTGTAGACGCGTAGTTCTGATCTTCACGTATCACTACTTTGAAAATGGCTCAATTCGGGCTTGAAATGAGCTCAGAATGGCCTCCGAAAAACTGAACTGAGTTGCAGTCGAGTCGAACTGAGCGCAGCTTGAGTCAGGCTGAGTCAACTTATTGATCAACTCGGTATGTGTTGACTGGCTCGGGGTCGGCTCGGGTCTGAGCCGCGGCTCCATGGCGGTTCGGTCTGAGCTTTCGGCTTCGACTTGACTCGGCTCGACTCGAGGTCAGCTCGTCGAGCCGATGATGTCAGCATGGTGACATCAACAAAAGTGGATCGGGTTGGATCCTGGTTGCAAGCAGGTCGGGGTTTTTTGTGGGTTTGAAAACTTAAACCTGAAAATTAACCAAACCCAAAAGATTAGCCTGATCCTTGAGCTGCTACAGGCGAGAGCTAGCCGGTTGATGTTGTAGGCGATTGTCGACGAGGATGCTGAAGATGTCGTCGACGATGATGGTGATGCCGACAAAGGGAATCAGTGGCAGAATCTGTTGTATCTTGATGTCGATGAAGAAGACGAAGATTGGTTGCTGTCGATCGTTGTCTGGTTGGTGAAGAAGTCGCCGGGGGAGAGGAAGAGAGGGCGGCGCTGGAGCTATTTAGACGAGGTCGGTGGGTGGCGCTGGAACTGTTTCGCCTTTTCAGTGGAGCATCGGGTGGATTCAGTGGTGAGATCTTGAGTTTGGGGTCGTGGCCTGTGCGGAGGTGAGGGCAAAGAAGGGGTTGGTGCAGTCGGTGGGAGCTGCGGGGCTATGACGACGAAGGTATTGGCAATGGTGGCGACTGGGCGAGGAAGAAGGTGATGAAAAGGAAGATGAATAGTAGCAGATTGGTTTTTTTTTGGATTTCGGTTGGATTTTGGAACAATATTTTTTTCTCTGATTTTTTTGGAAGAACAAATCTAGGGATTGGAGAGATTAGGGTTAGGGTTTAGAAAAGAAGAAAGAGTTAGGATTTTGGAAAGAGAGGGATGAAGATTTTGAAGGGGATTGGAGTCAAAACTCTGATAGCAAGTTGATGTAATACAAGATTGCAATCACCTTCAATCCAAAGAAAAAAAATTAAGGTTTTGAGATAATAAGAAGATAGGAATTAGAGTTTGAACAGGGATTTGGATAGGGGGTTTCACACCCTTGCACCTCGGGCATCACACCAAAAACTCAGGATAATAATATCAAGAATTTTTAAATAAAAAACATGTAATTTCAATCATTCAATAATCCAAAAGAGAAGTTTAGAGGGCCCTATTTATAGGCCTTACAAAAGTTCCAACTCTAAAAAATAACTGATGTACTAAACTTTCACATAAAAGAAAACACAGCTAGACAAAATGAACCAAAAATCAAAATGACTAAAATCAAAGAAGGCAACACATGATGCCTTCATCATAGGTCCGAATAGAGAAGGATGGTGCTTTGGTGAAACTAGGGAATAAGTGGAGAGGGGATGAAGTGGGGAACCATCATAATCTGCATTTTCTAAGGTTTAGAGTGACATAGAGAAGGGTCTGAGTGTGGGCTTCATCACTCGATCAGAGAAGAGGGGATGGGGGTTCAGTGTAGGTCTGACTTGAGAGGAGCGGATGTTAGGTGGGGGCATAGAGGCATTTGGGTAACATCACACCATAGGTTAAGGGTTGACCATGGTTAGGCCGAGGAAACTGGAATTTGGCTGGAAACACTAAGAAAGTGACCTCTCATTGCGGGAACTAATATCAACACCTCTCATTGCGGGAACTAATATCAAAATATCAATTTGTGGGGAATATAATTCCGGTATGGAATCAATTTGTAATTTGATGATCGAGTTGATTCCATGGTTATAAGGTTATAACCCCACCCCAGTTTAGGCAGAACAGGTCTACTAATAACTTTTATTCCATAATAAGACAATTATTAGGGAGCAACGTCAAAAGAACCCTTAAAGGTTTTTTTATTTTTTTGAATAATTTATCTTCACCACATAAGTAGCATTTTTGTTTGCAACGGGTTAGTTTAGGATTCTTTGCTAGAAGAGTTAAGTCGATCAAACACAAATTCAAAGGAGGTTCATGGCTAAGGTTAAAGATGTCCGAGTTATTTTGATGTGTACAAGTTGTATCCCAAATAGTGTCAATAAGGAATCGCCGGGCATTTCTAGATATATTACTCAAAAGAATCGACACAATACACTCAGTCGATTAGACTTGCGAAAATTTTGTCGCCGTTGTCACAAGCATACGATTCATGGGGAAATAAAGAAATAGATTGATCACATTTTTGTAGCAAGTCATCAAATGTTTCAGGTTGACATCCACTCGTAAAATATTGCTTAATTTCTTTTTGCAGAATTTTCTTTAAACGTAATCACAACTTGATGGAATAATATCTGATTGTTGTTCTTGTAACTAAGTTGGTAATATATTATGGTATGTTTATTATTTATTGTACCTATTAGATATTAAGAAAATCTTCAACCAAGGGCAATAAATTACCCCCAAAAGAACAAAGAGGTACATGCTACAGTGGTAAAGAGCAAGTTTGGGGACACTAGGGTTCTGGTCCTGTAAGGGTAGTTAAGTGCACTCCTGTTTTCTCAAAGGGGAAAAAAAGAACTAAACAACTAAATTTCAATGCTGATGGTGTGATGTCTAGCATATCTTGTATGTCTGTACTTCTAGTTTATTGTATCATTGTATGTTTGCAATTGTTTTTTTGATACACTTAATGATTTGCTCTGACCTCAAATCATCTATTGCATTTGTTCCATATGCATTGAAGGTACCACATCTCTCTATTTTCTCGTTGGAAGCAAAGAGGAATGTACACAACATGCATGTGGATTGTGGAAATGCTGTTGGTTTTCAGCAATGATGAATCGTTATTTCTTTATACCCCTGAATTTTATCTTGAATCACTGGTATGGGTTGATTGTATTTATGCCAATTTCTTTTGTTTTGTGATATTAACTTTCTCTACTTGATCCCTTTCATTTGTATTATTTTTCTTTTTTCTTTTTTTAAAAAAAATCCTGAGGCCAGTTGTATTTTTGTAGGTGGACTGTTTCCATGCATTGCGTAGAAGTGATCCTCCATTTGTTTCTTCAGCAATCTTTCTTAGGCAAGGGCTTGCTTCATTTGTAAGTGCCAACCATGCTGTTTCTTCCAATCATTTGCTTTGGCTCACTGGGATACTTATTATCTAGCATGACAATTCAAGGGATATGACAAAAGAGTCCTTCATTAGTTAGCTAAACACAAAAAAGTCCTTGTCTTTAGCTAAATGTCTATTTGGTCCTTAGTTCTTTCTTTATGGATCATGGTGATCCTTATTATTAATAAATCAAATAAAGATATTTCTAATTCTTCTAAAAAGACTAATTTTATCCCCTATTTCTATCTTTTTTCCTTTCATTTATAACTTAAATGTTGTTATAATTTTACCACAAGCACTTTTCATTTATTCTGTTTCACGAAAAACAGTCAATTAAAATTAAAAATCATTGTGTAAAATAAAATGAGATAAAAAGATGACTTTGATAAGTAAAATGTGTGAGCTTAAGGAATTCAAGAGCACCAAGGCATAATGTTAGAGAGATAAATTAATCATTTTAGAAAAATACTTATTAATATTCTAATTAGATTGATTAATAATGGGGATCTTCTTGGCGTATATCGAAAAGAATAGGAACCAAATTGATATTTAATTCTAAACAAGGACTTTCTTGTGTTTAACTAGTTAACAAAGTACCGATATATCATAATCCCACAATTCAGTATGTGATATACTGACTAATACATCGTACATCATGCTATATAAAATGAAATCAATTTCAAAACCAGTTATAAGCTTCGAGTGAATAAGAAAAGTAGGAAGGTGAATACATGAAATATTGAAGCGTGGATATGCAATTGGGTTGTGTTTTATGTTAGGTTGGTTAATTGGGCTTCCAGATTTTTAACAATCTTCTGTTCCTTGAACCCAAAACTAAGTTACTTAAAGACTGATTATAGAGTCCATTTTGTGGTGGGTATGTGAAAATTTGTATTTCTTGGTGATAAATCCTGCATAGCTCCCCGTATAATTGGAAGGTATTTACTAACATCTTGGGTGCTATAATATCAGAATGCTTTTCCTTATATTTCTGTAGATATCTTGTCCAGCATTGGATGATAGATATAATTCACTACCACTTAATTCCTTATATTTTTGGAACCTTGGTTGGTTTGTTTATCTTATCCTTTTGTTTTCCTGTTTTACACCCTTTTCGGAATAGCTACAGAAAAGTTACTTTTTGTTAAACTTACACATTTTAGTATAAATAATTCTCCTGACGTCCAAGATCTAGCAATTTGGTTGAGTGCACTGACAATTTCTGTGTGTTTGGGTGGGTTTTTCTTTCTTTCTTTCTTTCTTTTTTTTTTTTGGGTTTTTTTTGTTTTTCTTGTTGGGGGGTTTTTTTTTTTTTTTTTGGGGGGGGGGGGGGGGGTGTCGGTATGTGTGAGTGGAATATAATAGTTGTTAGCATTCCTTGGTCTAACAAGCTTTTAAGGAACAGTTCTCTTAGACAAATGGTTTCCATATACTGATATTTCTTTACGTTCAGTCTGATACAGTTTCCTTAATGATGTTAATCTGTCAATTATGTTCATTTTGTTTGGAAGTTCATAATGATAGGAGTTTGCTCTTTTAGGTTACTTTTGTTGTCAAGCACTTGAATGACCCACGAATATCGAGCGCAGACGTAAAGGATCTTCTACTACAATCAATATCGGTCCTGGTACAGTACAAGGACTATATGGTTGCTTTTGAGAACAACATGGAAGCTGTCAATAGAATGCCAAAGGCATTGCTATCTGCATTTGATAACAGATCGTGGATTCCAGTTACAAATATACTCCTTCGGCTGTGCAAAGGTTCTGGGTTTGGTTCTTCAAAGCACACACAGTTTTCATCATCATCACTTTTCCAGGTTAGATAACCGTTTGATAATTTGTGTGCTTTGTTCTCCTCTATGTTTCTCTATCCTCTTTAATGTAGGTTATTTTTTTTCCTTCTGATTTTTGTCCGTTGAAGGTGTTACTACGAGAAGCATGCAGTCATGATGAAGGATTATTCTCCTCTTTCCTCAATTGACTTTTCAACACCCTTAGTTGGACAATGACTGAATTCTCTGTTTCCATTCGAGAGATGCAAGAAAACTACCAGGTTACCGTTATTAATATGTTAATCTTAGATATTTGAACAATTATCTAGTCTCCATTATTCCCTGCTGTATTCTAACCGTAATGTTATGGTTTGGTGCTAGAGTGCTAGTATTTCTTTCATTCATATTTTTTTGTCACAGTATCAAATATGTTTCTGATGTGCGCAGGTCGGGGACTTGCAACAAAGAAAGTGTGGTGTTGTTTTTGATCTCTCATACAATCTTGCGAGAATTCTTGAATTTTGTACGCATGAGATTCCTCAAGCATTCCTCTTGGGCCCTGATATGAACCTTCAGAGGCTAACTGAATTGATCATCTTTATTTTAAACCACATAATCTCAGTTGCAGATTCCGAGTTCTCGACATGTAAGTTTCAAGATGAAAATCCGGTTCTATAATATATTTTCTGCATTTCCCCCAGGTTTTGGAGTTATAAACGTAATAACATATGATTCTATATAGCTTTATGAAGCTAAGATTGTTATTAGAACTGTATTAAACCCAGGAGTGAGGACTGTATATGGTGTAGATTGAAGATAAAGAATCAATTTAGGTGCAGGTTGAAGGGGTTGGAATTCATTAATTGTAATTGAACACACACTGCAGAGATTTTGGCTGGTTAACATAAGCATAGAGGCTTGGATTCAACATGTTATGGCTCTTATAATTTGAAAGGGAGGTGGGGCATAGGACAACTAGAATGGATAATCAAAAGAGAGGATCAGACGAAACGTGTGTTGGCAGTTGAAGTAGTCTAACTGGACTAAGTGAAATAGGTCAGAGATCCAGTATACAACAGTTGTATTATTCTTAAAATACATCATGTCACGACCTAAAAAATGCATATAATTTATCTCATAACAATTCACATTAGATTGCAATGGCTGAATGGTAATGTCTTCTTCATTATTCTTGTTGTAGCAAAGTTGATATGATATCCTACTTTAATTTTGCCTTGATTAATGATTACATTAGCTGCTGAAGTGCTGGTTTTCGTTGATGATTTTATCTGCATTGTTTTTTCAGCGATAAATTGTGACTTTATATTTAATTTATTATTCCTTTAGAGCATCTTCCGTTTTCATCATATAAAAGTTAGAAACCAAGGTAGCTGGTATATACAAGTAAACACTGCTGGTAACTTGTTAGGTGGGCTGCTTGTAACGAAGTAGAGCATAAGTTCAGATCTGAGTTCATGTAATTTCTTGAGTTCTTGAGCCCCTGCCTTGCTTGATTAGAAGATCAGGATTTTAATTTCTTGAGTTCTCGAGCCCCTGTCTCGCTTGATTAAAAGATCAGGCTTTCTACATATGGCCTGGGGCTGGGCTTCAGGCAGGATACGACCCAAGATTGGGCTGCCTGAAAACTATTATGTAAATGTTATTTAATATAAGATGAGTACCTCCCACCCCTT
Source organism: Agave tequilana (assembly GCA_038442645.1). NCBI lineage: Eukaryota > Viridiplantae > Streptophyta > Magnoliopsida > Asparagales > Asparagaceae > Agave > Agave tequilana. The sequence goes on along the minus strand of JAVJIF010030980.1, from coordinate 138,402 downwards.
CTTAATATGGAAGAGAAAGCTCCACCTGTAAACTGTCATATACACGTTATTGCTTATGATAAGAAACTGGTAGATGAGAAACACTTTGGAGATTTTTTAATATTATTTACAGAAATTGAATATTATTACACAGTTATTGGTTAAAAATCCTTTATTAATTTCATGTATTCAAAAAATTTGGTAAACTTGGATCGTATTTTTGAACATGTGCTATACTTAAATCTGTACCGATGGTCCAAAAGTACTGGCACGTAGGTCTTTGTCTGTGTGGTGTTGAAGTCTGGCCTAAAAGATTAGGCCCGCGCCTGATCCTTTGGATGTAGGTTGAATTGTGGTTGAAACTTGACCGGTTTCACCTTTGTCTCAGTTTTGGTCAGAGATAACTAAAGGTCTGGTACCAGCTGTTAACCATAAGAAATGTGAAAAATAGTTGAGAGAAGACTGATTAACTTTGCAGCTTAGTTAATTTTCATCTGTTAACATCTAATAATTGGGGGGAAAAAGATCTATCTCTAACAAAGAGGCAATATTTCATAGTGAAATATTTGAGTTCTCAAACCTTGCTTTGGACTGAGCCTTGATCATGCTGCTTAAGCCAGGTCAGGTATCAAGACTAGGTCTTATTTATGTCAATTAAAAGCATCACATATAATCTTGATTTGGCTACTTGCTAGTAGGAATTGTCTTTTATTTGAGCTTCATTTTGTTATCTCCTTTCTACAGGTCACTTAGGCGACCTGGTCAATATCAGGAGAAGACAAATAGGACCATGATCCTGGCACCACTTGTGGGAATCATTCTTAACCTCATGGATGCAAGAGCAGTTTCAGAAAACGAGGAGCTGAATGATATCATTGCTGTGTTTGCAAGCATGGGTTGTCCGGCTACTGTGCATTGCGGATTTCAGTACTTGTTGGGTTACAACTGGGTACGATTTCGTGAACCTTTTACGTTGATCCTTTAAATTTCTCTTTTGCATCTGTACTATATGAATTTTTGATGAAACCTTACCAGCAAATAAGAAAAAGAAGTTTGTAGGAAGTTCAACGGTATATCTTTGTAGGCCCTAGTGGCCCTAACTGGGACCGAGTATGTAAGCAGTTTTGGCTGTTCAAGGAAGTCATGGAATTTGGAATACATTTTAAAAAGCTTTTTGTTGAGTGGATGTCATCGTTGAAGATTACTTGGTCGTTGCATTTATGTGAAACTTGTCAATTCATTTTTTACCTTAAACAATAGCAAAGCTAGCAATTTCGATTTAGTTGAAGCTGGTTTTATTTTTTTTAAAGTTTCTTGAAGACATAAGCAATAAAGATGTTTCTTAGTGGTAGGGGGATAAAAAGAAGAGGAAAGGCGAGCAATTGGTCCATATTTTTCTTCTGCTCCCCCCCCCCCCCCACCCCCCTCTTTTTCTTTCTGTGTTTTTTTTTCCTGAAATTTGTTTATGTTGTGGTCGGGGATTAGGGTGGGTGGTAGGAATTGCCTTGTAAGACTGGTGACAGAGAATATGCAATTGCAGCAATGACAGATCCATTGTGCACTTGATTCAATAAATGAGGATTATGCAGTTGATACAACGAGTTAGATCCCTATTTACTGAACCCTGCACATTTGTGGTATCAAAGCACATCTTGCAGTTGTGAAATTTATCTACTTTCAGGGATTAAGTCATGCTAATTGAATACACACCATGTGAAGGAGGAAATACGTGGCTCTTCTGCATGATGTAATGTGTCTTGAGATTTCGCAATGACCCAGCCTTCTGTAGCTACCTTGTATAATTATTTCATTCTTTTTTTCATACTTATCTTCACATAAGTTAAGGCCCCACCTAGTTTGCTTATGCTTTCTGTCAGGTGTCTTTCTAACAAAGGCATGAAGGGAAACTTTTTTTAGGAAGAAACTCCTCTCTGTGGCTGTGGGATTGTAGCCACACACATTGTGAAATATTCTTGTGAAGTATTCTTCAACATACTTCTTAATAAGCCTAGAGCAGGGATACAGATGCTAGGAATGTTGTGTCAAAATTTTCCTCTAACTTGATCTAGTTTAAAACTACATTGGATTCTTAGTAAAGCCATGTTGATTCGATGCTGGGATGTATATTTGGTTTGAGTTTGATCAAATATTTACAATCTTGTTCATGATTCTTGGTAAGCAATGAATGGAGATATAGATTCTAGGAATGTCATGTCAAAATATACTTCTACTCGATCAAGATTAAATCTGCATTAGATTCTTGGTAGGCCATGTTGTTTTGATGCTAGGATGCATATCAGGTTTGAGTTTGATAAAAAGTTAACAGTCTTGTGTTTATGGAATTCCATTTAATTTTAATAATCTGGAAGTCAAACTCTGGAGGCTTGATGTCAATGTACTGCGCTCGCATAACCGAGCGGCAGATTGATATTATGTTAGTTCAGATTGGGGTCACGTTAAAACTTCATATCATTACCTACCACTAGCAAATAGAGAGGGGATGTATATGTGGCATTCTTGAGATGTGCTGCCCCCATAACCCAAACTGACTTGTGCCTTAAGAATTTTGTATAAATTTATGAAACACTTTCCACATTATGACAAGTTTTTTACTTCTAAACCTGCCAAAAGGCTTTCCTTTGGCAATACCAGATGCATGACAGCTTTTCCAGCTCGGTGCTACTTGAATTGTTTCTGACCTCGTCACTTGTTATGCAGGGAAATGTCTTGAGAGGGGATGCTGCTCATGCTAAACTAGCACAGCTCAAAGAATTCTCAAAATTCTTGATGCACATAACAGAAGCTGCATTCAGTAGGAGTGGAGACTCGGTCGTTCAATCTGATGATGAGGAACAGGAGAGCTATTGCTGCATTTGTTATGCCTGCAATGCTGATGCCATCTTTGAGCCGTGCCACCACAAGTCTTGCTATGGCTGCATTACAAGGCACCTCTTGAACAGCCCGAGGTGCTTCTTTTGTAACACAGCAATCACTGAGGTGATGAGGGTCTATTCTCATCACTGCTCGATGGGTGATATTTTTCAAAGCTCTCATGCCAGCAGCTGGGACTTATTCGCGGTTCCTAGAAATTAGGCAGCCTATACCATTTTTTGCCCCCCGAATGGAGGATAGAAGCAACAGTGTACAGTGGCCACCATGGAGGTGTAGGTTATAATTTCATAATTATATATATATATATAGTATGCAGATATTATATCTTAAGTAGTCCTGAAGCTGTAGGGGCTGTTGGGTTGGTTGGGGTGGAGGATGGAGGTGAATTTTGCAGGCCTTGGGGCATTTTACCCTGTAAATATGAGATGTAAAGTTAAGGAAATCTTTTTTCTTTTGATAGAAAATCTTTTTTCTTTTGTCTCTATCATAAAAGAAAGCTTGGATGGAGATTGAAAAATGTATATCTGAGTTCAGAGGATTCATTTTTTCTGTAGGTGGGTTCTGCAGATTGTAGCTTATAAGTTAAATTTGAGATTCATGGGGATGATGAGTTTTTTTATTTCTCTGGTGATGGTAACATATGGTAAATTGTACTCTGTACTTGTCAGGCTAATTTGAATGTGTCATGCACGTAAATGCCCTGTTGCCAACATCTTCATGTTAAGAATTTTGTGTACATCTTTTATGTGGCACTTGTGCGTGTCCCTCAAGACTTTGAAATTTGGCACAAATTGGATGCGTCATCGACGAAGGTATGGTTCTATAGACTAGATTTTAGAGCATGTGTTAACAATCTTTTCTTTTTATTTTACTGATTTGCAATGATATTGTCTGTATCTGTTTATTGTGCTATTGTTGTCTTTATATTTTAGGCGTAATATATTTTGTTGCTTTTTAGAACAAAAAATTGTCTTTAGAGATGTGTAATGCCTGAATAAAAATCAGCTGAATTTTCTATAATCTTATACACAAACTAAATCCTTAGAGAAGTTGAATTCCATTGAATCGGTTGGAATGTGAAATCTAGCTACTACTGATTTTATATAACAGCGCTCATGAGTTGCACTATGACAGTAGAAAGATATCTGACTGCTCATTCCAACAATTTGTTCCCAGATTTCTCACGGGGTAACATATGGATATAGGTATGTATATGAGACGGGTCAATTCATATTAATCTGTATAATAAACGGATCAAACACGAATCAAGCTGTATTCATATGATGCGACTCAGTACGAATCGGGTCGGATCGAATCGGCTCCATCGCTTGGAGCCTGGGCTGAAACCTCCCACGGCTCTCTCTCACGTGCTTTGTTCCCCACCTTCACAAAATCACAGTCCCCACCGACATAATTAAAAAAAAAAAAAAAAATTCCCAATCCCTCTTCCTTCGCTGCCTCTCTAATGGCTCTCTCGGGATCTCTGTTCTGCCCCAGTCTCATTTCCGTAACTCCCATTACTACTAAAACCACCGTCTCTCTTCTAGCAGCGCTCACATTGCGAAGGAACGATCGCAATCGAACTCTTTCGACGACGGCCGTCGCTGCTACTGCTAGCAGCACTACCACCTCAATAGATGTCCCCGTTTGCGCCGGTGACGACTTGACCGGAGGATTACAGGTCGGATTTCCCATCTCAGTATCCGACCCGGCGGAGGAGGGCGGATGTCCTGCTGCACCCGATCTCGCGTCCGTACGGGATCGGGGATTTTGGGGAGCGCAGGCCTTCAGGTTCTTGGATTGGCTTAACTCCGCCGGTTGCTCGGTTTGGCCGGTCATCCTCCTCTTTTCACATAACACCGTCTGTTCTGCCTTATTTGCATATTTACTTGTTCCTCTTGTCTTTCTCATCAACTAATACAATATCACTTGCAAACAACATAGTAGCGTTCATTGTTTCATGCATTTCCTTAATCTCCTTGGGGACCTTAACATCAGATTCTTCTAAATCAATAATTAAAAAAAAAAAAAGTATGTTGATATCTTTTCAAACTATAAGTTCTTTGTATCGTCTCAGTGAGTAAATACCATTCATGTTAGATATTTCTGGCAAACCCAAATAAAATTTATAGAATTAATCGTTTTTGTTTCTGATGCGGACAACAGAAGGAAGAGATAACAAATATTTTCGTCGTTGGAGAAGATGCGCCAAGTCAACTTAGATTCAGTAATTCTACTAGCACTAGATTTCTAGTTTCTATTTTTTATATTTTTTATTTTTAGTAATATGATTTGTAGTAATTATTACTTTTCTTTTTATGTATTTTTCTCTCTTTTAGATTTTTGATTTCTTTTAAGTAGGATTATGTAATCAAAATAGGGTAGAAGATACAATTTTGTAACCTATATAAAGGCCCAATTTATTCACTTTTTTAATGAACAATGAAATTAATGAAAATTTGCTATTCTCTTTGTGAGTTGGTTATAAATCTTGAATTCTATTTCTAATAGTGATCAATGCCCTATTAAACCCCAATTAGTGGTGGGATGCGCTAATTAGTTTATCATAATTCTATTTCTCCTCTCTCAATCTCTCCACAACAAATTTTTTCCTTTCTAAAAGTTCTCTCGCCACGTCTACTATCGACCTCGACGCCCATTGTTACCTTCTTCCTCATTACTGAAGCCAAGGCCATCCATGCCATCTCCACGTCACCAAATTAAGAAGAAAACAAATTCGCGCGAACAAAATTCTGCACCAGCAAGCTTACTTATTCGGGCCCTATCTCACTCATTTGAAGTCTAAATTACACACCATTTGAAGCGTTGAATTTGTGACAGAAAGAACTACAATATTGAAGAATCTCAAATCAAGAAAACAGAGGAACCAGATTTATTTCGCAGGTAATTCAAGAGGTATAATTCAAATTCATAAACTATTGACGGATATACATTTCTAACTTATTATCAATTTTGATCTATTGTCCACTTTAAATTGCGAGTATGTGATCTGCTTCTCCTTCGTCACGCATCCATCAACTTCAACCTCGTTTGCATAAGCGCCTCGACGTCTCGACGACACTATTTTTGTCGACTGTACTTCTTCTCATCGGCGTGAGTTCAAAAATCAATCAATAATCAATAAGCAAGATAAGATCAAATTTATAACAATCTCAGGTATTTTTCTTATTATATCAACTCTTTAATTACAAGTCTAGATGTACATTATCAAGTCTGTTATCTATTCTGATATTCTGTCCACATTAAAAATGAGCGAATGATTCTGTTTCTCTCTTGTGATGGTTTGACTTCTTTATTGCGTATAGAACTTGATTTCCTGCATAAAAAAGTTTCTAATTAGTTCTTTAAATATTAAAATTGATAAGCACTTGCATGATTAACATAGCATAACCTAATATTATCTGTTTAATTCTTACCAACGATCTTTCTTGTTGGTGAAGTGTATCTTTGAGTTAATTTATCTATTGCTTCCGCCCCATACACGTTACACATCAGTTTCACTCTTTGTCTTACTCTCTTGGAAATTTTCATCATATCTCTTATTAACTTTGAATCCATGATCTTTTGTTTATTCTATGAATGGTACAAAAGTGTGAGGCTGTTAGCCATACCAATCACTTTCCGTGGAAGACTTTCAAATCTTCACGCGATATATCAAGTCCTACAATCCCTCTCATTCTTTTTAATCCCAATTTCTTTAAACTCATGGTGACTCTTTGTGGCGATTGGTACCTACAGGAGATATTCTGACGATAGCTATATTGTTGAAGATTTTTTTAGATGATATATGAATTAATTCATGGATATGTTGTGCATTGCACATCTTCTCCATTGAGCATGTTTACATTCAATACGGGAAAGACAACAAAAAATTGTTTTTGTTCTTGCATTTCACTGTGTCGCACATTCCCCCCTTTGACCAAACCCCTCATCTGAAAGTAGACATTTCCAGCCTAATGATATACTCCAAGAATGCCTACTTGTTCCCCAAGTTGTTTATTCGTAGACATATGTGCCTGCTTCAACTGCAAGTGATTTGGTCACAAAAGTCAATTATATGAGGGTGATATAGGTGCGCACGTGTAAAGATTTCCAAAAAGAGAATAAAAGAAAAACTATTACAACTAAGAGGATTGTGTTAAATGTACTTCTGAGCATGACCTTCACACATCCAAGTCACTTTCTAGTTTCTTTCTAATTTCAGGTTGAAACATAGCTTGTTTTCATGTAAGAAAGCAGGCTGAGAGCAAACTTGATTTCTATCTCATTACTTTTATCAGTCAAGCTTGACTGAGCTCATTAATTAAATATGTATAATGCAATACAAGTTTAAACATACATGTAATCTTACATTTTAATAAGGAAAAATAATGTATGCTTGCATGCATGCATGTGCGCTTGTTTGTGTCCCCCCCCCCCTCTCTCTCTCTCTGTGTGTGTGTGTGTGTGTGTGTGTGTGTGTGTGTGTGTGTGTGTCATGTCTCATGTCTCTATATTCTATTTCTATTTGCTTCCTCTCCATACCATATGATGCACCCACACAAAAAGTTATATGCATCATAAGGTTTAACCTTACATCAAGTAGAGATAAAATTAATGATTTCTTAAGAACAACATTTGCCTTACCCTAGATCCAATGATTGACCTCATGATATACATCATTTTTGGTATACGATCATCATAGAGAAATAGAATATAGATCAATACAATGGAGACTCGTGGAACCAAATAGGGAATAAGGTTGAGTAATTAGCTGTCACGTGATGAAATTTCTCAAGTACTACCTAATAGTGAAATCACGTATGGATTGAGTCTAGGTTAGGCTATAGAATGTTTCTTGTGGAGCAAGTGAAAAAAAACCACCTTTATTTTTTATGGGGAGGAACGTCCTCTTTTGTATTCATGCTTGAAATCATGACTACCATTATCAATACCAAGCCTCCTTATTAACATGCTTTGAGCTGGTTGGTGGTCATAGCATGATAAGAGATGGTTTAGATGTGCAAACTATTGAATAGTGTTAGGTACATGCATTTCTACTTGAGGGCTTTAATCCTGAGGTGAAATCTCCCAATCATCATCATCATTTAAGCCTTTTCCCATAATAATGGATTAGGCCATTAGCACAAAGGCTCCATGAAATATTTGACAATTTTATGATTGACTATCAACTTATTGTTAACCCATGGATTAAAATCTTGATATTTGTATTGGCAATGGTTTTTAATATCAATATCGTCAATATAGATCGGGGCAATATCAACAACATTAGCTGATATTTGTCGATATTCTATTCTAGGGCTAATATCATATAGAGTACATGAAAGCCTGATTCAATATTGCTGATTGTATTGGAATTAACCGATATTTGAAACCATGTGATGAGGACATAACATCGTTTAGTCCGAAGAGGAGATACCATCTTGTATTGCAGTGCCGCGAGGCATCGAGCTGGAGTCTGTATGATTTAGCTGGAGTCTGTATTTTATTGGCTTGAGTAGTGTTTTCTCTTCAGTAGTGTTTTCTTTATTACTTAACTGTTTTATTTTATTTAGTACCACATCAGTTCTATGAAAAAAAAATTCAGTAATCTGTAAACCTATTGATGAGGACATCACGCAGCTCCTATTTATCTTTCATGTCTTAGCTTATTCAGAGGATTTAGTATTTTGTTTCAGCTTTATTTGTAGTAGGTGTTTTAGCTTTATTTGTGTTCCTTTGTGGGCATTTAGTAGCACATCGGTTATTTTTCTAGTAGTCCTCTTTTGTAAAGCCTATATAAGGCCCCTTAAACTATTGTATTGGAATTAATGAATGAATGATTAAAACTTTTCCTCAAATTATTTTGTTAAATTCTTGAGTTCAGCTGCTCTCGAGTTTAGGGTGAGAAGCCCGTGCAAGGGGTGGAAACCCAAATCTTATCTTATTCCCAATTTAAATTTTGGTTACGATTTGAAGGTGATTGCGATCCTGGTGGTTTTACATCATTTGGTATCAGAGTACTGGTTTTCAATCCCCTTCAAATATTGTCTTTTCTAAATTTTTTCTTCCAGTTTCCAAAACCCTAGATCTATATTCCAGATCCATTCAAAAAAATCCATCAAAAAAAAACCCTCGAAAATTCCTACCCACACTGTTCATCTTCCCCAAAATCCCTGCACACCCAGTACATCAACTCCCGCCGCCTTCGACGCCGTCCACGACCCGCCACCACCGCAGTCGGAGTGTCGCCATCTCCATCCACCGCCATCGTCCTCGTCTTCGTCCTTTTCCTCTGCCACGATCGACAGAGCCGACGTCGCCCCAGATCTCATCGCCGGCGTTCCCCGACCTACATCGTCGCCGCGCCTTCAACCATCCACAGCCCTTTTCACCGCCGACAGCACACCACCACCAGTTTCCCTGAGACTTCACGACGAAGTCAACCGCCATCCAACGCCCTCATCTTCGTCAATCGTCGACTGCGGGTGAGCCTCCGTCGCCGATCTCTGCAAGTCGGCACCAAATTCCGCCGCCGACAGCCCTCGCCAACGATAACAGCGGAGCCCCATCGTTGCCCCTCCGTCAGATCCTCCGCCATCAAGTCCCCCGGTACATCTCCAACCTCAGTTGATCTCACCGCCGCCACCTCCGACCTCGGCTCGTTCCTCGTCTTGTCAGCGGCTAGATCCAGACAACAAAGACCCGAAGCTTTCCACCACCGACGAAGCCGACGCCTCCGCAACTACATCTGCCTTCGCCTTTGCCGCGCAGATCTGAGGAGATCTCCGCCGCCGCCGCCGCCGCTGTTGGATTTTCAAGCCCTGGCCTGAGATCGAGCACGAAGAGAAGCTGGTATTGGGTTCGCCGTCGTCGCCCTTGCTCCATCAAGTTGTCGCTGTCGCCATTCCGCTCCGTCTTTGCCCTAGCCGACAACAAAGAGAAGGGGAGAGTGTGAACGGAGTCCCAGTAAATTCCGTCGTTGATTCCACCACGATCTCGCCGGGTCCCATCGCCGTCTACCACTCCGACGCCGTCGCCGCGTCCGTTCTGCCCTAGCTGCGCCCGCAAACGAAGAAGGAAGTGGGAAATTGGGTGTCGGGTGAGAATTCACTCAAACCCGTTTGTTTTATAACCCAAGTGGATTCGGGTGGGTAACTGGGTTTTAGTCAGTACCCGACCGTCCGATTAATTTTGGATTTTGGGTAATCGGATCCCAGCGAAGTTAAACCCATTCATCCGCAACCCAGATTCAACAGTCAGCTTCTGCTGACATCAGCGCTGACGTCAGCCAACCGGGTTAACTCACTGAGTTGACTCAGTCCAGATCCAGTTCTTCCTGACTCAGTCCAGAATCGCAGCATCACTTCCGACGACCGTTCAGGACTCGTTTCAAGTTCGAATTGATCCGTTTTCGAGGCAGTGGATTCGTGACAACCAGTACTACGTTCCTACAACAGTCACAATCTGGTTCAAGCTCTGATCGTCTTCCAGATTCAGCTCAGTAGATCAGTGCACCACGGTCAGAGCTTGTTTCTGCCCCGATTCGAGCCCGATTTGCGATATTCTCGAGGCATCCAGCTTCCACTTCTTATCACCGCTGTCCAAGAATCTTGTGGGCGATCTCAACTCTTCAGTGTGAGTATTTCTCTGAGGAATCTTCGAGAATTTTGCGTTTGGGCGTGAACGACTCCACCTCAGGTGATATCACAACTTGACCTATCGTTAACTGTTAGATTATTTGCAACTACTATATGGATTGCTATAATTTGTTGATTGAAATGCTATTTGCTTCGATCTAGTGGTTGCATCTTTTCATCATTTTAGGAATGCATTTTATTTACATTTTAGGCTTAAACTTTAGGGTATTTTTTGTTTAGTGCATACATTTAATTTAATTGACTCTAGGGCTCCCTACTGCATCTGCTTGTTTGCTTGAGCCATCATGACTAATCAGCATTATAGGGACTCCCACTTAGACCAGCTACACAATCTCCATTAGGGTCATATGTCCGTTCATGAGTACATTACCATATTTAAGGACTTAACCCATCGTAGTGAAGTGAGAGAGCACCCTGTAGGCTGTCTAAAAATCACCAAGACAAGCCACCAAAACGCAGAGATCCAAGATCCAGGCGCAAGGCTAAATGTGACAATCAAGACGCGAAAGTCCAAACCCGCGTCTCAGCATCAAGGCGCGTTGGCTCAACGCCCGCGTCTCAGCATCAAGGCGCGTTGGCTCAACGCCCGCGTCTCAGCATCAAGGTGCCCGCACCTTGGTTGCAACCACCCCGATTATGGCGCCATCCACCGCCCATGTAGCGGGGAAGTTGGCCCTCATCGTGGAGCACTTTTAGGGGGCACGATCACCCCCTAAAAACCCTATAAATAGCCCCGTCACTATTGAAGAGGGGTCGGAGGGGGCGATAAAAAAAAAGGAGAGATCATCAACAGAGAGAGAAAGCTCGACTCTTCAAGCCAGCTTGCTGCGTACAAGTTGCTCTTCGCCTACCTTCTCTTTTAGAGTTTTGGTGGACGGGGCTGAGTTACTCCCTCTACCTGCCAAGGAGAAGATTCCTCGACGGTACTGACGGTCATCTGGTCAACGGAGAACAAGATTCACTCTCCACCGCCACACGAAGAACCCAGCACTAAACAAAAGGGGAATTCAAGATTCAATATTCTCCCTCCCTTGTAACCGGAAGATTAGCCTGTTGTAATTTTTCATCTGATTCAAGGAAAACTTGCTCCAGTCCGCTTTTACAGTTTTCCGCGTCCAACAAGTGATGGCGACTCCGCTGGGGAAGACGTTTGTCACTGACGAACAAGCCGTGGCGCAGGATGATCTCCTCCGTAGGGGGAAAATGGTCGAGACACTTGTTGTGGAGTTCGACCAGGCGAAGTATGAAGAGTTTCTCTCTTCTGGCTCCAAGAGCCCAAAGACCCGCGTCTGTCACAGGGTCTCGGCGGGGAATGGCCCCGAAGCCCGACCTGAAGCTCTCTTGGGCGCCGCTGCTGTTGCCCACTGTGCCCAGCAAAGTTCACGCGTCAACGCCTCTCAGAAGGCCCGCGCGATCCCAAGCACAGTTGCTGTTGCGACCAACTCCGGCGCACAGAAAACCCGTGTCAACGTCTCTCAGGAGACCCGCGTGGTTAAACTCCCTGGTGCCCAGCATCAGGATATTGTTGGTTTCTCTCCACCTCCTCGACGCAATCGAAACACTGAGCGTCGACAGAGGAGACGTGCGCGTCAGCTGCAAGTTGGAACCGTTGGTTGTCCAACTGAAGCTGGACGCGACGTACAGTCTCGCGCCTTGCCCGCGTCACGTCCAGTACGTGAAATCCGCGTTTGGCGGCCCAAGCGCGCAACTCCTCAAGTTGAGTCCTCTGAGGACCAACTTACCAAACGCCAGAATAAAGCTTCTACGTCTCGTCAAATGCAAGAAGCACGCGCCCAGAGACGAGGCGCCCTGCAGCCCACTCTCTCTCGCGCGCCTCTACCCGGACGCACCAAACAGCAACGCGAGACCCGCGTCTCATCTCAACAGAGACGCCGGACGCGCGTCCCACAGCCGAGACGCGGAAACCGCGTCTCTGAAGTCTGCGTCTAGACTGCACAGCACATGGATGCCTCCCGTCTTCGACGTTGCGAGGCTAATCTTTTCAATCCCCCTCCTCTGGATTTGAGGGATTACTTGACGAAGAAAAGAAGTGCCAATCAGGTCACTTCATCATGCTGCTGCCAACGGCTCATCTCCATGCTCTCAGAGTGCCGTTGCGAATCAGGCGTACACCAGCAGTCTTTGGTCAGACAGCTGACCCTGATTCCTCCGTCAGCTAAAAGAAGACGCTCCCACAGAAGGAGAACCTTCTCTGACGTTGAGTACCCCGAGCTCACTGCAAATATGACAAGCAGGAGCAAGGGAAAACAAATTGCAGTCGGCTCAGATGACTCCGAGTCTGACTCTGAACCGGAAGGAGTGTATCGACACACTCATACCCGGACGGGGGCCATTCCCCCAATTGACTATAATGCCTTAGCCCACGGCGTTAGAGTGAATGATTCTGATTCCGCCGTAGCGGAATCAAGGGCTTCGAACTCTTCCGTCGAGAAGGAGACCTCTGCCTACATGACAGGCACTCCTGAGGAGACGGCAAGACGTATAGAGCAGGTCCAGAAAGCACAAATGGACATGATTATTTCTCAGCAAGCGTCGATTGACTCCCTCAAGCAGGCGATTGCACAACTGCTGGAAGACAGGAGGAAATCTCCTCCTAGGAGGTCAAAGGGCAAAGGGAGAAAGGGAGGAAGCTCATCTTCCGAACCTTCTGAAGAGAGGCAGCAATCTACCTCCAGTTCGTCCAAACCCTCGTCGCAAGTAAAAGGCGACCAAGACCCAGAGAAGGCTCATGCTAAAAGGATGAGCCAATTGGAGGAACGCCTCAATGCCCTTGCCAGTCGCAAAGACCTCCAAGAGGCTGGAGTGGTCCGCCCCTATCCAGCTGAGTGGGATCTAGTCCCGTACCCTCCTAAGTTCAAGGCTCCAACTCTTCAAGCCTTCGATGGGAAGGGGTCCCCTAATCAGCACATCTACTACTTCAAATCCCAAATCGGGAATGTAGTAGATAATGACGCCATCCTGGCGCGACTATTCATCGGCACCCTGAAAGGGTTGGCCTTTGAGTGGTTCATGAAACTCCCGGAAGGTTCTATCAAGAACTGGGGCGACTTGGAGAAGCTGTTCTTAACACGCTTCTTCGAAGATGACTCCGAGGTCACAATGCCCACCCTGTTAGTTACGAGACAGCGAAAGGGAGAGTCCGTCAAATCTTTCGTGGAAAGATTTCGGAACGTGGCACTCCGGTGTCCAAGCGGTATGACCCAGGCCACCCTGGTGGAAACGTGCCGCCACAACCTCCAAACCTCACTCCTTGCTCAAATAGGAGTTGCTGAAAGCCGCACCTGGAGACAATTAGTCCAACAAGGTGAACAGGCTGAGGAGATTGTTGCCCGCGTCAGGGCAGAAGAAGGCAAGCCTAGGCCGGAAAGGTCAACTAGGCGAGCGCCAGACACCTCCCTCCAGACGAAGCGGAAGGATAATTTGGCGACGGAGACCAAATCTCCCACCAAACCTCAACCAGCCAAGGCGAGTGGCTCTTCAAGCCAACCCCGCGCCAACAAGCAGTATTCCTTCAAGGAGGAACATGTCGATTCGCTCTTCAAGCTACTTAACAAGAGCAACCGACTGAAGCTCCCTGAAATTAGGCGCCCGGAAGAAGTCAGCAAGACCGACAATCCCAACTACTGCATGTACCACAGGATGTTGGGACATCCTACCAAAAGCTGCTACGTCTTCAAGGACATCCTTCAGGCTCTGATTGACGCGGAGGTGCTAAAGCTCCGACCAGAGCAGAAGAAGGTCACGGCTAATGTGACGTCGGTTCTCCAGTTCGGGAGACAACCTCAACGCCTGCGGGGGTAACTCCTATTCTAAGGGGAGAATTAAGAGTGGTCAACACAGACCCTCACCAGCAGCAGGAGAAGGGCTTGGTACCCGTCCCTAGCCTCAAGGGGAAATTATGTGGGTCCACCCTGACCTAGTGGACAGCCAGCAGTGGACTACTGTAACCAACAGGAAGTCCAAAGGCAAGGCAAAAGCTTCGTCCTGCCATGTGGTATGTGCTTCCTCCCGAGAAGCAGAGGATGATGTTCCCTCACTGACTGATTCAGAAGAGGAAACAATAGTCTTGGCCGCAGAGCCCAACCAACCAATGACGGGGACTCGTTCAGGACAGCCCTACTTGAAGCAGTACGGCGAAGTGGCGGCAAACCCTCCACAACCGGCTGCAGAGCCAACTAGGCCCTCCACGAAGCCACCAGTGGAGAAACAAAAAGAGACTCGATTCTCTCGAGCTCTTCAAAAGGGTATAGCGGAAGGATCCACAACGCCTTACCGCTTTGATGTCTTGGCTCAATTGGCCAACATCCCGGCGCGGATCACCCTGTATGAGCTTCTAAGACTATCAAAGTCGACAAGGGAGGCTCTACAAGAAGCTCTGGCAAATGCTGAGGTCTTTATGACCCAGGTGCCAAAGGAGGAAGATGTAGAGAATTGTCTCCACACCTCCCAGAATGCTCCCTGCATTACCTTCATGACAGATGATATGCAGGTTAAAGGGAAGCATGATCGACCCCTGTACTTCACAGGTTATATCGGATCATCTGAGGTGAACCGCATTCAGGTAGATCCAGGGTCCGCATTGAGCATCATGCCCCGCCGAGTCATGCAACACCTCGGCATCCCTACCCACCGTCTGAGCCCTACACAGACGACCATCTACGGGTTCAATGCCAACGGCACCCGTCCGATGGGGAAGATCAAGCTCAAGTGCCAGATTGGGAGCCTCAAGTCGGAGGTGACGTGCTACGTTATCGACGCTGACACTTCCTACAATCTGCTGCTGGGACGACCATGGATTCACCGCAACTCCATCGTTCCCTCCACTCTTCACCAAGTCATGAAATACATTGACGCGAGTGGGAAGGTGCAAACGTTGGTTGCCGAAAGGTATCCGTTTAAGGGGGTCGAAAATTATTTCACGGACTCCCTCCTATATCAGGATCCGGTGGACGAAACCCCGCAACTGGAAGTGCCAGACTCTGGTAATGAGGCTGACACTGAGCCCGAGCAAGAAGAGTGCCTGTGGAAGTTGGAACCACTTGTAAAGAGCACTAATAAGCTCGATGTTGATAATACCACCGACGATGCAGGCGGTTGGTATATTAATGAGAATTTAGACTTTGAGTATTTTTCTGCGTGTGCATCCGATTCAATCCCGTCGGATACTAGTACCGACGTAGACGATGATATCTGGTCGGCGATGGATGCTTTGACATCATTGCATGTACCAATAAAATCATCTTTCGGGACATACCAGGATAATGGTGATGCGCAGGAATCTATATTCATAGTTCCGACAAGACGAAAAGGCCAAAAACCAATCCTTTTCGGGCGAATGACGACTGAACCAACGCCCCGCGAAGAATCGGAAAGTGAGGAGGAATCCCCTCAGCTCAGTCATTATGAACCAAAAGCGCTCAAAATGATGAAATGCATGGGGTATGATCTAACCAACAGACCCGGGTTGAACTTCGGCAAAGGAAGGAGAACGCTACTTCGATCCTTTGTGCCGAAAGGGAAGGCCCCCGATTATTATCATCGGACGCGCCGGGGGTTGGGTTATGTATCAACTCCGGTCCCATCAGCCTCCGATTCTCAAGAATCGTCAAGCAACGATTACTCTTCAGACACATCATCTTGGGAGTCAGATGTCAGTGTCGGCAACATCTTCAAGGAACTTTCAGTGAACATGGTTTCGACAAGCCGCCTGGAAGATGGAAATGAAGAAATGATCCAATCTGATACAGATCCATGGATCAAACATTTAAATGCTCTTTGGGATACCCACTTTGAACAGCGTGAGCCACCCACAGAAGACAAGGTTGTTCAGATCAATCTAGGAGATGAGGCTAACCCTAAGCCCATCTTCATAAGTGACAGCCTGTCACCATCGGAGAAGAAGGATTTAATATCTCTTGTACAAGAGTATATAGACGTCTTCGCCTGGAATTATGAGGACATGCCAGGACTTGATCCTCAAGTGGCCATGCACCGCCTCAACATCAATTCGGACGTAAAGCCTGTCAAACAACAACAGCGACGGTTTCGCCCAGAAATAATAGAGGCAATTCAATCAGAAGTCAGAAAACTTATTGATTCTGGCTTCATCAGGGAAGAACAACATCCCGACTGGGTAGCCAACATCGTCCCCGTTTCCAAGAAGAACGGGAAGATCAGGATCTGCATCGACTTCCGCGATCTAAACGAGGCCTGCCCCAAGGACGAATTCTCATTGCCGATCACAGATGTCATGATTGACAATACTTGTGGATTCGAACGAATGTCCTTCATGGACGGATTCTCAGGATACAATCAAATCAAAATGTATCCTGACGACGAAAAGCACACCTCCTTCAGGACACCCCTAGGAGTGTATTGCTACACCGTCATGCCCTTCGGACTGAAGAATGCAGGGGCAACCTATCAAAGGGCCATGAATGCCATTTTCCATCAGCAAATACGCAAAACGGTGGAATGTTATGTTGATGACATTGCGGTGAAAAGTCGTATTAAAGGAGATCACACAGCTGATCTGAAGATGGTCTTCGACATCATGTGGGCTCATCAATTGAAGATGAATCCCACCAAGTCCTTCCTGGGGGTAGCCAGTGGCAAATTCCTAGGATTTGTTGTGACTTCCACAGGAATCCATTTGGACCCGGAAAAAATCCGCGCTATCCAGGAGATGCAACCCCCGAGAAACCTCAAGGAACTCAGGGGTTTACAGGGTCGATTGGCGTACATCCGCAGGTTCATCTCAAACCTCTCCGGAAGATGCCAACCCTTCGCTAAGCTGATGAAGAAGGGTGTCTCATTCATTTGGGATGACGCTTGCCAACAAGCGTTCGAGGAAATCAAGCAATACCTCACCCAACCACCAGCAGCTCCAGTATCCGGAAAGCCGTTTCTGGTGTACGTCCGAGCGATGGATCATTCTTTGGGAGCTCTACTAGCTCAGAATGACGATCAGGGACGTGAGCAAGCAATCTACTATCTAAGTAGAACAATGATCGGAGCCGAACATCGGTATAACCCGATCGAGAAGGAATATGTGGCACTGGTGTTCGCTATCCAGAAAATGCGACACTATCTGGTAGGCCAAACTATAAATGTCATATCAAAAGTCAACCCTCTGAGGTTACTTATGACTAAACCTTCATCGCTAAATGGCCGACTGGCAAAATGGGCCATATTGCTCTCCCAGTATGATATGCACTTTCTGCCGCAGAAAGCCATAAAGGGACAAGCGGTCGCAGACTTCCTAGCTGAACACCCAGATCCGAGGGCAGCCAAAGTCTACGAGGATCTCCCAGACGAAGTGGCCGAAGTCTACCTGACTCAGACATCGTTCGAAAGTCAAGTGTGGCAACTTTTCTTCGACGGTGCATCAAGGACAAGCCTCAAGGGACACGTAGTGGCGGGGGTAGGAGTAGTACTTGTCTCCCCACAAAATTATGTGATCCCCCGAGCTGTCTCGCTAACAGAGCCTTGTTCCAACAATGTGGCGGAGTACAATGCTCTATTAATCGGGATGCAGCTCGCCGATGAGATTGGCATTAAAAATCTCGAGGCATACGGTGACTCTAAACTCATCGTCAGCCAAATTCGCG
This sequence comes from Agave tequilana, assembly GCA_038442645.1. NCBI lineage: Eukaryota > Viridiplantae > Streptophyta > Magnoliopsida > Asparagales > Asparagaceae > Agave > Agave tequilana. The sequence continues at coordinate 120,239 of JAVJIF010030980.1, read as the reverse complement.
GGGAGTACGAAGTCAGACATGAAGACTTGGTACCCTATTACAATGTAACTATCCGCATGGCCGAGGGATTTACAAGCTTCTACATCGACCATGTACCGCGCAGGCAAAATGCGCACGCAGATGCACTCGCATCCCTGGCTGCCTCCTTAGCTCTTCCAGCTGGAGCAATGGAGAAGATATTCGTCTACAGCCACGACCTGTATTGCCCGAGAAATGCTCTCGAGGATTATCAGGAGTCAACGGGAGGTCGTCACCGCGAAGAAGCACTTGAAGCGTCAACCGGTCCAGAACTTAAAGACTGGCGATTCCCCTACATCGACTATGTCTTGTACGGCATCCTGCCTGAGGACGCCAAAGAGGCGACTGCCATTCGAAGGAAAGCCCCTAAGTTTTACTATAATGCGATTACACGAACATTGTATCGTCGATCGCATGACGGGATCTTACTCCGGTGCCTCTCACCAAAGGAGGCCCAGGAGGTATTGAAAGAGGCCCACGACGGTACATGCGGAGCCCATCAACCTGGCCCAAAATTGGCACATCGACTCCAAAGGTTGGGTTACTATTGGCCCAAGATGGTTGCCGACGCCGTCGCCTATGCCAAAAGATGTCATGCTTGCCAAATACATGGAGATTTTATCCATCAAGCACCAGGGTACCTCCACTCTACGACCTCTACATGGCCATTTGAGATGTGGGGGATGGATGTGGTTGGTCCTATCAGCCCACCATCATCAAAGGGACATCGGTTCATTCTAGCAATAACTGATTACTTTTCCAAATGGGCCGAAGCCATTCCTTTGAAGGAGGTGAAATCGTCGAACGTGATCAAGTTCGTGAAACATCACGTTATTTACCGTTTCGGCGTACCTCGGCGAATTGTCCATGACAATGGACCCCAGTTCATCAGCCAGGCATTCCAGAGATTCTGCGCTAAGTTCAGAGTCCAGAGTGTGTCTTCAACGGCATACTATCCTGCCGCTAATGGCCTCGCAGAAGCTTTCAACAAGACCATTGGCAAGCTTCTCAAAAAGTTCGTCTCGAAGAGTCAACGCGACTGGGACGACAAGCTAGGCGAATGCTTATGGGCCTATCGCACAACAGTGCGAACCCCGACTAAAGCCACGCCGTTTTCCTTGGTATACGGATGTGAGGCCGTGCTTCCCCTGGAAATCCAAATTCCATCTCTACGCGTCGCCTTGACAGCGGAGATGACGACAGAGGAGAAGCATCGACAGTGACTCCAGGAACTGGAGGCCTTAGACGACAAGCGTCTGCAAGCCCAGCAGCAAATCGAGCTCTACCAAGCTCGAATCACCAGAGCCTTCAACAAGAAAGTTAAAGTACGAACTTTTAAGAAAGGCGATCTTGTCTTAGCCGTCAGAAGACCCATGGTGATGACGCACAAGACAAAAGGAAAATTCCAACCCAAATGGGAAGGACCATTTGTAGTAGAGTCAGTCTACTCAAATGGGTCATATCGCCTCATAACTTCAAATGGCGATACACTCATGATGCCGATCAATGGCAGGTTCCTAAAGAAATACTATCCTTAGATGGTATTCTTCTGTTGATCAAGTTAAAAGTACACCTCTGATCAAAATAAGAGGAGCTTCTTCATTGATATCCAACGCCTCCGACGGCTAAGGATAGAGGAAAATGTTGGCTTTTAAACCCAACATAAGTCTTCAACAACTCATCATGCTGAGGGGAATAGCATGGCTAGCCCAACTCAAACGGTAGTTGGTAAAGGCACCTCAAATCCGTTGATAGCTGGGGGTTTGCTAAAAATCCTAAGTGGACTTGATTCCACTCTTTCCTCCAAAATCCCTTACCAATTCTCATCCACAGAATGGTAGGACCACAAAAAATGAGCTAACAATCGTTGCCAAGTTAACACCATACCTCTGGTAATGAAATACCCCTTGTAGAGTACAAATCTTGCTTGTCAACTCTACACTTTGCCAAGTTAACACTACACCTCTGGCACTTCGAATCTCACTTGTCAATTCTCATCCATAGAATGACAGGTCCTCAAACTGTTTTCGGCTCAAGCCAATTCTTGTCAAGTTAATATCACACCTCTGACAAAACTACTGTTTAAGTTAACATTATACCTCTAAGCAGTACGTCAAGTTTCTGCCAGGTTTAATATTACACCTATGACAGTCACTTTTCTTCAGTCTTCCACATCGAAGCTGAAATGAATGATGCCAAGTTAACACTACACCTCTAGCATCTGAGTCATCGCTAAGTTCAACAATACACCTATGGCCATGACCTTTCCTCGACTTCCTTGTCCAAGTCGAGATGACCAATGCTAAGTTCAACATTACACCTCTAGCATTACCTCACTGTCAAGTTAAACATTACACCTATGACAGTGACACTTCTGAGTTAAGTTAATATCACACCTCTGACTCATATCCTTGTCAAGTTAACATTACACTTCTGACAAGACCACTTTCAACCCGTTAAGTTAATATCACAACTCTAACGGTAACAAACCTTCCTAGACTCTCCACGAGTCTAATCTCACTTGTTATTCTCTTCAATAGAATAACAGGTCTACCTAAAAACACTGTTAGGTTAATATTACACCAATTAACAGTGTTTTCATCAAATCCCCAGCTGAACTCGATTAAGTTAACTCTAAACCTCTGATCAGAGCTTACCCTCCCTGGGGGTACCAATTCTACTTGTCACTTTCTTTTATAAAAGTGGCAGGCCCACCAAAGATTATTTCATCTCTGTCAAGTTAATATTACACCTCTGACAGTACTGTGAAAGTTCCTGAAATAGGATCTCTTCCTCCACAAAGTTTGACTTATTAAAGTTACCATCATAATTTTAACAAAGTCAAAGATTCTTTGCTTCTACGAGTCTAAGACAAAAAGTTCAAGACAAGGAAAGAGGCAAAAAGAAAAGTGTCGCTTTTATTTATTTCCAAACATATGAAAGTGATACAAAACGCTCTCTTATACAATAAGATGGAGTGTTACAGTAAAAACGCTCTCTTATACAATAAGATTGAGTGTTACAATTAAGGAGTACAAAGAAGTCCCTCTCTCTCTCTTAGAGGTTGCACTCACTCCTTATAAGTCGCGTCTGATTCCAAGTGCGCGATGTTTTGTGGTTACAATAGAAGCTGGTTACACCACGATGCATGATGTAAACATCGAAAGCGCCCTAGCTGACTAAACTAAGAGCAATGGTGTTCTTGAGGTCTGGTGGCAACAGAAAGTCCTGCAACCCTTCGTTCATGAACATCTCTTCCCCCAGCAGACCATCCAGCAGACATGACGAGTCCTTGATGTGACTTCTGGAGTGGGAGAGGAAGAGGATCTTGTCCGCCACCACAACCGCCGGAACCCTCATCGCCGTCATGCATAGCCTGACCATCTCTTGCCAGCAGGCATGAATGGTGAAGCAGATCTGAAGAGACCTTGGCGAGGGTTGGGTCCTCGTCAGAGATGTAATATACTCTCTTATAGGTGACGAGGACCATAATATACTCTCTTATAGGTGAACATCGAACAAGTTCGCCGGCCAAAGCATCCTTCTAGGGGCCCAGCAAACCAGCAAGTCTACCTGCAAGGAATGAAGCAAAGGAATCAGAACAATCTGCAACTTAGTATGTTTCAACAGAGAAAAACTAAGTCGCAAATGCAGACTGCAGACGCGGGAATGATCCACGCAGTCAGCTAAGCAGACGCGGGAATGATCCACGCAGTCAGCCAAGCAAACGCGGAATGACCCACGCGGTGAGCCAAACTGCTGCGTCAGCAGAGACAAACGCGAATCAAAACGCGGTCTCATTCTGCGCCCAAGTCGAAAGCACAGACGCCTAAAAAGCACAGACGCCGAAAGTTGCCATCTTCTTGTTGAGTGAACAAGAGTTGCAAGGCTCGGGTCTGAAACCTTTTTTGAATTCGTCTAAGGCAGTAGCCATAAAACGCGCCAAGACAGTGGCTTTGAAACGCAAACTTTGTGAACAAAACCGGCGCCAAGTGACAAGGATTTCAGCACTTGCGTCCAGAGAGGAAGTTGGCGGCGCAAATTCCAGAAGGAATGCACCAACTCATACTTCATGGGAAAAGTCCAGATAATGATGATGCCAAAGTACAGGCCATGGTAGATTAAAATATCATGGCTAATCGGGACGGCGTACCAACAGAGGCCTCTACCAAGAGTCGGGCTCTCTGCGTCCAAACGCGGACATGAAAGGCGATCAAAGAGACGCTTCCGTTTGAAGAGACCAAACAGAAGCATGAAAGCTTTGGGTCATCTTCATCCACGGAGGCACCTTCATCCATGGAGGCAAGCCCCTGATAGGGTTCTTGAAGAGAGAAGGCAGAGTCCCTTAGAGTACTCGTTCTCAAACAGAGCACAGTCTGAGCAGCCGCTATTAGAAGAAGAGGGTTAGCCCTATTTATAGGCAGACCCTAACAACTGCTATTAATGGTACATCAATCAGAACCGTCGCGCACGACTGTCAAAGCCCAATGGAGGACTGACGCGTGGAGCGTCGCTTTGGGAACCGTCGCAAACACCGGTTTCCAACCGCCAGCGCCGGTTTTTGCATTAAAGAGCGTTAAAACGCCCAAGTCCAATGAAAAATTGACGCGTGGACAACCGCCTTGGAAAACAACGGATGACCCGGTTTCCCAAACGTCGGTGAAGACTTGACGTCCAATCGTCAGTGAAGACTTGACGGTCAAAGATCTCACAAAATCTTTAAGTCAGGCTGCATCAAACGCAGACAGCAAAGTCGCGTCCGGCTGCATTAAACGCAGATGGGAAAGCCGCGTCTAAGAATCCGCGTCACCGTTCTCAAATTAAAAGGCATTCACCCGCGCTTTAAAGGAGCGTCCACGTGACTCAAAATCGCGTCCTTTCAGCAAACAATGCTGCGTCCCTCGCGTCTGCCCTATCTGCGTCTTACTCAGCAAGACAAATTCGAGGTTCACTCTGTGATTGACGCTGCGTCTCATCAAAAGGACTTAGTGAAATCTAAGTTCCTATGAAATGATGACCGCGTCTCACCCTGCCCCGTCTCATCAAAAGGACTTAGTGAAATCTAAGTTCCTATGGAATGATGACCGCGTCTCTCCCTATAGATTGACGCTGCGTCTCATCAAAAGAACTTGGTTCTGCCCAAGTTCTTCTGAACTGATACCCGCGTCTCCCTGTAAACAGAGGCCGCGAGTCGATGCTGCGTTTCATTGAAAGAACTTAGTCTTATCTAAGTTCAGTATTCACAGCCAGTGATCAAGAAGTTGGATTCATCCACAGCTAAGCAAAGAAGATGGAACAAAAAAAAATGTCCTTGTTATATCAAAAGCGGATACAAACACTCTGATAAATAGAGTGTTCTTTTCTTTACAAAAAAAAAGAAAAGAAGGCTAAATGTCCTGGTTCGCCAAGGAACGGATTTGCTCCCTGAGATGATGCATCTTGATCTGACGTGCCTTCTCAGCCTCCATCAGGGCTTGGACCCGCAGCTCCTCTTCAGATAGGAAGGGTTTTGCAGCCAGCTGCGCTCGCAGAGATTCCACCCTGGAAGAATGCAGAGACAGACTCTCTTCAGCTCGCGCCTTAGCCGCCTGTTGCTCCGCAAGCTCCTCTTTGATGGTAACAAGCTTCTTCTCATTGATCGCAAGCACAGCTTCTGCCTTGGCAATGGTGTCCCGAGCCTTGGCAATGGTGTCCCGAGTACTGATGATGACGTGTTCCGTGCTCTGCATGACAATCTCGGATTCCCTTGAATCGTCAGTTAGTTTCTGGCATTCAGCCTGGGAATATTCGAGGCTGCGGATCTCTGCATCTATTTGTGCCTCTGCCTCCTGTCGCTCTTGTTCTTGAATAGCTAAGAGCCGGGTTAGGGTGGCCTGGGCCTCACTAGAAGAGCTGGCATTCTCCAAAGACTTCAGCTCGTGCAGGTCGTCTCCCAGTTGCTCCACCACCCGCAGACACGCCTGGGCAAGTGAGGGGCCTCCGGTTAATTCGACGTTCTCGGCCAGATTTCTGAGAAGCGTCCGGGCAAAATTGAAGGAACTGCTTCCACGTAAGATGAGATCAATACATGATCCCATCGAAGCAAAGAATTGTTGCACCATCTGGCGTGCCAGTTCCCCCATATCGTCACCACCTGGGAAGCTTCCCGCCCCCTTTTCTGTCAGGGATAAGGCGGATCTTCTCGCACAAGAGTTGTGCTGACCACCGATACGGCTAGAGCAGAAGTAGCCTCGGGCGTTTTCAGAGGTGCTATCTTTGCAGGAACTTCCTCCTCAGAAACTTCAGCCGAGACCTGAGCCGTGTGGCCTTCTGGAGGGATATCAATCATTGGACCCTCCACCTGAGCCCCCTTAGTTCTCTCTGCAAATGACCGCAACATTAGCCACAAAGGTGAAAAGCGAAACATTTAAAATATCAGAACCTCCTTACCACCTGAGAGGTCCAGAGATAGCGAACCCTTGGGTGAATCCTGCAGAATGAGAGCTTCCCCAGCCTCAGTGGGTACCTCCTTTTCCGGCAAAGCGGAGGGCTCCCTAGTTTCCGCAGTCGCCCCTTCCGAAGTTGTCTCGCCAACTGAAGCCTCAACTCCTTCGAGCTGGGTCACCTCTTTTACCATCTCCTCGACATGCAAGGAGGTTGTAGTCTCGGCATCCTCAGCCAACCCTACAGCATAAAAGAAGAAGGTTAAGACACCTTCTTCAAAACCAAAGAGGAAATCGAGTGAAAATACCTGCAATGGGAACAACTGTCGCCAACGGTGATGACGCCGTCAACGGTTCCCCCCCGTACATTTCTTCCTCCGAGATATGGGAGAACTTGCTCGGATCAGGAAGGGTGGGTTCATCACCGTAGTCGACCTTGTCTTCAAACTCGCTTTCCCCTGAGTACGAGGAAGAAGACAGTTCAACGCGAGGAAGCTCTGCAACCGGAGCCTTGCCCCCAATTACCCCAGTGGTAGGGCTGGGGTCAGCCATCTGAGGACTGGAAATGAAGACAGAAGGAGACCCGGGCTGTTGAGCTGAGGAAGACTCGGGCTGAGCTGAGATCCCAGGGATCTTGACATTGCCTTCGCTCATTATATCAACCTCTAGCTGCTCATCCTCGTCAGTGGCGGTGGATCGATCAACGAGCTCCCCTTCCTCCGCAGACCCGTGGCCTCTGCTAAGTGACCTGGGAACACGGACTAGAGGAGTTTCTTCTTCAGCTATCTCTTCCTCCCTCAGTGCCTCAACGACAGCAGGGATCTCTTCAGATTGAGAGACTTCGGTTGTCAAGTCTCTTCGAACCTTCTTCGGAGCGGGTTCAGCAGTGGGAGTAGAGCCTTGACGACGCTTGCTCACCGCCTGTCGAGACTTAGTTGCTTGCGGCTCTGCCCTAGTCGCTTGTGGCTCCGCCCTTGGTGGTCGTGGCTCCATGGCTCGTGGCTCCCTTCTCATTCTTCGCCCGACCTCCTTTTGGGCCTTCAGGTACTGTTCTACGAGTTTCGTCGGTTTACTAGAATCCGTCCTTGCCTCGAGACTTGCATTGATGCTCTCGATGCATGAAGACGCCGGAAAAAAGTCTGGTGTTTGGATGGCCTGGGAGTACCAAGTGTAGAAGCTGAAGCTCGTACGGCACTTGGGCCCTTCGAGAGGTAGACGGAAAGTTACTCCCGTCCCTCCAGCCACACTATAGTACCAGGCCCGGGCACCCTCGAACAGGTTCCCTTCGAAGGCGAGTCGAGCATTGGGGTTCCCGACATAGAGCTGATCATAGCCGAACTGTCGAGCAAAGCGATTCGGCATGTACGGCTCAATGGTGCATGACGTCCCTTGCCGGAAAAGCACATATCCGGGCCGGATATTGAGCAACCACCAGAAGGCTCCCGCGGATAACCTCGTGAAGTCATCTGGGCCAACAGAATCAACAAGTAGATCCCCGAGAGATGCACCAGGGATCTGGGGGAGGCAGCGATTGAGCTGGTAGTTCGCAGGGTCTGAAAGGCACTTCCGGACGTAATATATATAAGGATCACGCCATTTCGAACCCTCCAACCGCTGTACAAAAGGGACAGAACTCTCCCTCCAACGCACCGCCGTCATCAAGGAAGGGCAATGCATCACGTACCAAGCCATGAGGTACGTGTAAGGCAGCTCGACACGAGGGTTAGGACGCTTCACCGTCGGACTCCCCTCTGAGTCAACATACGGCTTTCCCTCGGAGTCTGCAGTTTTCGGTGGCTCGCAGAAACTCTTAGTGAGCGCCCGCAGCCCGCTCTGAATACCAGCCGCCACGGCCGGGAGAAGGGCTATGGGGTTGCCATGAGCCAGGAGCACCGCCGGGTACACCACGTCAGCAACAATGACTTCATGTGGCAGCGTGGGCACCACACAGCGCTTCAGCCACAGCATCAGAAAGCCCGCCAACAGCGCCCGATCGGAGATAGGGGTCCGGGCTTGATGGTGAAAGCTCTCAAAAATCAAGTCAGGGTCGAAACCGTCCTCATTCGACTCCGTGGTGTAGAAACTGTCAGAAGCCTGGTCGATCCTGTCTTCAACCTCCCTGTCGGAGCTGGGAGCCAATCGAGTTATCCGATGGTCTTTGGTGTTGACGTTGTTGAACAAGTAACTGGCCCAAGACAGTTGCTTGACTCCATGCGACCGCCATTTGGCTATCTGGCCGCAAATGTGGAAGTGACATGGCACTTCCCAGTAGGTCTCATATATGAGGGGAAACTCCTCCTTCAAATGGTGAAGCTCCACCGTGGTCGGGACATATTCCTCATAGGGAATGTCCCCTGTCGACAGCCCCGAGACCTCATGCAGCTCGTGCAGAGCAAGGCCCATCTCCCCGACCGGAGTGAAGAACGTCCCCGTCAAAGAATTATAACGCTCTAGAATCCCGAAGAAGTTCTGAGAGCTTTGAGGGATCCCCCACTGCACGGCTCTGACCGCTGGGTACAGTCCCACACGCTTTAGCAGATCCCCGAGCTCGGTGAGGACAAAGCCGACCATCCTGCCCCACCAATAGTTCTCCGTGGAATGGACCCACCCCGGCGCACGGAACCCAACGGGATAATCACCCTCCGCTTCCATGAATGCGTTGAGGAAGGTAGTGCCAAGTTGTGGTATCTCCCCAGCCGGAACCTCAGACTTGCGCGACCCAGGGAAAAGGCCGATAACTGACCTGTCATGGCTATCATGACGGTGCACTTTGTGGGAGCCCAAATCACCGAGAGTAATCTCAGGGACATATCGAGAGAGGTCCCATTCCATCTTCCGAGGGACGGACATGTGCTGGAAGTAGGACAGCGGGAACATCCTCTCCATGTTCGGAAGAAAGAATCTTCCACCCCTTATTTGACGGAGCCATTTGTAAGTCCCGTCATATACGCTATGGCCGCCATCGTGGATACGATCTCCTAAGAAGAAGGCAGGCTTCTCCAGTTTGATACCAGCATCCGTTGCAAATGCTGCATCAGTCATAAGCACCCGAAGAGTCCTCATGTCAACATTCGTGAGCCTCTCCCCACGAGCCTGTGACTTATCAGCTGTCACAGGAACAGTCCTTTGTAACACAAAGGTCAAGTCCCGGTCAGCACCCCCTACATGTCCAAAGTGGCGCTTCTTGGCGAGTGAAGTAGCAGGGTGTGGCGCTGCAAAAAGAAAAGGACACTTAGTTAGATACTCTATCAAAAGCAGGAAAAAAATGCTAAGTGTTCATAATCCGAACGCAGAAGAGACACTGGACGCAGGAATTATCAAATCCGCGTCCAGACCTGCGCATCCACGCAGAAGAGGCACTGGACGCAGGAATTATCAAATCCGCGTCCAGACTTGCAGGATCGACGTCTCCACAACATTCTCCTTGATGTCACTTCTGGGGTGCGAAAAGAAGGGAGTTATCCACCTTAACCCTTCCATCACCATAATCGCCAGAAGTTAAGGAGGGTAACTCCCTTCCTTTCACATCCCCAGATGTCAAAGTGCTTGGACTCGGGTGCCAGATTCATCAAAATCACCAGCTGATGAAACAGAACGCAAGGATCAAATCCGCGTTCTGTAAACTAAGTCCGCGTCTGAACCCTTCACAATTAGAAAATATTCTAAGTGAAGAATCTGAAGCGCAGGACCCAACGGCGCGAGGGTCCAAACCCGCGTCATGGTTATCAACCCAAAGACTGCGTCTGGGAATCAAACACGATTTAAATTCGTGTGTTAAGGGTTCTTAAAGGTTCTTTGAACTTCCTTTAATGGCGAAACTTCCGCCTAAAAGGCATTTACCTTGGAGACCTTGGAGAACAACATCCTGCGCAGAGGAGGAGCTGCCCCTCCGGGCCTCGGCGACGGTCGCCTTTGAAGAAGAAGCAATCGGCTTGGTCTTGGGAGCCATGGCCAATTCGATCTGAGGTTCAAACAGATGAACTGAAGAGGAAGTTCTCTTTCTTAATCTTATCAGCGAGTGCGTTCAGAGAAGAAGAGGAATCTTCCCAACTGTGGCCTTTTATAGGCACAGGGATTCGCGAAGATATGCAGCGTATTCTGCAGCGAATCTCTGTTCGACGCGTGGAACAGAATCACTTTAACGCACAGAGAAGATCATGCGCCACGACTCTGCACGAACCGTGGCTAGACACGTGGCACGGATCATTTAATGAGCCAAGAAATCCGCGCGCCAAAAGGTAAAATCCCGTCGGTTCCCCAGGCCAACTGACAGCGCAATCATGACATGGCACGGACTCGCACCCGACGGCCATGTCTCTTCGATGGCTATGCCCCGTCAGCATCGCCATAAATGCGCCCAGACAATCGCATCTATATTCAAAAGATGCGTCTCTCCGGAGTTCGCGTCTTCAGCTGAACATCGCGTCTGCCTTATGAAGATCAGTCGCGTTTCCATTGCCAGAAGGTCGCGTCTTACTAAGAAGTCGCGTCTTTAAAGCAGCCTCATCTCCGCTTTTCAAAAAGGAACCCGCGTTCAGTCCCTGCTTCTGCGAATCAGTTCAACAGTACACTGACACAAGCAGACAACCAACCACTCCTGGCTTAAAGCGCGCCAGTGACAGACTAAAAGCAATCGGGGAGGTTTAGACTGTGCATCTAGACACTTAACATGATCAACTCTGGGGGCTTCAAAGAGTTCAACAGTACACTCACGAAGACCAACTCCAGATAAGATTAAACCCGGAGCATCAACAGTCTAGTCATGAAGGCGAACCCAGCTAGAGTTCAAAGTATTTCGAAATCCGTCCCAGTTAACTGCGGAATATCGAAAACTTTGGAGGGGGTTCTGTAGGCTGTCTAAAAATCACCAAGACAAGCCACCAAAACGCAGAGATCCAAGATCCAGGCGCAAGGCTAAATGTGACAATCAAGACGCGAAAGTCCAAACCCGCGTCTCAGCATCAAGGCGCGTTGGCTCAACGCCCGCGTCTCAGCATCAAGGCGCGTTGGCTCAACGCCCGCGTCTCAGCAACAAGGTGCCCGCACCTTGGTTGCAACCACCCCGATTATGGCGCCATCCACCGCCCATGTAGCGGGGAAGTTGGCCCTCATCGTGGAGCACTTTTAGGGGGCACGATCACCCCCTAAAAACCCTATAAATAGCCCCGTCACTATTGAAGAGGGGTCGGAGGGGGCGATAAAAAAAAGGAGAGATCATCAACAGAGAGAGAAAGCTCGACTCTTCAAGCCAGCTTGCTGCGTACAAGTTGCTCTTCGCCTACCTTCTCTTTTAGAGTTTTAGTGGACGGGGCTGAGTTACTCCCTCTACCTGCCAAGGAGAAGATTCCTCGACGGTACTGACGGTCATCTGGTCAACGGAGAACAAGATTCACTCTCCACCGCCACACGAAGAACCCAGCACTAAACAAAGGGGGAATTCAAGATTCAATATTCTCCCTCCCTTGTAACCGGAAGATTAGCCTGTTGTAATTTTTCATCTGATTCAAGGAAAAGTTGCTCCAGTCCGCTTTTACAGTTTTCCGCGTCCAACACACCCTTCTGAGACTCTAACTAAGTTTATTTGGGGTTTACGACCTAAAATAAAATGTGCTATGATTACTGGCCCCTATGACTTAGACACTGTTGAAGATGCCTTTGATGTGGCATTAAGATTGGACTTAACTTTCAAAACGTTGGTCAATGCCAAGGTCAAATGTTCTAAATATAAGGGCTATGGACATTATAATTATCAGTGCCCCTCAGAGAGTCAACATGTTAGGCCTGTGCCCTCTAATGAAGTTGATAATTCGAAAGCTGTTAAGGATGATCAAGTTTCTTCTAAAACTGTTGATATAATCGAAGACATAGCAGTTGATTCTGTCACACAGATTATTGATGAAATTCACATGTCTTCTGATAGTGTCAATGATGACGTGGACGAGACAGTTGAGCCTAATATACCCACTGTGCCTAATCAGCCATTCGAGTCTCCTTGTGTTGAACCTAATTTTATGGTTATTCCTATCAATTCTTCTTTTAGGGAGTCACCTGAATTTCTTGCCAAGGTCCAGCAAATGGTTTCTAACACTTATTTTTCGGGTTGTTTAGAGTTTGTGTCCGAGTCCTGTGTACCTCCATCGTAGATGTGTGTCCTTCTAGGCATATTATATCTCTCGTTCTCCCATCGTTAGGAGCCATGCTTAGAATACCTACTGCTTTGCATATGCCTGTTGCACATATTGATGATATCACTAGGCTGATAGCAACTTGCAATAACAACTACAAATTTGCTGCAAACCCATATAGTATTTTGCAGGAATTTACAGTTGATAATAGGGTGATGGTTACGAGTCACTCTGAGGCCACGAGAAGGTTGCACGCTTGGCGTAAAGATTTCGAAATGACTCTTAAGAGGATTGCTTACGTTGCTTACGAGTTGGATAGCTCGTGGGATCCTGGTATCAGCTCCGCTTTCAGCCAGGACGATGCATCTCGCTCTACTCTTTGTTCCTTGATCGTGCTGCTATCTTCCACCACCGATTTGTCATGGAGACCAGCTCCTCCTCCGCCACCATGGTCTCGACATGATGTACCCATGCTGCTGCCACGACCACCACCTTGGCCAGATTGAGATGCTTCGTGAGGAGAGTCCTCACTCGACAGGGTCGAGTTTCTCCCACCCCGAGGGAATTGATGAGGACATCACACAGCTCCTATTTATCTTTCATGTCTTAGCTTATTCAGAAGATTTAGTATTTTGTTTCAGCTTTATTTGTAGTAGGTGTTTTAGCTTTATTTGTGTTCCTTTGTGGGCGTTTAGTACCACATCGGTTATTTTCCAGTAGTCCTCTTTTGTGAAGCCTATATAAGGCCCCCTAAACTATTGTATTGGAATTAATGAATGAATGATTAAAACTTTTTCTCAAATTATTTTGTTAAATTTTTGAGTTCAGCTGCTCTCGAGTTTAGGGTGAGAAGCCCGTGCAAGGGGTGGAAACCCAAATCTTATCTTATTCCCAATTTAAATTTTGGTTACGATTTGAAGGTGATTGCGATCCAGGTGGTTTTACATCACCTATTTAATTGGCCTTGCATGAAATAAATGGATAGACTTTGAATAATGAAATTTTAAGTTTTCAATTATGAAAATATCAGTTTGAATTTGAGTGTGAAACTCTTATCAACACAGGATTATTATGTGAAACGACATCCTAATTATGTTAATCAAATTCAACCTGATCTCATCTACTCAAATTTCATTCACATCCACTTACACAAAATTTTAAATCCCCATTACTAAATCCTCATCCAATCCACTAACTACAATTAGTTACAAAAGGGATTTAAATCCAAACAAAACCCACCTTATTCCTTCCCTGTCCTCCTACTCATAGCTGACAAATCCAAATCCCTTCACCTTCTGCCTTCCTCTTTGCGTGAGCCAATCACAAAAATCAAATCTCTCTGCTCGAGCACCGCATCCAACAAAGCTCTCACCATCTCTCCCCTTTGCGCACGCCGACATCGACAGGCAATCAACAACTATCAAGCACCATGGTGAACCACCAGCCTTCTTCTTCGTTGAGTGCGCGCCATCACCAACAGCGAGCAAGCCCTCTGCTCCTCCTCCCCTCCCTCTGTGGCACCAGCAGCAAACTCGCGCCATCTCTTCCTCTGCAAGCGCCAACAACCATCAGCCCAAGGAGCCACCGAGCTTTCCCTGCCTTCCCCTCCCTCCCTCGGCGCCGACGGCAAGACTCCTTCCCCTTGCCGCCAGCTAGGGGTGGCAATTGGGTCGGGTTGAGTCGATCTGACCCGATTACTGCTTGACCCGTATAATAACCGGGTTGGGTCGACCCGACCTGATTATTATACGGGTCAAAAATTCAGACCCAGACCCGACCCGTTTGACTCGATTATTAAACCTTAAATACAAATTCTTTACACTATATTATTAAATTGTTGGGTCGTATAGTTGGTCATCGCACTAAATTCACACACTAGAGGTCATTGGTTCGAAAATGGGCTCACGCGTATTTTTGAACAATTTAATTTAGGCGAAGAGGAGGAGGCGTGGGCGGCGACGGAGGAGATCGAGGCGAGGAGGCTGAGGAGGAGAGAGAATAATAGGGTCTGGTGGGTAAAGCGGGTCTGGTGGGTTCGGGTCGACCTGACCCATTTAATAATTGGGTCAGACGGGTCAACCCGATTATGACCCAAACCCAATTAGCCTAAACCCAGACCCGCTAACTCTGGGTCGGGTCGGGTTTGTGGGTCGCGACCTGTCTGTCACCCCTATCGCCAGCACAAGCCCATCAATGCCCACTGCTCTCACGATTGCCAACAACCAGCAGCCCATCAAACATCCCCGTGAAGCTACGGCTCCCACCAACAGTGAAGGACCTGCAGCAACACGGGCTCAATTTTAGTTCCACTTTCAAGTAGATCGGATAAGAGTATTAACGCAATTCAACTGAGTATCGATACTTGAGAACGAAGCTTCTCGGTAAATAATTTCTATTTACAGCAAATTAGAATATTTATTGAGTTACATCGTTTATTTTATCTCTATAATATTATCACTGATTCTCTGTTCTCCACAAATATTGGTGAGTGTGTGTGATTCTGCCTATCCTTGTGTTATTCTATTCTGATATTGCAAGTAGGATTATTCTTGCATAACTAAGTATTGCGATATGGTTTATGACGGTTAGAATTTTCTACATTGCAAGTATCATAATTTTATCAAAACCCATCTTGTCACATAATTATTTTTAAATTTATTTCTACCGAAGATCATAATTTGTAGTGAAACGTTGTACATTTAACTTTATCACTGATTTCTGACATCACTTGCATCTTATTTCACATCACTATGTGTCAGTCTTCTAAATTATTACATCCAGACATTAAAATTGCAATGATATTTATAATTTACAACGTTTAAAAATTGTAATTAAAATAAGATGCAAGTGATGTCAGAAATTTGATGTTTCAAAGCGTATTTTAAGCCCTGTATTTCTTTTATAGGCTTAGCCCAACCGTGAACAAGCAGCTTTATGCATGTAATTATTTCCTTTGACAAAATTCAAATATATGCAAATTCTTGACAATGTTCCATGCCCATAATTTTCTTTATCATCAAGGACAGTGAGGGTGTTAGCTGTGCTGAACTGAATGTCGATAGACATTTCAAGCTGTGGATTGAATTATTGTCATCAGCTGAGCCTGCATTAGGCTCAGGGGGGGTGTTCACACTTGGTTTGGTTTAAGTATGCATTGAACTTGTTGAGTCATCCTGTAGCTTGGCTTATTCACTGTCCGAGCAGCTCAATGCTCTAGCTTGGATTTTTTGCTTAAAAACCAGTACCTCGAGCTTTGTAGATTAGCTATAATTTTAAATTTTTAAAACACAAGACAAGTAGGGTGAACATTATTCTGCTTATCTGAGTTAGACATGCACTAACCCTGGCTTGAAAAGTTTCTGGGGAACTGGTTGAGTATGAGTTGATCTGATAGAGTCATATTGGAGTTTAGTGAGTATGGATTGGCTAGTTACAGCGTGGTTTATGCACTGTTGTCGAAGGCGCTCTGAAGTGCATGAATGAGGTGCCGGGCGAGGCGAAGCGCGGCCTTGCGGTGACAGCGGGGCCAGGTGCGCACTGGTTGCGCCTCGTGCATTTGAGTTGTGTTCGAATTTGACCCATCAGCTAAAGAAAACCCAATACCCATTATATATAACTTACTCGAGAATTAGGGCTCGATTTTAGTCCCTGAGCTTTAAGCCTTCTTCATTATTGATGACAACTGTGAGCTTTCTGGAGTTGCGACGAGCACCGCTGACCTCCAATGAGCTTCGACGAGCACCGCTGTGTTGTGATCAACGCTGATACAACAAGAGAGAAACACCAAGTTGAAGGCTCGGCAGCAGAAGCGTATAAAATTTACCACTAGTAAGCAATCGAAACAAATCACCATACAACCAAAGAACACCAGATTTAACGTGCTTCAATAAGAATGCCTACGCCCATGAGGAGGAAGAACAGTGTTTTAAATGTCGGCCGACATTTCGTTTTCAAGCCTTCACCGCCACGACATCCCCACCCGCATTTGAAATGGCGTTTTAGAAAATGTCGGCCGACATTTCGGGAAAAATTCGATATATTGGCCGACATTTTCCCGAAATGTCGGCCGACATTTTGGGAAAAACTCAATATGTTGATTGGGCTTAAAAGTTAGAGCAATTGAGAAATTTAACAATGGATTAGTGAATATATGCAAAATGTTTAAGTTAATTATACATATTCTAAACATATTTATGTAGTTTTGTATAAGTTGTGTACGTATTACCTTGATAAGAATTTTTAAATTACATTATTTAAGACATCTAGGATATATATTTGTTATCCATCATGACGTCCGAAATTTACTAAATGGCCCCGAAATATCTCCGAAATCCGACATCCGACATCCGATTACGACATCCGACATTTCCCTGATATCCGACATTTAAAACACTGAGGAAGAGAGAAATTATATTGAAAGCATAGAAGAAAATATAAGAGTTATATGAATATCTCTCTCTTACAACTTTCAATGGTGAAAATCTGAATTTCTCTTGAATTCTTGATGTTGCCTTCAAAGACCACTCCCAATGGGTTAATATAGGCACTTAGGATGATCCTAATTCAACCTAAACTTCAACAATACAATCGGCACCACCTTAGAGAAAGAAGGAAACCTGAATCCAACTTAAACTAGAACTAGAACCAGAACCAGAAAAGGAAACTGCTGTATCCAATATTAATCGACTATAAGTCGACTTATAACATGTACTAGTCGACTATAAGGAATTATCAGTTGACTACTCTGATAAAATCTGAGAACCTTACTCTCAGTTGCAAGTACTAGTTGACTATACAGAAAGTATAAGTCAGCTAGGCTAAACATAAGTCGACTAATAAGGCTTATAAGTCGACTTATAATATGCACAAGTCATGTACATCTCCGTGCTTGATCTCTGAAGTTTGTAACACTTCTATCTGAATCTGAATTCTTCTCCAATGGATATGAGGCACTCAAAATACTAACAATCTCCATCTTGACTATGTTCATTGAGTCCCTTTGTAGAAATTGGCCTTCGCTTCATTCACCGTGCTTTCTCTTCCCTTTTTGTGACTTCACATGGCTCCCTCCCAAGAGCCCGTTCTTCACCTTACCTTTAGAGAACCTTGATGAAGTTTAGAGATGCTTTGAACTTCTCCACCGCGATGGTTTTTGTCGTCATAGCTGCTGGATTCTTCTTTGTACTGATTTTCACCAAGTCAATTATCTTGTCATATATGACTCATTGACGTATCTTGTGATACCTCACATTAATGTGCTTTATTCGCTTGTGATACCTGTGATCCTTAGCAAGACGAATAACACTCTGACTGTCACAATGAATCCGAACTAAATCCTGTATGACACCAAAAGTCTCGACCAATCCTCTCAACCACAAAGCTTCCTTTGATGTCTCAACTGTAGTCATGTACTCTGCCTCTGTCGTTGAAAGAGCAACGGTATCTTGCAACTCTGCCTTTCAACTAATGATGCACTCAGCTACCGTGAACACATAGCCTGTCGTAGATCTTCGCTGATCAAGGTCTCTTGCATAATCTGCATCAATATAGTCTTGTAATATCTTAGGCTTTTCCCGTTTTCAATTTCTGAAACACCAAACCTAGTTTTGCAGTCCCTTGTAGATATCGTAGTACCCACTTCACTGCTTCCCAATATTACTTTCCTGGATTTGACACGAACCGACTTACTATACTAACTGTATATGCTAAATCAGGCCTAGTGCATAGCATAGCATACATGAGTGATCCCACCGCACTAGCATATGGTACTCGAGACATCACCTCTTTCCGTAATTGTGGACACTATTTGGAGAATAATTTTAAGTGACCTGTCAAAATAGTAGTGATTGGTCTTGCTTCTGTCATGTTGAATTTTTCCAACACCTTGAGAACGTAGTTCTCCTGGGATAGCTAAAGTCTGTCTGAGATTCTGTCTCGAGTGATCTCTATACCTAAGATTTTTTGGCTTCTCTAAAATCCTTCATGTCGAATTACTTCTTGAGCTGAGCTTTAAGCTTTTGAATGTGTCTTGTTTCTTGCAGCAATCAGCATATCATTCACATATAACAACAAATATGTTGGACCATCATTCTGTTTGAAATAGACACAACTGTCATACCACATCGGTTGTATCTGGCCTTGATCATGAAAGAGTCGAACTGTTTGTACCACTGCCTGGGAGACTGTTTAAGTCTATAGAGAGACTTATTTAGAAGACACATTTTGGTTTCTTGTCCTTCTTGAATGTAACCTTCAAGCTGCTTCATTTATATCCTCTCCACCAGTTCACCGTATAGAAACGCTGTTTTGACATCAATCTGCTCTAACTTTAGATCAAACTGAGCTACCATCACCAAAGATTCCATCTCCTGTTCTCATGGGCGGACCCATTAGTGGGCTGGGCCGGGCTACAGCCCGGCCCATTTTTTATATATAGGCGTAAACCTTTTTTTTTATATATTGTGTTAGACCCCTTTCTATACTGGTTTTTTTAACAAATTTTTCCTAGTTCCACTCATGATTTAGTGGAGAATACTGTTTTATTCTTTTGATAAATTCATATAATTCATAAGTATATGTTATAAAAGATTGCAGCCCACCCTAAAATTTTTTTCTGGTTCCGCCCCTGCCTGTTCCATGGCTGTAATTCACTTGTTATGATCATCTGCCTTGATCGCCACCCTGTAACTACTAGGATCGCCTGTTTCTGTTACTAATGCGAATGAGACATGATCATCTTCCCAGCCATTCCTTATTGGTGGCACCGTAACTATGACTGACCGCCTTAACGGTTTAGGTTGCTCTTGAGTAACCTCCTTGTAACGCCCTGTTCCACCATGTATGGAAACGTTACTGCAACATATATACGCCGGTTAGGATACCCGTACATACATACGCTTAGTATCAACACAGTACAGTAATTAGAGTACGGAACCATGGTATTATTACACATTCTAATATTACAGAACAAGTACACAATCTTTCTACAGGATACAAAAGTTTGTACATGATCCTAGAAGTACAGAAGATGAACTTACAAGTGACCAAAGATCAAGAAGATGCTCACGAGCTGCAACTGGGGCTCTCACGAGCAGTTTAGAGCGTATTCATGTAATATTAGATCACATGCTGTGATAACAATGTACTTGGACTGTAATGCTGTATTATATATTACCACTGTGATTTAGTACTCTAATTCCTGAGTGTACTGTTATGCTTAGCGTACATATGTGAGGGTATTTCTGCCCTGCGTATGTACATTGCAGTAGCGTTTCCGTACCCGGGGGGCGGGGCGTGAAACTCATGTTCGTCCCCATCTGAGGAGTCCTCATCTGACCCGTCAAGCTTTTTAGGGCTCTCTGAGAACTCAACTCTTTTTTTGAGTCTCTGCTGATCTGTCTGGAGCTCCTCCTTGCGCTTTATCCTTCGTCTCTGACTTTTCTTGCTACATTAATTCTTCGTTAAAAATCACATCTCTGCTGTTAAAGGCGCTCTTTGTCTTGGGATCTCAAAATTTGAAACCCTTAACTCCTGTGATGAATCCGATGAAGATACACTTCTTAAACTTGGACTCCAGTTTGTTCCTTTTCTGACTATCAACTAAACTATCGCGGGGCAACCGAAAATCCGTATCCACAGACTCTCATTGCAATATCTCCTCTGGGATCTGAAGATCAACGACTGGACCTGTTTACCAGATAACTCACATGATTTACCGCCTCTGCCAAAATCCTTCTGACATGTCAGCCTGTAACTTGATACTGCGGGCACGGTCTGTAAGCGTCCGATTCATGTGTTCTGCTACATCATTCTGTTCTGATTGCCCTGGAATACTTAACTGGTGTTCGATGCCTTTATCTATCAAGTAAGCTTTAAATTCTGTGGTGGTATACTCGCCTCTATTGTCAGATCTCAAGACTTTCACCTTTCGCCCCTTTTGATTCTCCACCATAGTTTTTCACTCTTTGAACTTCCGAAATACTTTCGATTTCTGCTTCAAGATGCATACCCAGACTCTCCTGGAGAAGTCATCTATTAACGTAACATAGTATCTAGCACTCCCGATGGTTGCTACTGGCGAAGTCCCCATACATTCGTGTGTATGAGATCTAGCTAGCCTTTTGTCTTGTGCTGTTGATGTAGAGAAAGCTACTCTACGTTGTTCACTCATGATGCAAAATTTACAAAGAATGAGTTTGCAATATTTAATACCTGGTAGAGCACCTTTGTTGTGTAGGACTTGAATACCTCGCTCGCTCATGTGTCCAAGCACATGTGCCAAAGCTTTGTAGTACGCTCCTTCTCCGTTGCTACTGAAGCATCACCAACAATAATGTTTCCTTTCATCTTGTACAAATTTGTTGTTTGTTCTCCTTTGAGAATCGTCATGGAGCCCTTGGTAACTTTGATACCTCCATCTGCACTTGAAAACTTACACTCTTGAGCTTTCAAAGCTCCCAACGAGAGAAGTTTCTTTTTGAAATTTGAAACGTGATGCACATTCGTGAGGGTTTGAACCTGTCCATCAAACATCTTCATACGGATGTTGCTAATGTTACTGTCTTGCATACGTCCGTCAGGATAGAGCCTCCATCTAAGGCTTATAAGTACTGAACCACTCCCTTTTAAGGGCGCATGTAGTATTGCACCCCGTCAAGTAACTATGCATCTGAGTACTTACATTTCTTGACTGAGTTGTCAAGACATCACATGGATTCTCATCTTTGCTTATTCGACAATCCCGACTTGATCTGGCTTTTCACTGGTACTAACCTCATGAGAATCCTTATCGCTTTTCTTCTTCATTATCTCCTTACCGCTTTTCTTCTTCATCATCTCCTTGTATTTCAAACAATTCTTCTTGATGTGCCCTGGTTTCCTGTAATGGTAGCAAACAAAAATGCTAGAAGTTTCTGGATCCTTTTTGGGTCCCCTACTCTTTGATCTCCCCCTATGGCCCTTGATAATCAGTCCAGAGGCCTTCTCTGTAGGATCTTTCTTCATCAGCTCGTTATTTTGAGGTATCTGCCTGGCACCTTCTAACTCTAAGGTCTCCTTACCATACATGATGGTGGTTGCCAAACGGTCATAACTTGATGGAAGAAAAGAGAGTAACAAAAGAATTTTGTCTTCTTGTAGCTTAACCTCTAGAGCCAACAAGCCGCTTAAAATCCTATCAAAAGCATTAATAAGATGTTGTAAAATAGGTGTACCTTCCTTCATTCGAAGGCTGTATAATTGTTTCTTCATGAAGAGCTTGTTCGACAAACTCTTCGTCATGTAAAGGCTCTCCAGCCTACACCAATGATCAACAATTGTTCCCTCGTTCATGACATTGTAGAGGACATCGTTTGATAGGCATAGTATGATTATCGCCTTTGCACAAAAGTCGATGTTCCACTTGTCATCCTCCATCTTGGATGACTTCTTCTCAATACCATGCAGGGCCTTATGTGTGCCCTCCTTCACGAGCAACGATGTTACGCATCTTCCAAAATAAGAAGTTGGACTTTCCGTCGAATTTCTCCACCTCGAAATTGGTTATCGTGGTCTTACTAGTCATTACTCTGATACCAATTGTTGTAATCAACACCGATACAATAAGAGAGAAACGACAAGTTGAAGGCTCGGTAGCGGAAGCGTAGAAGATTTACCACTAGTAAACAATTAAAATAAATCACCACACAACCAAAAAAACCAGATTTTAACGTGGTTCGACAAGAGTGCTTACATCCACAGGGAAGAAGGGAGAAATTATATTGAAAAACAGAGAAGAAAATATAAGAGTTACAAGAATATTCAATGTTGTAGAAAGCGGTTTTAGTACGCGCGCGGTCCGGGAGCGCATAATGCCTAAACGGTTTAAACGGTGATTAAACGGATTACACGTTTTATTATTATTTTAATATTTAATAATATTATGATACTTAAAACATGCAAATATAAATTCTATAAACTTTTAAAAAAAACATAAAATATATAGCAAACATAACTTGAAAAATTAATTGCTAGTACTAAGAGGAAATTAAAAAGTTAGAGGACTTATCTTTTTTGCTCGTCGTATGATGGGTTAAATGATGAACCATCAAATTCCTTCAGAGTGCAAATAATTATCTGTAAATAGAAAAAGAAGAGGATCTATTAGACGATTAATCTATCAAAGTTCAAATATACAAATTACCAAAAAAACTTAATGAAATGAAAAACAAAGTTAGAAATAAGTATTAGCAAATCACATAAGTACATAATCACAAAATATCAAGTCCAACATCATAATCACAAAACGATAACACAAGTCATTAGTCTTTTACATCCAAATTCAAAAGATAAAGACAAGTTTTTGATATTCAAATAACATAAATAACTCATCTCCAACTCCATCTACTCATCCTCATTCCTCATCATCATCTTCATAGCGAATATCGGGATCTGACTCCTCAGAACTATCTACAAAGTCTTCATTGTCAACACAATCATCTTCTCCCAAATTTTCTCCATCTTCATTATCCTCGGAAATGTCATCAAGTACCACACTAGACGAGCCCTCTTGTGCACTCCTCCTATCTGCAGCTCTTTTTCCTGTAATTCTGTTGCTTCTTCTAATATGATCTTCATTAGCCCCACTTGCCGCTGCAACAAGATCCAATGTAAGGCCAGAACCAAGGAAGATCTCTTCTTCCTCATTGTTCTCTCTCTAACGAATGTGCTCTTCCAATGTAATGCTCTCGAATCATCTTCACCTACAAGCACATCCTTGTACTCTTGCCCATTCCTCTTCTTTGTAGTTCTCCTTTGTGTCATTTTTTTGTTGACTTGCACAAAAATAAGATCATTCAACCTTTTGGAATCCAGTCTATTCATCTTCTTAGTATATATCTACAAATTTCAGTATATCACATAATGACATTGTTAAAAATCAATTAGAGCAAAAAGAATTAAGAAACTTTATATTTAAATGAATGAAACTGATACAAATTTTAGTCTTAGTATATTTACCCCTTCAAACACACTGAAATTTCTCTCACATCCTGATGAGCTACTGGTCAAACTTAGAATTTTGATTGCCATCTTTCGAAGGTAGGGGACATCCCCTCCATAGAAACTCCACTAATGTGCTGTTAATGAAATATATCACACTAATTTAGTAACTTGAAAATTAAAAAAAAATCATGATTAGTGATTTTATACCTCGAGATTACCTAGATCAAAATTGTCTGTGCTATTAAAACTCTTGTGGTACCTTTCCGCCATTCCACTTCCTATAAGTCCCTCCTTCATCTTGTACGAAAGGACCTCACTTGAACCAATTTTATCCTGAATGTCCTCATCGTGGTAAAACACATTAATACAACTCATAAGTGCAGTAATCACACGTGAACTGTTTTGGACTGTCCTATCCCTATAATAATAATAATAGGGATTCAATTAGTAGGCAGCCAAATGAAGTGTGATATCAAGTCTTCCTCTAGATTCTTTCTCAATTATATCAATTATCGGCCGATAGGTAGACTCTTTCCTATTGCAAGCAGCTTGAACTTCATTCTTGGCATCTTCAAGCATACCATACACAAAACCCATGGAGGGCCTTCGATCGGCATCAACAATTCTTAACAATTTGAAAAGAGGAATGTACATCTTCAAAAGCTCCCTTGCATTGGTCCAAAAGACATCAGAATAAATTGTAGCCTTAGTCGCTCTCCCCTTCTCTGTCTTCGACCACCTGTTATCATCCCACTTAGTTGAAGACATCATAGCAGCCATCTGTGACTTCTTGTCCACAAGACAACTCAAGCTAAGAAAGGTGGTGGCAAATCTAGTAATCCCCGGCCGAACAAGATCTCGTCTATTAGTGAATTCACGCATCAATGCGAGAGTGCTATGATGTGCATAAAGAAAGACCGTGAGCGATCTAGCCTTCTCAATCACTAACTTGTACTTTAGAAGCTTTCCAATAGCCTCCAACATAAGATCAATTGTGTGGCCTGCACAGCTACTCCAAAAAATATTAGGTCGAGTAATCTTCAACATGTTCTTCGCCGCCATATTAGAAGGATGATTATCTGTCACCACTTGCAGCATACGATTTTCTCCAACCTCCTGAATACACTTCTCCACCCAATTGAAGATATACTCTCCTGTGTGTGCATTGGCCGAGTCTTCAATAGACTTAAGAAAATGTGTGCCTGTCTTACAATGAACACACAAGTTCATTACACTCCTATGCTTCCTATCCGTCCACCCATCAGTTAGAATGCTGCATCCATATTCATCCCACAATTCTTTAGCCTGTCCCATCTCTTCATCAATCTTCTTGTATGCCTTTCAAAAGAGGCACTCTAAACTGGTACTGGCTCGGTCCCTTGTATCCAGGTCCATTGTGACCAACACACTCACAAAATAGATCAAATTCTTCATCATCAAAGGCATTAAAAGGAATGCCTTTAGCATAAGCCCACATGGCGCAGTGATCATGAGCCAACTCCTTGTACTTTCTCTTCTCAGCTTCATTGATTGATGTTTGCTTTCACTTTCCACTAGCCACGACTGTGTTTAATGGACCGACTACACGAGGTCTCTTTTCGCCGACGAGTTCTGAATCCATGGACTCTCTTTCTACTGAAATGCGCACCTCTTCTCGGAGTTCATTCTCAGCCTTCTTCTTTTCCACTTTCTTCTTCTGGGGTCCAGACAAAAACTCCCTAACTATCTTTCTATCTTCATCAGTCTGCATCACACAAGCTTTAACATCCCCTCATATCCCCGCAATATGTTGCTTAAACCTGTAAATTCCTCCCTTCACAATTTTATGACATTTATTGCACTTCACTTCATTATAAGAATTTTTCTTAACAAACTTTCCATAATTCCACCCAATATCAGTAGAGCCCGATGGCTTCGGTGGAATCTCATTTTCGCTTGATGCACTTGGTTGACCACTTGAACGTGGTTCACTAACACTATCACTTGCATTGGATGCCGACGAAGACATGTAGATTGTAGATTGTAATGCGAAATGATCCTACACCCAAATTCATTCACACAATACAAAAAGATCAAACACATCAAGATAATAACATAAAATAACTGAAATTAATTGAAACATTGAATATTTTTTATTTTTGAATCTTATTTTGTGCATTGAAATTTTGCTACATCCAAATTTCATTCTACTAATTGAAATTTTATATTTTTGCAAGATTTTGGAAAGGAAAAACCAGCTGAATTTTGTCATGTGCTACGCATGTTCCAAAAAAAGTCAACTACACATTGTAATAGGCTATTTATGTAATGACATTGTAAAAGACTGCAAATGTAATTTTGTCATGTGTAAAGTGTGAACAGATGCAAATTTGATGACATAAGTTCTCAGTTCTTGAATTTAATAAATGATTTTCTAACTCATAACAGTTATTACTGGATTAAACAGTAAATTCTTTTCAAAAATATGGGAGAATTGAATTAAAAGCTTTTCAATTTGACAATTTGTCAATTACTCATAACAGTTCTCGGTACTTCACTTTTTTTTCCAAAAAAATCAATTAAAAGCTTGTGTGGCATCAGAAAAAGATGAAGTAGAAACGAATTCAGAAAGAACTACTGTGCAATTGGATGCTTTTCTCCAATTTTTCAACAAGTATAACTGTATCAGTATACTGTATAACAATTAATAACAAATTAATAATTCTATTTTGTTCTGTTTCTTCTTTTTATTATTTTACAGTAGCAACTTAGCAATCTAATTATGCAAAAAAAAGAAAAGAAAGGCTGAAAGAAAGCTAATAAATTGATAATTGATCAGTAAAGAGAAATAAGAGTAACCCATGAGACAATTCAAGTAACAACTCAATAAAATTTGATTGCAAAGAGAGAAATTCACAAAATCACATGTTTAAAAACTGAAAAAGTTCTACTTGAAGAAGAAACTTATTTTTGGTGAAAAAACAAGACAAGAAAAGAAGCCAGAGCAAGTAAGTGAAATTCAACATATAATTTTCAAAAATAGAAAGAAAAGAGATGAAAAAAATCAAATCTGAAGTAAAGGAGTGAGAGATTGTCTCGGGGGAGGTCACCGGAGGGGGAGGTCACCGTAGGGGAAGGTCGTCGCAGGGGGTAGGAACTCGCAAGGGGGAGGTCAGGAGGGGGAGATTATCGCCGCAGGTGGATAAGTCGTCACAGGGGGGGTCGCCGCCGTGATGAGGTCGCCGCAGGGGGTCTTCGTCGAGAGGTCGCCGCCGTGATGAGGTCGCCGCAGGGGTCGCCGCCGTGATGAGGTCGCCGCAGGGGGTCTTCGTCGAGAGAAGGTCGCCACAGGACGAGGTCTTCGTCGTCGGGAGGGAGTCGCCGCAGGGGGAGATCGTCGTCGCTGTCAAATGGGGAGGTCGTTGTCAAAGGGGAAGGAATTTGATCGCCGGGATAGATGCGATCAAAATGAGGAATTAGGGCTGCAATCGATCCCAACGCGAAACTTTAAACCCAAATTATTGGGTCGGGTCGGGTAAAACCATTTTTGGGTTAGGTTTCGCATCCGGTTCGTTTAAACAAACGCTTTTTAGTAAACGATTAATCCATTAATCGTTGATTAAACAAATTAAACGCCCAACCGATTGAGTGGGCCGATTATCTCGATTTCTAATCGGGTTTAGGCCGAAAACGCTCAAGCGGCCGCTTAAAGCGATTTTTAGAACTGATGGGGAACCAGACGGGATTCTCTCCCTAGGGTTTCTCACCCAAAGCACACAGGCTACAAAGCTTAAAAGCAATTTTCATTCATCCCAAAACTATCAATAACAATACCAGTCTTGGCCTTAAATAGGCCTACATCAACAGAAGTATCCCATTACAACCGATATGGGACTAAAAGAAAAATACCAAATAAATAAAAATTACAATAAAAGGAATAAAAGCTAAATTGACTTTCCCAGCCCTAATCGAACCAAACTGAAAGTGTGCGACGACGCCTCCTGGTGTAGAATCGCAATCCTGGAGAGATGTCCCCATCATTCCCTCGGGGTTGGGAAAAACTCGACTCTGTCGAATGTGAACCTCCACGGCTTTCATAATGCTCCAGACGATCAGGGTCCAACCGTTGGAGTTCCTCTCGATTAATCCAAGTGTTATCAGAATCAGGTAGTCCTTTCCAACGAACCAAAAATCTGTGGTAACCACCATCTCTAGTAGAGACAATCTGATCATCAATAATTTCATCAATTTGATCTGCCATATGGGTTGGATGTATTTGGGGAAGAGGAGGTAGTAATAAGGGTCTCTCAGGAGGTGGCACAGGGGAAGGCTCATCCAATAAAGGATTATCAGGGGAAAAATTGGGCCCTTTATAAGCAATCAAATCTTCAATATTAAAAGAGGGACTAATTCCAAAATCCGGTGGGAGATCTACGACATATGCATTTGAATTAATTTTATTCAAAATTTTGAATGGTCCCGCACTACGTGCGTGCAATTTCTTCACGGTACCGGAGGATACCGTTCTGGTCGAATCCGAACCATCACGTAGTCTCCTACGTTAAACTCATGTGCTTTCCTGTGCAAATCTGCATAAGCTTTATAGTTTGCATTATTTTTCTGAATTTGGTTGCTGATCTCCTTATGCAAGTCATGAATGTGTGATGCAAATGATGCAGCTGACTCAGACATCCTAGTATGATGGGGTACCATAGGAATTAAGTCTATAGGTTGCCTAGGTTGATAACCATGCACTACCTCAAATGGACTCATGCCTATGGTTCTATTGACAGAACTGTTGTATGCAAACTCAGCAGTAGGTAACACAAGATCCCATGCTCTAAGATTCTCACCCACTAAACATCGTAACAGATTACCAAGACTTCTATTGACTACTTCAGTTTGGCCATCAGTTTGTGGATGGAAGGCCGTAGAAAACTGAAGTTTAGTTCCCATTTTATGCCACAGGGTTTTCCAGAAATAGCTCGTAAATTTAACATCCCTGTCTGAGACAATTGTTTGGGTAGTCCATGTCTATATTGGGTTCAACTAGGTCGTATACTCTACCACTACGAGTACGCATGCACAGTTCCTTTTTTTTTATTGTTATTATCTAAATGCTGAATATATGATGATGATTTTTTTTTTTTTATATTAATGAATGCAATCTATTATTTCTATATGCCACTAACAACTCTAATGCAATGTGCAGGATGATGAAGATGCGGAGGATCAGCAACTATTCAGGAAAGTAAAGCGCACAATAAGGCGAATGAATCTGCTAGCTAGCTCAAGAGTGTAAAATAGAGACTATGTTGTAAAGAACTTGCAATTAGACCTCAATATTTTGTAAGATATTAATTCTATGCAATTGTTGAGATCTACGATGTATTTAGCAGTCCCTAAATTAATATCAAGATATCTCGCAAATAAGGACAAAGCAGTTACACTCACTCACTGTTTGTGGATGACAGATAATCAATGAAATTAGAATGACAGAAACAAAGTGGTATCAAAATTTCGATCGCAGGAAGTTATACCTGATCAGATTACCTGGATGCCTGATTTCCACCTAACCTTTGTTGATGATCTCCTTGATGCTGGATGTCAGTCGGGTGAGTTGGAGAGTCAATTGAATCAAAGTGGCTCTTGCTCCTGCTTAAATGTTCATTCACCAGATCGAGCCAATGTTGCAATATAAATATCATCCGTTGCCTCTCGCCTCGAGGGCTTCAAAGTTGAATGCTCGAGCAAGGAAAGGAAGCAGGGGACGCGAGCCCTGTGGATGTCAGAGGAGGAGGTCGTGGTGTTGCTGTGTTCGTTGGTGAACACGGGGATAAAGAGGTCACCGTCGGTCAGGGTCGGATGCAGCTCTGGATTGGATGGTGTCAGAGCTCAATCGAACCACGACCGTGCGCTGATCTTGAATCGCGGCGCGGCAAAGACCTGGTAAAGCCCTGGTGATGATTTAGTGCTGAAGTTCGACGGAAGGCGAAAATCAGGGGAAGATGTCGTCGGACTTCCTTCTGGAAGAGAAAAGTCGGCGATGGCGCTGTTGGAAGTGGACGGCGGCGTCGAACAGGGCGGCGTCGAACAAGGGCGGAAGGGGATCTGCTGCGAGTGCTTACGGGAGCATTTCAGGTGGATGAAGTCGTCGAGATCTCTGTCGAAGAGGGAGATGATGATCGGGCGTCGACAGAC
Organism: Agave tequilana; assembly: GCA_038442645.1. Lineage (NCBI taxonomy): Eukaryota > Viridiplantae > Streptophyta > Magnoliopsida > Asparagales > Asparagaceae > Agave > Agave tequilana. The sequence continues at coordinate 90,514 of JAVJIF010030980.1, read as the reverse complement.
GCCGGCGTAGAGGCGGAGATCTAGGTCGATGGAGGTGGACGGCTCGTCGATTCCAGATGACGTCGAGGATCTGGGAAAGAGCCGGTGACGAAGGAACTGGGAACTCCGGTGACAAAGGCGAGAGAGCGTCGATGACTTCGTCGATGGAAAGGGAGTGGTGGCGGCGCGAGATCTGGCGCACGTCGTGAGGCGAGCGCGAGACGACGAGATCTGGCGTCGACCTGGGCGTCGATGAAGACGGGCGTCGTCGATTTGGTCGTCGATCTGGGCGAGTGCTCGCAGGTGGAGCTTGTGGGTTTTTTTTTTTTTTTTTTTTGTTGGGCTGAGCAGCAGTGAGAGGGGAAGAAGAGATCCCCTTCTTTGCGTTTCTTTCTTCTTCTTGCTTTTTTTTTTTTTTTAAGGCGGCGGCGGCACTGATTGGGGGAAGGAGAAGGGGAGAGAAAAGTAGGGTTTTATTTAATATTTGGTGGGGAAAATTTTGTTGTGTTGTGTTTGGAAAAAAAATCAGGAATTTAAGCTCTGATACCAAAATGATGGGGAACCAGACGGGATTCTCTCCCTAGGGTTTCTCACCCAAAGCACACATGCTACAAAGCTTAAAAGCAATTTTCATTCATCCCAAAACTATCAATAACAATACCAGTCTTGGCCTTAAATAGGCCTACATCAACAGAAGTATCCCATTACAACCGATATGGGACTAAAAGAAAAATACCAAATAAATAAAAATTACAATAAAAGGAATAAAAGCTAAATTGACTTTCCCAGCCCTAATCGAACCAAACTGAAAGTGTGCGACGACGCCTCCTGGTGTAGAATCGCAATCCTGGAGAGATGTCCCCATCAAGAACACTGAGAATATTTCTCTCTCACAACTCTTAATGGTGAAAATATGAATTTCTCTTGAATTCTTGATGTTGCCTTCAAAGGCCACCCCTAAGGGGTTTATATAGACACCTAAGATGATCATAGTCCAATCTAAACTCCAACAATACAATTAGCACCACCTCAGAGAAAGAAGAAAACTTGAATCTAACTTAAACGGGAAACAAAACCCAAAAAGGAAACTGCCATACCTGATATTAGTCGACTATAAGTTGACTTAGCACTAGTCAAATATAAAGAATTATCAGTCAACTACTTTGACAAAATCTGAGAACTTTACTCTTTGTTGCAAGTACTACGACTATGCAGAAAGTATAAGTCGACTAGGTTAAACATAAGTAAACTAATAAGGCTTACAGGTCGACTTATAATATTCACAAGTCATGTGCATGTCGTGCTTGATCTCTGAAGTTTGTAACATCTCCACCTGAACTTGAAATTTTCTCCAATGAATATGAGGCACTCAAAATATTAACACGCTGACCTCTGACGGGCTTCGACTACCGCAACTCCGACGAGCTTCGACGAGCACCGCTGACCTCCGACTAACTCCGACGAGCACCGCTGACCTCTTTTGAACCGTTTTCTTCGTCTACTACAATTCTACAACAACAAATCACTCACGGTTAAATGCCGCCGTTGCGGTAAGCTTATCCCTTGTTCTCTCTATCTCTCGCTGCTCCGCTGCGTCCTTCAGCGCCGACGCCGAAGCCATCTCTCTTTTCCCTCTCTCCATCTCTTTTCTCTTTGGACCCGCTCGCTCTATCTGTCTCCATCTTTCTCTTTCTAATGCTCTCTCTCTGTTTTTTTTTATTTATGGAGACTAGAGTCTGGACCATCTCTCTGTCTCATTCTCTCTCCATTTCTTCTCTCTGGAGACTGGACCCACTCGCTGTGTGTGTCTCTCCCCCTCCCTCTCCCTCTTTGTCTCCATCTCTTCTCTCTAGATTTTATTTTATTGTTATTTTCATCTCAAAAATTTACAGCTATTTTTATCTTCAATTCCTTGATTAGCTCTTCTGAGTTCGATTTTATAGAGTATTATTGGATTTGTTAATCGTTTAATTGTTTTTCTCTTCTATATTAGTTTAACACTGGTGTACATTGTACTAATTACTAGGTTTTTTGTGATTTTTAAGCAATGTGTGATCTATTTAACATATTTTTGCATTATCTTGAAACATTGATTCTTTTTACAAATTATCATGAATAATTAATAATTTAATTTTTTTGTATTAAATTAGAGTATTTAATAATGTAACTAAAATAGAAAAAATAATAACAAAAACATGACACTAGACATCTAAACGTTATCTCTTCTTTGCAATCTAGAGATTAATATACTATATACTGGACACACATTGAAGATGATATTTTGATACAATGGAGTTGCGATAATTTGAAACAATAGGGTTGTACATTGTAAGTAATTAGATGATCCAAATACTGCAAAAATGTTGTAAGATTCTGTTATTTTTTGCCTTCAAGCTCTGGTTGTGAATCTGTAAAAATTTGACTCCATTAAAAACTTCATAACAAGGACAACAATCACTAAAAACTGAGAATATAAGAAGAATAGTAGCAAAATATATGCAAATTAACAAAAAGAAAAAAACAGTTCCGCCTTACTTCAGTGAGGTGCATGCCTCATCGCGTCGCTTGCGCCTCGCGCACATTAGGTCTTTTCCGTCTTGCACTGCACTTTGCGCCTCGGCAACACTTTATGCCCGACTTGTTAAATACTTGAGTTGTTCAAACTCAGATTGTCTTCTGACTCGAACTATTTCCTTTTCTTTTTTTTTTATTTTGGTTTTCTGTAGCTGGATTTTTTTTTGTAGTCACACATAAAAGTAAAGAAAAAGAAAATATCGCTGTGGTGAAAAAAAGGAAATGAAATCAACTGCTGTTTCATAACAACATGAAACATTCAAAATCACGTGGAGGACGGCCATGGGACAAATAACAGAGCAACTCCTGCTCCGCTGCCAAACTTTGCTTGCAAATCCTGAAAGAACCAGGACTGGATGGTTCGAAGAATGTAGCGGGGGGAAAAGATAAAAGATAAAAGAAAAATAAAATAAAAATAAAAAATTAAGAAAAATGCAAAATGAGCCAGCTATAACCTGAGTTGCTTGGCTATATGAGAACATGTTCTACTGTCTAATTGAGCTGAGTGTACATTAACTATATCCAAAGGTTCTTCTAATAACATTGTTTTAAATATCGGCCGATATACCGGTATATCGGCCGAGATATCGGTATTTTATCCAAAACGATATGATAAGTGTAAAAATTTACCGGATATCATTTTGGAATATGGGCTGATATATCGCCACGTGGCCGATATATCGACTGATATCCGAGATGAAATATCTGATATATCGGCCGATTTAGTTACTTATTTGGATAACATTTTTTTTTGCTTGAGAGATCATTTTATTTTATTCTATGCTCATTGTGGTATTTCAATGATGTTTTTATATGATATTTTGATACTAACTTATTTCTTTTAATAATGTCTTATATGTATTGACTATTGATATATCAACAGGTATTTAGTACCATTCTGTGATATATCACCCGTTATTTGGTATATAATTTTGCTGACTGGTATATCGCCGAAATCTGATATTTAAAACACTGCTAATAAGTTAACCAGTGTAACCAGGATGTCAAATGTACCTGTCATCTAACGGGCATTCTAGGTCAAGAGAAAAGGCCGTATATTGTCCAAAGATGCTTCACATATTAATTCAACATCATTCTGAAGTTGATGACTGGTTGAAAATCCAGGAGACAACACCTTCCAGAGCTTGATCATACCTGAATAAGGAAGCAAGCATATATCATGTAGATAACAGATATCTAGTATGGACTTTACTTTCATTTAGAGTAAGAAAAATTACACTCATTCCAGAAACACATGATTAGATTCTCATTGAAAGAAGTTCCCTTGCTATGTGCACGTTATGTTCCTTTTCTTTTTTTCTTTCTTTTTCTTGATATCACTAATCTACATTCCAATATCTAGTTTTCTTTTGTATATTGTTACAGTCCTCTGTACGATTGGAGAGCCATGGAGGAGAATGGATATGCATGGTGGATACAAAGATTCAATCCTGCACTTGATCTTTATGACGAGTTCCGGATAGACCATTATTGAGGATTCGCTGGATATTGGGCTGTTCCTTCTGGTTAGTTCAGTGAAGAACAACTCTATATTCTCTAGAAGTTTTTGCATTTTTAAGAAATTATGGTTTCAATTTGATTGTTACTAAATTTCATAAACTGCAGAATCCAAGGTAGCAATGTTTGGAAATTGGAAGGTGAGCTTTATATACATGTGCTTTAGTGTTCTCTGTTGAAGGTTAATTATTAATACATTTCTTTTGTATTTCATTGACAGTAGGCTGGACCAGGGAAAGCCTTCTTTGATGCCATTTCCAGAGCTGCTGGGAGAATTGAGATAATTACTGAGGACCCGGTATGCTTCAGTAAATGCTGATCTTATGAATAAGTTTAAAGGTCTATTTTGAGATCGGTTTGCTAACAAGCTGCCATTGTTATGTTATAATTTAGTTTACTAATTTATGCTCAATAGGGAGTTGTAACTGAGGATGTTGTTCAATTAAGGAAAGCCATTGGTGCTCCTGGAATGGCAGTTCTCCAATTTGGTAATCTATAAATACTGTTTTAATCTGATATGATATGATGGTCATATTTGTTCATCTAACTGCTTGATTTTGATATATTAGTTATTGTTAATTTATTTTTTACCAGCTTTGGGGACTGGCTCAGACAATCCTCACTTGCCTCATAATCATGAACAAGATCAAGTTGTACATTACCGGAACACATGACAATGATACAGTGAGCCTTCTTTTCTGTGGGGACCAAAGCTTTCTGATATACAACAAATTAGTTTTTCCATGTCAGTAGTATTTGAAATAAAATAAAATAAATCAAAGTCTGCTTTCCTTGATCTATTGCCCTCATATCTTTGTTCTATAACTCGTATTCCATGAAATATTTTCCGTTACAAATTTCTGTGGGTATATTACAGTTTATTTCATTGAGCTTCTTTCTCTGTGGACCTTTTCCTTTTTACAACAAATTAGTTTTATTTGGCAATAATATTAAAAAAAACTCAAACTCAGCTTTGTTTGATCTGGTATCCTCATGTCCATGCTCATATTCTGTGTGATACTCTCTTTGCAAATTTCAGTGGGTGTTTTCAGGTGTATTTTCTTAATTGTACTGATTTGCTTGTTGCAGGCTCTAGGTTGGTCGGAAAAATTTGAACATGAAGAGAAGTGTACAGTGAGTACTTTTACTGGCTCCTCGTCTCATTCTGTAAGATGTTAGAAACCACATGTTGGAGGACACAGTTGTGACTTTTGAATGAAGACATTTATTAGTAGATATTAACGGTTATTATATAGTTTAAGTTTTTATGCTGAAATTCTATATTTTTATTGATTCTTTTGAAATAGAAAGGAGAGATTCATTTAATATCCTCCCTATGTATTTTAGCAGTTAATCTGACCTTCGTTCTCTTTCATTGATGTGTGTCTGTGCACTCACACTTTATAACATTATATTTGATTTACTGTCTATACAGCCGATTGCTTGAGATTTTTTATTTAATTCCTCGTTTTCTTAATAAACTATTGAGGGTACTTAAATGTTTTGAATTAGTTTATATTATACATTTTTTTTTTTAGTCTCTGTCCTGAGATGCGCTTTCAGAGATGTATTAAAACCAATCTTTGTCCCCCCAAGTAGACATTCTTCTTAATATGCAAATAAAAGCTCTATTGATATATAGATAAGATATAATTATCATGGTCACAATGTTCTTTCAAAAATAAATAGATGGCCATTTACCATTGGCGCACATGAACATATACTTGCTATGGATGTCGCATCAAGATATCAAGCTATTAACGCTGCAAAGTAAAATAACCATCTTCATACAGGTACAGAATTATCTTCGCACAGCGGGAGAGATGAGTATCTCGTGGACATTGATTCATGCTGCCGTCTCATCTGTTGCCAGAACTACCATCATGCCGATGCAAGACATCTTAGGTCTAGGAAGTTCTGATGGGATGAATACTCCGGCAATCAAGGTATGTAGCTACCATTTTTAGATGTCTGGTTTTTAACCAAGTGTGTCTTATTGGTGATTTTAAGTTGTTGAATTAATCTTTTTCCGCTGCATTTGTTTTCTTGTTGTAGCTAGGTAACTGGAAGTGGAGGATACCGAACTCAATAAGCTACCTGAAGCACAGAAACTTGGGGACATGCTCTCATTGTACAACAGAATATAAACATGAAGCAGGAAATAATCTATTGAGAGTTCACCAATAGCGATCGATCTTTTTGGACCAGTAGAGTTAATATTCCATAAGTTTAGGCCATATGGTACTTGTTGTACTTTAATTGCTAAGCTAAAAGACAAGGCCTTCCTTTGTAAACCTTTAGAACTATCAATCAATGGTGATTTTTCTACCTAATGGCTGGCGTTCGTTTTACTTTCATATTGGCATGCCTCATGATAGTAGCAGATATCTGAGTTTAGTTCTGTTGGTTTCCTTGTGGTATGCAAGTTACGTACATGGATCACTAGCCAAAGATTCTCCATGGATCCTTATTGACTCTCTATGTTCAATTGTTCTGTGAACTCGTGTCATTGTGTTTTAATTCAAAAAAAAAGTTCATTATGATGATATTGTGGAGATTTATTCCCGGTAAACTCAAGTTCGTGACGTATGAACCTGAAAATTTCTTTTATAATTTTGTATCCAACTTTTTCATTATAATTTTGTGATATGCTTAAATAAACTTTCTTTATTAGCACGACGTAAGATGCAAGTAATTGTCTGTTTCTTAAAAAAAAAAATCATATAGTTTAGAGAAAAACGTCTGTCCCGCGCAAACATTTGCAATTTATTAGATTCTCAGCCTGAAAGGCTGAAATAAGACACGATTGCTTTTTTTTTTTCCGAAAAAAATTAGATTCTCAACCTGAAAGGCTGAAATAAGACACGATTGCTTTTTTTTTTTTCGAAAAAAATTTAAGCGGATATGGGAATTGAACCCGACGTGAATCGAACACGCAACCTTCTGATCTGGAGTCAGACGCGCTACCATTGCGCCACGGATCCACTTGCAAGTTTGTACACTTAAAACTATAATATTATTTAATATTATATTTATAAACAGAAAACTACGATTTCTTGTCTCGATGAAATTACTCTGAATATATTTACAAGCACATTGTATTTAAATAATTAATTGGTCAACGGGGAAGCCAAAAACTATGTGCATGATCCCGAAGGATTAGGCGGATGCTTGCACGAGGCTAGATATTTTGTTTGCATAAAGAAATTATACGAAAGCTTTATTTGTCTAGTGCGTTTCGCATAGGTTCAATATATAGATTGTCTCAAGTTGTTTTATGCCAACGGTTTCTTATATATAATAAAAGATTTGTGGTATATCCTACCAAATATTTAAATAAAATTTTCTTAAGATGAGAAAATCTCTGTGGGATTATGAATCTCATTAATTAAAATTGACACTCTCTTAGAGGAGATTCTGCAAATACTAATTGATTTCTTTACAGTTGACTTGTTGGAGAGTTCAATAAAAGCACATTAGTAGGAGAGGTTCATGAACGATGAGGTTACTATAATCGCATTGAGGACATGAGTTTTAATAAATTATTAAGAGATATTTTGATAAGGAGGAGAGGATCATTGTTTTTTCATAATTTTGATTTTGATCAAAGGATATTATTCTTGCAGCCTTAAGAAGTCAATAATTGAGAGCGAAAGATTGCTCGATTCGGTTCAAAGAACATACGATTAAGATCTCCTGGGATCACTTGTCATATGCAAGTAGATTTTCATATCTAGATAGTATTTTTTGTTTATATGTTTTTAATTGAGCCAAAATAAAAACCACTTGTTTGTAGGAACAATTTTCTTAGCACAGGTGGTCAATGCATTATAATAGAACGTTGGATGATCATAGTTCCAACATATAATTGTGTTGAGATAGTTTTTTCTCCGGAAAAAAAAAATATTAGTGTTTGAGATAATTTATGGTCATTATTTTTTTGAATTTTGTTTAAGGTTGTAGCCTGGAGAAGACACATAATTGAGAGCGAAAGATTGCTTGATTTGGTACAGAGAACTATGGGCGGGTGATCCTCAAGAGGTCACTTGTCAAATGCAAGTGGATCACCAATCCAGTAGAGCCAAACTTGAAGGCACCTACACTACTCGCTGCAATTTCTTAATGTTGTGGTCAATGCTTTCGATATATTAGTTGTGTATACTTCCTGCTACTTCAAGTATGTTTAATTTTCTCCACATGCTTCTCTTGTCTTGATTCTTTTAGGGGCTGTTTGTTACGCTGAAAGTGGGTTGGAAACACTGTTTAGTGGGGACCTAAACACATTACCGAGCTTGGGGTGTTTGGTGATGCTGGAAATCTCACTGATGTGGCGAGTAAATATCCCTTTAAGGTTTCAACCACCCCTCGTTACGAAACATGTGGGAATCTAATGCATTTAATTAAATATTTATTTTTGATGATGAGGGAGCGGTTAGGGTTACTCTCCCCTAAACCTTTCCTCATGCGTCGCCAAGATCTACTTTCTCTCTCCACCCAAAAACCACGGGCGGTAACTACACTGGTGGTCAACTTACTCTGGCCCAACTTCTTTTCTTGCTGGGCTTTTTTTTAATCAACCAAGCAGGCTGATAAAATCAAAGCTGAGCCTGCTCCACTGGGCCCACCGACTTTTCCAACTGAATTTACTGTGTGTCAGGTTTTACAAATTGGATTTTCTAACCAAACAACCCCTTGGATCCAAACAAGTGTAAACACACGTATTTTTAGCGTCACGAAAATGATATATTCATGTCTAATTACGTATAGTTTATTAAAAGAGTGCACATTGGATGATAAAATATGTGTGTGAACGGGAGCAAACTTTGGCCCCCGTTGCTTATAGCTCAACACCAAGTACGTTAAACTACCATTAATGCCATTAAACACATGTGTGGTATTTGTAACCTCCACGCCTTGAGATAAAAAAATAAATAAATGTGTAGCCTAATCTTTGAGCTCTTTCAAATGGATCATGTAGGATTTTGACTAACAGAGCTTCATAAGACCACATGGGACGACAAGCTTGGTTGGCATATGGATGTAGAGACTTGGAATTTAATTATTAACCCATTAATTGTTTCATTAGTATCACAACCATAGGATTAAGTTTTGGGCCAAAAGGTAAATAATGTTGCTAAAAATATCTGGTCAATGATTTTGTGCAAGATTTTCAATGATCCTTAATTCCCCATGGCTTGAGCAAAACAGAAGGGAAGTGGTCCAAAGATCTTGCAGTGAATCTGTACCTGAATTATCTTGACCTAGTTGCGTACAAAATTTTAATATTGATTGGTCTATTAGCTGCTTGCTACGAGCTTGTTCAAGGTGGGATGAACCTAATTAAATTGCATTCGATATGAGCATGATATGAACGGGTAGTTAATTGTGATATGTTGGGCGAGTTCGCGAATCTCATGGGGAAAAAAAAAAAAAACTGGACTTTGAGCTCAGTATCTTTATAGGGTATGAATGCTTTGTTGCAGATCATGCTACCTAACGAAAGATACTGGCCTTAACGTCCTTCATGCTTAACACTGGCACTGATTTTAATTGAGTTAACAAATCTTTCAAGAATACTGTTGTTTTTAATCGAATTCTTGTTGAATTCACACTAACAACCACAAGTATTGCTATTATTGCATATCTGGTACACACATGCAACCTATTTTGAAGGCTCATCACTCATGCATCATTCTTTCTCATCACTCATGAATCGATTAACCCTGTAAATTCTAAAACATTGTGTATCCCCTTTTCCCTCTTCTTTCTTAAATGTTTCCAGTCGTGCATGAACATGCCATCGCATTAAACATCTGTCAAATAAGACAGTATTTCACTGTATTCCCCGGTCTGTGTACAGTGCACACTACGACTCAAGCAGACCATACGGCACTGTTCTCCATGCAAAGTACACAAACTGGCCCAGCGGGGCCCATGTCCACGTGCTTCCACGCGAGATCAGGAGACCACGTGGGTCCCACATCCTCCTCGCCGCGGTGCAAGCTGCTTGTGCGAGGCCATTCCTCGCCCAGGACACCGCATGTGGGCCGGGCGGGGCCGGACTCGGACGACGGGCCCGGACAAGGGCCGGGACCTGCGCCGCTGTTCACACGCACGTGGGCCCCACGGGGATCTCTTGGGGGCCCACACAATCCTTCGGATGTGGCCCAATGAACACAGAGAGGGAGAGCTCCCTTTCATGCCATCTGTCCCGAGATTTTTTGACATTTTGTCGTTTTTGAAAGGTCAACGGTCAGCTCTGATTTGACCCACGTCGGAGGTACAATGGAGTTGGTGGCTCGGACAAAGATCTGAAGGGGTGTGGCCTGTCGACTGACGTGAAGTCTACGTGACATTACAGCTTTTTGGGGGCGAGCTTTCTTTTCTCTTTCTTGCTTACTTTTTAAGTTTTTTCTTTGGATTCACATGTAATTTTTGCAACAAACCAAAATTTGAACAATGAGTTCAATGAGTGATTGCGGATCATCTATTAGGTTTTGAATTGAGTCCGAAACAGCGCGTAAAATTAAAAGTATGTAGATTTTAGTTGTTAATGTAGCAAAAATAGCATGTACAATTATAATTTGACAATAACTTCACTAGCTATATTGAATTTAGTAAAAAACGCACTTTAATAGCATTAGCTATAATAGAAAATCCTATATATTATCTTAAAAAATCAATAAATTTTTTTAAAATATTACAATAATATAGGAGCATTTTTATTTAATTTGATAATGCAATAGAATTTTTTTACTTATTTTAATAGTGCATATTGGTTTTTGAAAAATGGTAAAAGTGTATCAGGTTTTCAACAATTTACCCTTACATTTATATATGATATCAATATCCCTGTTATTATATCAAAATTTCGAACTTATCAAGAGAGTTTAGGATAATAAATTTATATTCTGACATATTACCTTCTATTCTTACTGTAGTTTTGTATTACTTATTAATAATAATAACTAAAGATTACTTGACTCAAGTTATAATTTGTTATCAAAGTTTTGTTTTTGGTGTAAATGCATAAGATAGTGGATGATCATCATGTTGGGAATTCTGCTTAACAAGAATCAATCTGACAACTAATCAAGATCACTGAGATATCAACAATCTAATTGGCCAGGTCGGCAAATATCAGGTGGGAGGTTTTCCGTTCAAAAGAACGTTCCTTAATTTAAGAACCACCTTTCAATTTCCTTCCTTGGTTTAAGCACCAATTAGACTGAATCCAAGTCAGTCTCGATATACTGTAAAGTATATCCCCTGTATAAAGGACTTAATCCACTTATACAGTATCACTTAGACTGAATCTAAGTCAATCTCGATATACTGTAAAGTATATCCCCTGTATAAAGGACTTAGTCCACTTATACAGTATTTGAAGTGAGGTACGCTTACAGCGAATCTCCTTAAGACAATTACGTCCCCCGCACCGGTGCTAACGGGATAATGGACGCTGGTCTCCCAAGATACAACACTTCTTCACGGTATTTGGATAGCACTACCAAATCACCGTACGGTCGAACCGTAGTCAACCAATACCTACACAGGATTAGCAAAACAGCGGTATAACGACAAATTTCAAATGAATATTTGTCTTACTCTTTTGGAGGAACACCCACTGTTGAGGACGTAGGAAGGTTGAAGAATTTTGGCAGAATCTCCTTTAGGAAGTCACTTCGGATTCCCACTTCACTTGGAAGTCGCGGATTCCCACTTCGTTGGAAGTCGCTCTGGAAGTCGTGGATTCCCACTTCGCTGGAGCCCAGTTCAGAACCGAAGTCAGAACTTTAGAGAGAGAAAGAGAGATCTCAGATTTGGTGTGTCTGAGAATGAACCCCTGGAGCTCTATTTATAGCGCTCCGGAGGGGTATTCTCGTCCGCCAAATTCCAGCAGTTGCGACGGTTCGGACAGAACCGTCGCAACCGACCAACCGCCCAACCGCACTGTCGGTTTTCCGACAGCGGTTGGCGAACGGTCGGATCTGTTCGCGCGGACACCCGTTGGCGGGTGATACGAATCTCTCCGCGGGCGGGCTGGACCAACTGACCTGATTCAAAAAGAACCAGGCCAGATAGAGGAAACCGGGTCCAAGCCCAAGCCCAAGCCCAAGCCCAAGCCCGGACCCGGACCCAGGCCCAGGCCCATGCCCGAGCCCGAGCCCGAGCCGGCCCGGCACCGGCTCCGGCACCGGCGCCGGCGCCAGCGGCGGCGCGCGTGCGCGCACGTATGTATGTACGTGCATAGTTCCCTCCTTTTCGCGCGCGAAAACTCCAAGTACCCAAAGGGCACGCCCTTTGTTCTCAATTTTCTCTATTTATACCCCATGAGCTTCCATCACATGGCCAATGTGGGACTAAATGCATGTAGCTAACTTTAGTCCCTTTTGGCTTTGAATTAGGCAATCTTTGGACTTGAATATCTCATTCATTCGAAGTCGGAATTGAACATGTGAATATACCATGTTAATCACAAATGGAAGGAGAACACACTTCAACCATCATCCGGTTGATTCGATCAACGGATCTTGCCATAATTCAACTCGAAGATTCACCTTTATATTCTTCAATTCCAACAATCCCCCACAATGAATGGAGATTCAAGGAAATGACACACAAAGAGACTGACTCTATTGTGTAAGGTACTTTAGAAAAGAAACTGCATAAGGATAGGTGAACTAGGTCTTGAACCTTCCATAGTGAAACCTTTATCGGACTTACTGGCTAATCAGTGAACTAGGTCTTGAACTGTTAGCCGTTAGTGTAAGCCAAGTCAACAAGCTTCACACAGTGACTTTCCAAATCAACTTTGGTTCTCTGTTGTGTTCGTTTTGGCCCTGGACATTCTTGGTTTCAGAGAGTATCTTTAGGGAATAACAGCCTCCATAGAGATTCCCAAAGAGCCGACCCAACTCTATACTCACATAGGTGATGGACCTATGAAGAGTAGTCTACTCTACTCCACTTGTATAGTAACAAGATATAGGCATCATTAAAAGCGTTAAGCTTATCCTTAATCCACTTGTAGAAAAACACTTATGTGCACCTTAGGAATGGATTGGAGTCAAGCTCCCAAGTGCTTACTTGCTGAGTCAATCATAACTAGTTTTTCCTCTTGAACTTAGTCCGTGGGATCTCCAGTCGCTAAGTGAGGTTTCCATTAAGCTGACTCGGTAAGGTTAGGCTTTTAGACCCATTCCCCTCGATGCGCAGTTTATACGCTCTCCACTTAAACCTTTAGTAACCGGATCCGCTAAATTATCCTTTGACGATACAAAGTCAATAGAGATAATTCCATTTGAGAGCAACTGCTTCACGTATTATGTCTACGACGAATATGTCTAGACTTACCGTTGTATATCACATTTTGTGCCCTAGATATAGCTGCTTGATTGTCGCAGTGTATACATATAGCGGGCACTGGCTTTTGCCATAACGGTATATCTTCTAAGAATTGTCGAAGCCATTCTGCTTCTTCTCCAGCCTTATCTAAGGCTATGAATTCCGATTCCATAGTGGAACGGGCAATACATGTTTGCTTAGAAGATTTCCAAGATACCGCTGCTCCTGCTAGAGTAAATACGTATCCGCTAGTTGATTTTGATTCCTCAGAATCTGCAATCCAATTAGCATCACTGTATCCTTCCAGTACAGGAGGATACTTTCCATATCTCAAGGCATATTCCTTGGTATGTGATACGTAACCTAATACTCGTAGTAGAGCGGTCCAGTGTAGATCACTAGGATTGCTAGTGTATCTACTTAACTTGCTTACAGCGTAAGCAATATCGGGTCTAGTGCAATTCATTAAATACATTAGACTTCCGATAATCTGAGAATACTCCAACTGGCGTATTTCAGTTCCTGTATTCTTATGAAGGTGGACGTGTGGGAGAAAAGGATTTGTATTCTCTTTTATCCCATGATCCTTGAATCTTTCTATCATCTTTTCCACGTAGTGAGATTGAGATAGACTGATTCCATCTGGTGTTCTAGTAATTTTAATTCCTAAAATTACATCAGCAACCCCCAGATCCTTCATATCAAAACTGTTGGATAATATTCTTTTAGTGGACTTAATAATCTCAATATTAGTCCCAAGTATCAACATGTCGTCTACATAAAGACAGACAATGATACATGCATCTCCAACTGTTTTCGTGTAAACACACTTATCGCATTCATTAATAGTGAATCCATCTTTGATCATGACACTATCAAATTTCTCATGCCATTGTTTTGGAGCCTGTTTTAAACCGTATAAGGATTTTACCAATTTACACACCTTGTGTTCTTGGCCCTTGACTTTAAATCCTTCTGGTTGCTCCATATATATTTCTTCATTTAATTCACCATTTAAGAATGCAGTCTTGACATCCATTTGATGGATATCTAAGTTGTGCAATACTGCAATCGCAATCAACATCCGAATGGACGTTATTCTTGTTACTGGTGAATAAGATCGAAGTAGTCAAGTCCTTCTTTTTGTCGATAACCCTTGGCTACTAGTCTAACCTTGTACTTATCGATAGATCCATCGGGTTTTAATTTTCGTTTGAAAATCCACTTACACCCAATTGGTTTACTTCCAGGAGGCAAGTTTACCAATTCCCAAGTATGATTACTTAGTATGGATTCTATTTCGCTATTTATAGCTTCTTTCCACATTTGTGCTTCTGGGTTTGACATAGCCTCTTTAAATGTTTGAGGCTCGCTCTCAATAGCGTATGCTATGAAATCTGGACCAAAAGATTTTGAGATTCTAGATCTCTGACTTCTTCTTGGTTCAATTTCCGCATTTACAATTGGTTCCTCGGGGCTTTCGTCCCTGAACGCCATCTCGTGTGTTCTTTTCCAGAAGTCTTATCTGCTTCCCGTTTGTACGGAAAGATATCTTCAAAGAACACAGCATCTCGAGATTCGATAATCAAGTTTACATGAATATCAGGTATTTCTGACTTATGAACTAGAAATCTGTAGGCACTGCTATTTAAGGCATAGCCTATGAATATGCAGTCCATAGTTTTTGCTCCCAACTTAGTCTTTTTGGGTAATGGTGCCAGCACCTTTGCAAGGCACCCCCACATTTTGAGGTAATGGTAGGAAGGTGTCCTTCCATGCCATAACTCGAATGGTATTAGACCAAGTTTCTTGTGGGGTACTCTATTTAGAATATGATTTGCAGTTAATAGAGCTTCCCCCCACAAGTTCTGCGGAGCTCCAGAACTTACGAGCATGGAATTAACCATCTCCTTCAAAGTTCTGTTCTTCCGTTCAGCAATTCCATTTTGCTGAGGAGTGTATGGTGCTTTAGTTTGATGTATTATACCGAAACTAGCACATAACTCACTAAAATCATTTGATTCATATTCTCCGCCTCTATCGGATTTTAGAATCTTGATTTTCTTGTTGAGTTGATTCTCAACTTCGGCTTTATATGTTGTAAACATATTTATTGCCTCATCCTTACTGTTCAAAAGATACACATAACAGTATCTTGTACAGTCATCGATAAAAGTAATGAAATACTTTTTACCGCCTCTAGTTGGCATAAACTTCAAGTCACATAGATCGCTATGAATTAACCCTAAAGGTTCTGTATTTCGATCTATTGAGTGAAATGAATTTTTAGCCAACTTGGCCTTAACACAAACCTCACACTTGCGAATTTCTTCCAAGTTGAGTTTAGGAATATATCCCAGATTAGACAAGTTCTTTAAAGACTTGTAATTTACATGCCCTAATCTAGCATGCCACAAATTAGGAGACTCAAGCAAATAAACAGAAGAATTTCTTTTATTGATTAGCTTTGGGTACAAATACACGGACTTTTTATCAACCACTGCAACATTGGCTTTAAAAAGTCCATCAACAAGATAACCCTTTCCCACATACATCCCTCCCTTAGTAAGTACAAATTTGTCGGATTCAAAGACTATTCTAAATCCTTTCTTACTAAGTATAGATCCAGAGATTAGATTCTTGCGGATGTCTGGAACATGAAGGACATCGTTAAGAGTAAGCTCTTTGCCCGATGTCCACTTCAGGATGACCTTGCCCTTTCCTTTAACCTTTGAGGAAGCTGAATTACCCATGAATAATTGCTCATCTTGCTCTAGCCTTTGATATTCTGAGAATAACAATTTCTCCGAGTAGATGTGCCTAGTAGCTCCCGTGTCTACCCACCAATCTTTGTTATTGGTTGTCAGATTTACTTCTGACACCACGGCTGAAAGACTTGGTGATTCATGGTTGGTCATGTTGGCCTGTGGGTGGCTTTTCTTGTTCTTCTTTAGACGGCTGCGGCATTCATTTGCTTTGTGACCTTCTTTGTTGCAGATGTAACAGGTCCCTTTGAAGCGCATGGTTCTGCCGTCTTGAGCCTTGTCTTTGTACCCCTGGGAAGGCTTCTTCCTCTTCAAGCTTTTGGAAGTAGACGCTTTCCCCTTTGAGTCCTCGATCACATTTGCTTTTGCTTCGTAGGAGTTCTTGCTGCTCCTTTTCTCGGACTTGCGGTTGTCCTCCTCTATACGAAGCCTCACAATGAGATCCTCCAACTTTAGCTCCTTTCGCTTATGCTTCAGGTAGTTCTTGAAGTCTCTCCACGCAGGGGGGAGCTTCTCCACGATGGTTGCAACCTGAAAAGTTTCAGGAAGAATCATACCTTCGGCCTCTATCTCGTGCAAGATAAGTTGGAACTCTTGCACCTGACTGATGACAGTCTTGCTATCCACCATTTTGTACTCCAGAAATCGTCCAACGACGAACTTCTTGGTACCAGCATCTTCAGTCTTGTATTTCTTATCAAGACTGGCCCATAATTTCTTTGCCGTAGTGATTGGACTGTAGACATTATAAAGAGAGTCATCCAGTCCATTAAGAACATAATTTCGGCAAAGGAAATCACCTTGTGTCCAAGCATCGACTGCAAGGACTGAGTCCCGATCAGTTCCGGGTTCTGGTGGATCCTCCTGCAGGAATTTGGCCAGATGTAGAGTGGTCAAGTAGAAGAGCATCTTCTGTTGCCATCTCTTGAACTCTGTGCCATCAAACTTTCCTGGCTTCTCCGGCTTCGGGTTAGGAAGTGGAGCAGGCATCAAACCTTGGAGCGGTATGTTTGTTGCCTTGCTGGAGGTATCTTGATTTGTCTCAGACATTTTTTTTCTGCAAGTTCAAGCAGAACAGAAGTGAGAAACATTAATTGTCTTAAGATTGTTGGGAATTCTGCTTAACAAGAATCAATCTGACAACTAATCAAGATCACTGAGATATCAACAATCTAATTGGCCAGGTCGGCAAATATCAGGTGGGAGGTTTTCCGTTCAAAAGAACGTTCCTTAATTTAAGAACCACCTTTCAATTTCCTTCCTTGGTTTAAGCACCAATTAGACTGAATCCAAGTCAGTCTCGATATACTGTAAAGTATATCCCCTGTATAAAGGACTTAATCCACTTATACAGTATCACTTAGACTGAATCTAAGTCAATCTCGATATACTGTAAAGTATATCCCCTGTATAAAGGACTTAGTCCACTTATACAGTATTTGAAGTGAGGTACGCTTACAGCGAATCTCCTTAAGACAATTACGTCCCCCGCACCGGTGCTAACGGGATAATGGACGCTGGTCTCCCAAGATACAACACTTCTTCACGGTATTTGGATAGCACTACCAAATCACCGTATGGTCGAACCGTAGTCAACCAATACCTACACAGGATTAGCAAAACAGCGGTATAACGACAAATTTCAAATAAATATTTGTCTTACTCTTTTGGAGGAACACCCACTGTTGAGGACGTAGGAAGGTTGAAGAATTTGGCAGAATCTCCTTTAGGAAGTCGCTTCGGATTCCTACTTCACTTAGAAGTCGCAGATTCCCACTTCGTTGGAAGTCACTCTGGAAGTCGTGGATTCCCACTTCGCTGGAGCCCAGTTCAGAACCGAAGTCAGAACTTTAGAGAGAGAGAGAGAGATCTCAGATTTGGTGTGTCTGAGAATGAACCCCTGGAGCGCTATTTAGCGCTCCGGAGGGGTATTCTCGTCCGCCAAATTCCAGCAGTTGCGACGGTTCGGACAGAACCGTCGCAACCGACCAACCGCCCAACCGCACTGTCGGTTTTTCCGACAGCGGTTGGCGAACGGTCGGATCTGTTCGCGCGGACACCCGTTGGCGGGTGATACGAATCTCTCCGCGGGCGGGCTGGACCAACTGACCTGATTCAAAAAGAACCAGGCCAGATAGAGGAAACCGGGTCCAAGCCCAAGCCCAAGCCCAAGCCCAAGCCCGGACCGGCACCGGCGGCGGCGCGCGTGCGCGCACGTATGTATGTACGTGCATAGTTCCCTCCTTTTCGCGCGCGAAAACTCCAAGTACCCAAAGGGCACGCCCTTTGTTCTCAATTTTCTCTATTTATACCCCATGAGCTTCCATCACATGGCCAATGTGGGACTAAATGCATGTAGCTAACTTTAGTCCTTTTGGCTTTGAATTAGGCAATCTTTGGACTTGAATATCTCATTCATTCGAAGTCGGAATTGAACATGTGAATATACCATGTTAATCACAAATGGAAGGAGAACACACTCCAACCATCATCCGGTTGATTCGATCAACGGATCTTGCCATAATTCAACTCGAAGATTCACCTTTATATTCTTCAATTCCAACACATCATACCTCTTCTCCTTCTTCTTTGTAAATGCATATTGTGAATGCATGAGTTAGTGGGTGACTTCTTCACTTTCTTCCTTCTAAATGTATGTTATGAATGCATGAGATAGTGAGTGGTCTCTCCATCCTCTTCTTTATAACCTATGCTTTTATATGCTTATAAATAGAGGTTACAAGAAAGAATGAAGAATATACAAGTTTGAGAACAATTTCTCTTGATTGTATCCACTCATTGCTCTATAATTTCTTACTTTATAACACATTATCAGCACGAATGTTCAAAGCAATAGAGAATCGAGGTAGGATCAAGCTGAGGTGCTTGCGTGGTTGTGGGTCTCAATCTTGATATACTTATTGTTTTCTAATTTTTTATTTTATTTGATCCAATTGTCTTACTAATATTTGAATGTGCAGACATGACTTAAAGTTTGTAGTGCTCTAACCGTGCTTGTCTCTAACTTTTAAGTTCTATATCATGATTTCAAATACTATTTGTTCCCAATATATGTCTAATATTTTTCCATAAAAGATTAATTTTTCTTTATTCATACATGGACCTGAAGTTCATAACTTAAAGATTTAAACTTTAAGTTCACAACTTAGAGATTTAAAAGCTGAAGTTCTAAAAGATTATAGAACCTGAAGTTCTAAATTGAGACAAAATTTTAGAGCCTGGAGTCCTAAAATTAATAGAAATCGAACCTATAATTTCGAGCATAATATTACATATGTATTCTTCTATTTGATTTTCAATTTGTTCATTTGAGAACTCTGATTAGAAAATCAAAATATTTATCACTTTTCATGCATCAAATGTGATCTTACAGAAGCAATACTGTGAAAAAGAGATTTAAGAAATATTCCCAGCTGATTTTATATCTTCTGGTTGTTAAACAAAATAATGAGATTTTGATCATCAATCTCATTCAACTGACTCAAAACCATTCCCTGAAGTAACATGCAAGTACATCATTACCTGAAGCGAATATAAGCAATTTTGGGCATGGTCGTGATCGTGATCGATTTACTTTTAGAAACTGAGATAGTCATAATCATGGTTCAAATAAGAGAGTCATACCCTACCACCATAAGTAGATCAATAATGGTGGTGAATCCGGCAAATTATATTTTTGACTTTATAAATAATGATTTAGTTTTGTCCAAATTAAATGACATAGTCCGAATAAATTTCATGAGAAATATCTAATATAAGAGTAAATGTTTGAAGTTGATTTTCATTACTACTATGTCATTTGAATAAATCTAAACCAGTATGTTTTTTTCTTGGTATCTAAAAGCTATATATAATTTATGAGTTATTTATCTGGATGGTTCTATGAGAACCCAAACAATAACTTGGCATTTGATTCTTGAAAAATCTTATTATCAATCACCATCTTGACATTGAACTCTTGAAAAGACTTTTCAAACATGTTTCATTATTATTTTTAATTTTATTAAATAAAATCTATGTTGAACCAAAATTTATGTATCATCATGTGACATGATTTATGGATTGTGTATTTCTTTATTCTTTATTTTAGATATATGCATGTCATGCATTTTTAAGAAATAATTAAATTTCATTTTAATATATATGCACAAAAAAATTATTGTTTATTCATGATCATACTCAAATTATATAGAGCAATTTATCAATATTGAAAACATGTTTCATTTATTAAATTTGAAATGTTATGTTTTCAAGTCACATGAATACTTCTCTATTCTAATGATGCGCTATCATACTTACTATAATTTTATTGGTTTGAATAATTATGAAAATAGTTAAATATCTAAATATGTAAATATTATTAAAGCATGTTTCTTTATAATATATTTGGACACAAGGATATTGTGCATGTTATGATATATATGATCAATAATTAATCTATTTCATGTTTTTCTATGATTATTTGTATTTGCTTATTATCTTGATATGAAATTCATTCTCGTAATTTGATATTGATCACTTTAAAGTATAATTCATATAAATATCTTAATTTTCTAGATACTTTTACATGTACTGAGTTATACTTGTAGATCATAATATGAAATCCGGTTGATTATGAAAATTATTCATATATAAAAATGTAAATATTGGAAACACATCTTTTATGAAATATTTCATATATGTATTGATTAACTAGGATGCATGTACATATATATTATTCATGATATATTTACACAAGAGATGAAATTTTATAATTCGTGTTTTGCTATTTTGATAATGGTTTATATTTATATCATGGTTAAGAAGTATCTTTATTGATTTATCAACTGAGCTATGGTCATATGATTGACCAACATATATCCCAATTATACTCTCTCAATATACCAAAATGGGTCCCCAACAAAGAGTTGAGATTTCTTTTTTGGGCACTTATAATACTCTAGTTATTAAACCCTAATTCGTTAACTGTCAATTTTAATTAATGAGATTATACAGATTTATTTAGAAATGATTATTTATTTGTTCTTGTGTGAAACAAGAATTTTTGATAGAACTTTTATAATTTTCTTTAGTGAACATTTAATTTTGTGCAAACAATTATAATGGTTCTTGGCACCTATACAAATACATGTATTGCATTCAAATACAGCATATATTAATTAAGAATTACTGGGATGATGAATTGACATCCTAGGAGCATATGTATGTGTGGATGAATGTATATGTATATGTATATATAAGTATATACAATTGTGTCATGATAGAATATGTATATATACTAGTATATGAGGGGTATAGATATAAGATATATTATCTTTGTACCCATGGGATTATTTTAAGAGGGATGGTACGTATGGAAGCTTGAGCAAAATTTGGATCAAATGCCATGTGGCATAAGAGGGAGAGAGAAATAAGTTATTTATAAGAGATTTTTTATGAAGCTTCATTTTATCATGGTGCACACTCTCTCTTCATTCTCTTCCTTCCCAAGCTTCCCTCTCTCCCTCCTCTCCCCTCCCCTCAACCAGGCCAACAGCAATCCCTACACCAGGCCGAAGTGAAGGAGAACTCCAAGTGCTCTCTCACTCACTACTTCTCTCTCTCCCCTTAACTTCCCTCTCGTTATATATTAGCCGTCCAAACAAGTCATAAATCAAAAACTAACCGTAAAATCATCTCCCTTTTTCTCTCCTCTACAATCAGCTCCTTCCATTAACCTCATGCCCAATGATCGGATGGCGAATCTGTCGTGACTACGACGAAGTAGTCGTCAAAAAGAGGAGCTAGGGATCAAAATTTGGGGCACGTGTATTAGGTGAGATTTTAAAACAAATTTGTGATATATTTTAAGCAATTAACACAAATTAGAAATTTTATGGCATTAATGAACTCATATTGTGAAATAGGACGTTAATTGGTAATTATATGTGTGATTAGGGATCTTGATGCCAATTGCTTGAAATTTAAATGCTCGCGGGACCACCACACGAAGGTGAGTAAAGATCTCACCAGTTTTCACTAAAATTTTCCTAATTAAGTGGAAATGAAGTTATAGTGAATATTAGTGAATATTGGTTTTGAATGGAACTAAATAGTGGATATTTAGAATAAAATTTTAAGGCTAGTAGCATGTGTAAAATTTAGTGAAATTGATATGTATATACCATGAATTTATTGACGTGTGAATACCATGTGTGAATCATGTGCCCGTGGATATATGAAAATGGATATATACCATATATGAATACCATGGATATAAAATCGTGTGTGTGGTGGTATATGAATATCGTGTTTATGTATACATGAATACCGTGTATATGACCTTGTATGAATATTGTATGTATGGATACCAACAGATATTAGAGTACCATGTATGCGTACAGATGAATGAATTAATGTATTGTAAGAATTATATAAACTTTAATGCGGATAAATTGCCATGGATCTAGAATCAATTATCTCAAGAAATCAAATACATAACTAAAACAATATTAAATCCATACCTGAAGCCATTGAAAGGTGGAAGAAGAACGTAGATGGATGAAGATCTGATCTTTCTCTTTAATCCTGCAAGAACCCTAATGCAGACCCTTCTTCTCTCTGTCTCCTTTTCTTTTCACAACCTTGCAATTATGATGGAATTCTCTTTCATACTCATAAAATAATGAGCCTAGGTTATATTCTTTTCAGGAGGAGAGAAGAGAAGAGGGTCCAACATTTACCAAAATAACCCTGAGATAAAACCACCCATCATGGTGCCTTTATACCTCATGTTATTATTAACTTATATATAAATGTAACTTTAATATGGGCATCTTTAATATCAATTAACTTTAATTAGGAATCCAATGTTAATTAACCAAGGTTATTGGGCCACCTTAATGTGAGATTAACATTCTCCCACTTGGACCATTAACCGATTAGGTTAAAACTTTAGAAAACAAATAAAAGAAAAACTCATTTTTCAAAACATTTTGACTCCATTGGATTCCATACTGAAAAACCTTGACACGTGATCACGAATTTTAAAAACAACAACTGACAAGCCCAAATATGAAATACTGTAATACTGCAATTAGCTTGGACCATCAATGCGAGTCATAGCGGTTATACAACATCCATGTCATACTCCCTTCTATGTACCACAACATTGATAACCCTTACTAATTGAGTCCATAACCAAAATGACCCCTGTAATTGTCTTGTAAAGACATTTCCTGTTTAACAAACATCCATACATAATATGTGCACACATAATTGGATAACAGGAAACACAGAAACAAACTTTTATTGCGCAATAAT
Organism: Agave tequilana; assembly: GCA_038442645.1. Classification (NCBI taxonomy): domain Eukaryota; kingdom Viridiplantae; phylum Streptophyta; class Magnoliopsida; order Asparagales; family Asparagaceae; genus Agave; species Agave tequilana. The sequence continues at coordinate 67,007 of JAVJIF010030980.1, read as the reverse complement.
GTCAATTACATAAGTACCAAAAACATACATTTACAGATTGCTCAAAAGACCCATTCTAACAACATGTTCCTTGAATGTCTTTGGAGGCAATCCCTTTGTCATTGGATCAGCAACCATTAAAGTGGTACTTATACTTATAATTGACACTTTCTGTTTCTGAACTCTTTCTCTAACCACCATGTACTTCAGTTCTATGTGTCTAGAACCATTAGAGTACTTACCATTCTTAGAGAAGAAAACGGCTGCTGTATTATCACAATATATCTTCAGCGGCTTGGCAATAGAGTCAACTACACCAAGTGCTGAGATAAAATTCCTTAACCATAATGCATGATTCGAGGCTTCAAAACATGCTATGAACTCAGCCTCCATCGTGGATGAAGCAGTGATAGACTGCTTTACACTCTTCCACGAGATTGCCCCACATGCTAGCAAGAATATGAAACCTGAAGTAGACTTCCTGCTATCTGGGCAACCAGCAAAATCTGAGTCCGAATAGCCGATCACTACCAACTGATCAGATCTCCTATATGTGAGCATTAGGTCCTTCGTTCCCTGAAGATACCGCATTACCTTCTTAGCTAATTTCCAGTGCTCCATTCCTGGATTGCTCTGGTATCTTCCCAATATCCCAACAACATAACTGATATCTGGCCTGGTACAAGTGTGTGCATACATCAAGCTCCCAACTGCTGACGCATAAGGAACTTTCTGCATTTGACCCTTTTCTAAGTCATTTCTAGGACACTGGCTCCCACTTAATTTGTCACCCCTCATAATGGGTGCAGGACTGGTTGAACACATTTCCATATGAAATCTTTCCAAGACTCGATTGATATAACCTTTCTGAGACAATCTTAGCAATCCTCGAGATCTATCCCTGAAGATCTCTATGCCAATAACATAAGTTGCCTCACCCATATCAACCATCTGAAAATTCTTGGTAAGATAGCTTTTAGTTTCATACAGCAAACCAATATCACTACTGGCTAACAAGATATCATCCACATACAGAACCAAAAAGATAAACTTGCTCCCACTAGTCTTTAGATATATACACTGATCAACAGTGTTTTCTGTAAATCCGAAAGAGGTAATGGTATCATTAAACTTTATATACCATTGCCTGGAAGCTTGTTTAAGTCCGTATATGGATTTCTTTAATTTGCAAGCCAAGTGTTCTTTACCTTCATTTGCGAACCCTTCAGGTTGCTCCATGTAAATTTCCTCATCCAAATCTCCATTCAGAAAAGCAGTTTTCACATCCATTTGATGTAACTCCAAATCATAATGAGCTACAAGGGCCATAATGATTCTAAGAGAATCCTTCTTTGATACTGGAGAGAAGGTTTCTCTATAGTCAATGCCTTCTTTCTGAGTGAAACCTTTAGCCACAAGTCTGGCCTTATATCGTTCGATATTGCCTTCAGAGTCGCGCTTGGTCTTAAAGACCCATTTACACCCGACTTTCTTACAGTTATTAGGCAATTCGACGAGATCCCAGACTTTATTTTGGTCCATAGATTTTAACTCTTCATTCATAGCATCAACCCATTTACTAGAATCATTACATTCTATGACTTGTGAAAATGAAACTGGATCTTTATTTATCCCAATGTCATAATCAGATTCCTGTAGATACACCACATAATCATCTGAAATGGCAGATCTTCTTTCCCTTTGAGATCTTCTCAAAGCTGCTGGTTGTGGTGGTTCTACAATATTTTCAATGGCAATATCCTCATGGAGTGGTGAACCAACATTATTATGTTGTTCTGGTATCTCAGCTTGATGATCAAGTTGAGGGACAACAATTTCTCTTGAAGGAAAGGGTATTGGGATATTTACCCTTACCTCCTCAAGATCTACCTTTCTTGGTTCATCACTCCCACTAATTTCGCCATTCTCAAGGAATCTGGCATTACCAGTTTCAACAATTCTTGTACTATGGTTAGGACAATAAAATTTGTACCCCTTAGACTTTTCTGGATAACCAATGAAATACCCAGATATTGTTCTTGAGTCTAATTTCTTTTCTTGTGGATTATATATTCTAGCCTCTGCTGGACAACCCCAAACATGTAAATGTCTTAAACTAGGTTTCCTACCGGTCTACAACTCGAAAGGAGTTGTTGGGACTGCCTTACTAGGAACCCTGTTCAAGATATACATAGCAGTCTTTAAGGCTTCATTCCACAATGAATTGGGTACATTAGAGAAGCTCATCATGCTCCTAACCATATCCATAAGTGTCCGGTTTCGCCTTTCAGTAACACCATTCTGCTGAGGCGTACCTGGCATTGTGTATTGAGCACAAATGTCACGCTTTTCTAGAAATTTGACAAATGGACCAGGATTTTGTCCTGACTCATCATATCTACCATAAAATTCACCACCTCGATCTGATCTTATGATTTTAACTTTTCTATCTAATTGTCTCTCGACTTCTGTAATGAACACCTCAAGGATGTCAACGGCCTGAGACTTTTCATGAATTAGATATACATAACCATAACGTGACAGATCATCTATAAAGGTAATGAAATATCTCTCTCCCGTAAAACATGGAATGGAGAGTGGTCCGCAAATATCTGTATGAATTATTTCAAGGAGTTCTTTACTTCTTGTGGCACCTTTCTTAGTGTGTTTGGTTTGCTTTCCTTTTATGCAATTTACACACACATCAAAATCAGTGAAGTCTAGGTTATCCAAAATCCCATTCTTCACTAATCTTACTATTCTATCCCTGGAGATATGCCCCAGTCGCCTATGCCACAAGATAGAGGAATTTTCATTAATTAAGCCACGTTTAATACCAATATTCGAATGCAGAGATAATAAAGATTGTGCAAACTCATCATTCAATGAAATTTTATATAAACCATCACATAAAATTCCATGTCCAACCGACATTGAATTATACATTAAACTGAGTTTTCCACAACTGAATAAAACAGAATATCCAAAAACATCTAATTTGGATAATGACATTAAGTTCCTAGAAATCGAAGGTACATAAAAAGTATCCTCAAGATCCATCTGATGTCCCGTCTCTAAGAGTAGTCGGTAAGTACCAACAGCCTCGACCTCCACTTTGAGACGGTTCCCCATAAAGACGAATCTCTCACTTTCCTTCGGTTTCCGGGTTGTAAGGAATCCCTGCATTGAATTAGTTATGTGAGTTGTGGCTCCAGAGTCAATCCACCAAGTATTAGAAGGTACTTCAGCAAGATTTGATTCATAACATACAAAAGAAGGATTCATACCTTTCTTTTCGAACCAAGCCTTCCTCTTGTTGCAGTCCTTCTTCACATGTCCTTTTCTGCCACAGAAGTAGCATTTGACAGTGAAAACCTTTCTATGACCTTGGCTACTTTCCCCATGGTCATTTCCTTTCTTTGATGGAAACCTCTTACTTCTTCCATATTTACCTTTCTTATGGATAGCTCCTTGAGTTACTGCCAACACTGAGTGCTGCCCTTCTTGCCTCAGTCTCACTTCCTCTTGTACACACATACCAGTCAGCTCATTCAGATTCCACTTATCCTTATGAGTATTATAGTGGATCTTGAATGGCCCAAACTGAGAGGGAAGTGAGTTGAGGATGAACTATATTAAGAAGGATTCATCCACTTTCATTCCCAGTGATCCTAACTTCGCAGCCTTATCAGTCATATTAAGAATGTGTTGTTGAACTCCTCTACTACCATCATATTTCATGGTGGTAAGTTCAGCCATAAGGGTGCCAGCTAATGACTTATCTGCAGACTTAAATCGGTCTCTTACAGCAGATAAAAGTTCAGATGCACTAGTGGTATGTGGGAGTGAAGTCTTGATGTTATTGGCAATGGTCATCTTGATGAACATGAGACTGAGTCTATTCGACCTTTCCCAAGCTTTGGCATGGCTAGCCTGTTCTGCTGTACTTTCAGCAGTCACTTCATCAGGTTTCTCTACTAAAAGGGCCATGTCAAGGTCCAGAACACCCAGTGTAAATTGTACATGTTCAAACCACTCAGAAAAGTTGGTACCATCCAGGGCTGGAATGCTAGTTGCATGAGTGTGAAGGGAAGTGGGAACGTTCACTGAAACAAAATAGGACGTAGCTCACATTAATGCCTCGAATCAATACAAAGTTTTAAATTTAATTAAGATGAACTATTGATATCACTTTGATTTCTCCTTTGGGCGAAACCTAAGCATATCTAGTGTTCACTCTTTAGGTGAGACTCTTTTATCACCTATGTAGGTCTAATATAATTTATGCTACTTAGACAGTAAGTCATGTTACCTTTGGGTATCCAATTCTACACCACTAAGTTGCATAAATTACACTACCCTACCCCGGTTCCTAATTATTGAAAAGAGACTTTCCTTTGGGCCAGTCCCAATCTCCTAACTAGAACCGCCATCGAGAGTATTATTGTCTTTAATGTCACTTACATTGATAAGTCTTTTATGTAGTTGTATATTCATAAGGTTTACTAACATAGGTCACTTTGGCAACTACTAAATCAATAAGCCTTATGAATACAAAACTAACCAATAATATTCTCTAATCTTTTATTTGAGTAATACTATAATACTTCAATTCTATTACTTGACCAACATCAATCAATATTAACACAACAACTTAAATGTGTAACATACATTATGATTGAATCAAACAAGCATTAGTCGACTACAAGAAAGACTAGTCGACTTGGGTCAAGTCAAGTCGACTATACATTTAGGTCTAGTCGACTAGGGCAACGCAAGGTTAGTCGACTATACCAATTATTAGTCGACTATAAATTTTATTAGTCGACTACAAATTTTATTAGTCGACTCCTGTTGGAAGGCAACTCTCGGTTAAATTATTAGTCGACTTGGGTAAATAGTTAGTCGACTATACATTTTATTAGTCGACTACTCAACATAATTAGTCAACTCCTGTACCGAAACAGAGAGTTCTTAAGTTTCTGGAAAAATACTTAGTCGACTAGTGTTTCGGGCTAGTCGACTAATAGTCGACAAAACTGTTATCGCGGGCAGTTCCAGATTGCCGGCGGATATTTAATTAGGGAAAAATTAGGGTTAATGATTCCTGAAATTTGATCCCAATTAATTGTACAATTAGAGGAAATTGAACAGAACATTAGGGTTAATAAATCCTCTTAAAATTCTACAATTAAAAGATCAAAAATTTAATTTTATGAACTGTTAATCAAAAACCCTAATTTTCCATAATCCATAATCCAAGATGTATTGATTCTAAAACCCAGGCTCTGATACCAAATGTAAGAATTATATAAACTTTAATGCGGATAAATTGCCATGAATCTAGAATCAATTATCTCAAGAAATCAAATACATAACTAAAACAATACTAAATCCATACCTGAAGCCATTGAAAGGTGGAAGAAGAACGTAGATGGATGAAGATCTGATCTTTCTCTTTAATCCTGCAAGAACCCTAATGCAGACCCTTCTTCTCTCTGTCTCCTTTTCTTTTCACAACCTTGCAATTATGATGGAATTCTCTTTCATACTCATAAAATAATGAGCCTAGGTTATATTCTTTTCAGGAGGAGAGAAGAGGGTCCAACATTTACCAAAATAACCCTGAGATAAAACCACCCATCATGGTTCCTTTATACCTCATGTTATTATTAACTTATATATAAATGTAACTTTAATATGGGCATCTTTAATATCAGTTAACTTTAATTAGAAATCCAATGTTAATTAACCAAGGTTATTGGGCCACCTTAATGTGAGATTAACATGTATGTGTACGAGAGTATGTATTGAATATCAAGTAGGCGGTTGGTGATGCGAATTAATTAAAGACTGTAACGGGCTGGGTGGTCGGACAGAATCGTTCGATAATCTAGTATGGAACCGATAAGAATCAGTGGTAAGTAGTAATTTGGCTAAGCGTGGTTAAAAATATGAAATTATTGTGTGAGGGTAAATTAAATTGAAATTAACGGTAAACTCTGAATTGAAACTGTTATGATGAAAAAGCGTAATCGGAAATCTATGTTTTATTAAATTAGACCAAAGCATGATAATTGAGTGGACAGACTGATCTCTGAGGGACCGGTGGAGTAAATGAATGTACATGACTAAGAAAATAAAATATCAATAATGATGATTATAACTAATAAAAAATTATTGATAAACCAATATGACATCAGAAATTGGCTGTGTAAGTTGTAGTTCATATTAAAAGAAATTGGTCATTAATTGGATACTTGTTAGTCAATACATGTGTAACGCCCCGATCCCGCAGGTACGGGGACGTTATGGCGACGTACATACGCAGGGCGGGAGACCCTCACGTACGTACGCTAAGCCTCAGTACAGGAAATCACCTCCATATTTATAAGAATTCTAGCAGGGAATAAGTACAAGAATACCTGCAGAAAGTGGTTAGTGATCATAACAGATAAGAAAACAGGGACAAGTAAGATAACAGAAACAAATCATAAAGATACCTATGAATGGTCTCGATGATGAGTCTCCTATGTGAATCCAATGAACTTTTTGACAATACGATAACTCGGATCTCCAACCTGGGCACGCAAACCCAGGGTCGTCAGAAAGCGACCTAGTGAGTGGTAAAATGAAGGAGGTAGTAATATGTACTATAATAAGACAAGCACGATAATAATATCTAGTACATGTTTATTTATCAGTGATACCATAATAGGAATTTAATACTCAGTAGAAATATAAAATGTCATCTTTTAATATCACCACCACCCAGCATCCTATCATCAGGTCATGTCTACAGTAGTATCCAGTTTTATATAATAAATACTGTTGACGTGATGCATATGAACATGTAGATAAAGTATGCAACCATTCTATAGCGATGTGAGTATACGAGAATAGTGTCTATAGGATATACAGGAACTAAAGCATGCAATGCAAGGGATACGTGTACATGAAGAGTGTGTCACACATGAAGTGTAACAAGCATCAGGTAATGTAGCAAAGTCTACAGGTAACATGATAGTGGATAACATATCAAGAACAGTAACAAGTACAACCACACAATAGTATAAATGTATCAGGCAAGTCATGTTATTTATACAATAATAACAATCAGTACCACTTGGTATTTTAATTAATCTCTTCCAGTGTTCCATACCACTGGCAGTTCATACTGGAGCCCAAACGCCAGTCGAACCCATCCGGACATGGCATACGGGTACCATTATCCAAACGAGAGAGTGACCAAATAATAAGTGTTCCCGACGTCACTATTGTGTATACTGTTTTATTATTTTAATTGGAAACCAAATGGTCGAGGAGCTCTTATCGGGTAGTTGTATCCCGTGCATACCCGGGATCACGGTCTTAATCGGACCCCTGGCTGCTGAGACCAGGGCCCTCCGCTAAGAGGGGAGCACGAATCAAGTAACGGGAGCTCATGGAGCTATACAATTGGTAGGCAGCACTACCATCCCCTGCAGTGGGACTAACAATATGGATCCAGCACATCTACCCGATATGATCTAATCAACCGTTAAGTCTCCCCATCACCAAGTTATCTTTATATTTCATTTAAAATACACAACGTAACAAGAACAAGTACAGAACAAGTACAGTGCATGGTACATGTGACATGATAACAGGACCTGAGCTCTGTTGATAGCATAAAACAGGATAACGGGAAACGGGAACAATAGATGTGGGATTCTACACATCGCATATCAACAGCTCATGTGTCCAGTAACGGGAATATCAATATCAGTAACGGGAAACAATCATATAACAGGAATACAGGGATAACATGGAACAATAATACATGTAATATGAACGGTGATTCATATAACAAGAAGATAGAAACAATACATGCATGTACACTCGTGTGGTGAACATATGTAACAGTGATGTGTGAACATGAGATAATTGTGTATCGTGCATCTATGTAACGATGATATCAATACATGAAATGACGGTATCCAGTGAATTGGTGTATCCGTGTCCCACTAATAGTGTACAGGGTATCCGTGTAACAGTAACTCCATAACATGCAATAGCAGTGTCGGTGTCTCTGTATATTAGTGATTCCTTAATAGGCAATAACAGTGTTGGTGTATCAGTATCTGTGAAGGACAATATATCGTGTAATGTGTGATAACAATATCTAGTGTAATGGGTATATAGAAATTACAATATCCAATGTGCTAGAATGTTCGGGTACCAAGTACGGGTACATGTAGTAACGATGTCTAGTGGGAAGCAGGTACCGGTGATCATACCTAATCGAGTATCAGATATCCCTATTTGTAATGACGGTCACCATATGAGTACGATATTGATTATGTTTAAAGCATATTTACACGGATATTCTACTCATTACTATTTATTAACCGGTATTTACAGTCTTTACAGTGATTAACCGGTAAACACGACTTATGTGATAAAGCAACCAACCAATTTAATTAACTACGATAATCATACTTGATAAAAGAAAAACACTCACAAATTAGTCATGAAAAGGTAGCTCTCTTTCCCACGATTGCAACGGTTCCAGAATCGTCTAAATCGGACTCCGGATGCTCCAGATACCGCCCGAATACTAAAAAGTAAAAGAAATGGTTTAAATACGTAATAAACATATCTTAAATGCAATTAATAAAAAGTAGAAGGGGGTTTTCTATAATATTACCTTATTGGGTTTTGGATGCGGGTTTGGGCTGTTAACGGGTCGGGTTTGGATCCAATATCCAAACCCATAACTTAAGTAAATCGGTAACGGGTTAGTGGGTTTATGGTATTGGGTTTCAAATTAATGCAATAGGGTTAATGGGTTCGGGTTCATACCCGAACCCAATAGCATACAGCAGCAGCAGCAGCGAAGGCGCTGCTGCTGCGCGCGCCTTGGCCGGCCAGCTCCGCTGGCCGGCGGCGAGGGAGCCTGCCGGCGGCGAGTCTAGCCGCCGGCGGCGGTTAGGGAGAGAGAGGGAGAGAGAAAGAGAAGGAGAGAGAGAGGAACAGAGCAGAGGGCGACATGGGGGCAGCGGCCAGGCCCAGCCTGGCTGCTTTGCCGGCGGTCGCCCATGCCGGCGACGGCGCTCAGGTCGCCGGCGGTCGCCCATGCCGGCGACGGCGCTCAGGTCGCCGGCGACGGTCTGGGGCCACGAATAGAGGGTGGAGAGTGTGAGGAAGAAGAAGAACTGGAAGAAGAAAAAGAAGAAGAAAAGAAGGAAAAGAAAAAGAAGAAAAGAAGAAGAAGAAGAAAAGGAGGAAAAGAAGAAGAAAGGAAGAGGGGGTGCCCGGTGGCACGCCGGCCACCGGCGGCAAGGCCGCTGGTGGTCTGCCTCCTTAACCGGGCAGAAAACAGAGAGGGAGAAAGGAAGAAATAGAGAGAGAGTGAGAGAGAGAGATGATTAGAGAGAGAGAAGGAGAGATTAAGAGAGAGAGAGAGAGTAAGAGGGAGAGGTGAAGAATGGAGGGGGGAGAGAGAGAGAGAGAGAGCGGGAGAGAGAGAGAGAGAGAGAGAGAGAGAGAGAGAGAGAAGGCGGTGGGTTAGGCGGTGGAGAAGAGTGGAGAAGAAGAAAGAAGAAAAAGAAATAGAAAAAAGAAATTTAATATTATTTAATATTTGACTAGTTCCGAACAGTCCCAAAAATTATGAAAAATAGCAAATATTCTGCTGAGGAGTAATGTGAAATCGGGTTCTAGAAATATTGTCCGGTTTGCAAGTTAAAAATTCTGGAGTGTATCGCCGATACCGGGCGACACCAGTTTGGCCCGATTTTTAATAAATTTAAAAAAATTTCCAAAAATATCAAGACGTAGCTAATGTGATTCTAAGACATAAGATGAAAGCAGATTCTCAAAATTCAACTCCATTTGTGAATTAAAAATTATAGAGCCGATTATCGGTATCGGTTGACACCGACTACGGAGATTTTCCAAAATAATCTAGAAAAATTTCAGAAAATTCTGAAAAATCTAAAATATTTTTCAATAATATCTGAAACTAAAATTAGCACAATCTGACTAATAGAAAGGTCAAATCAATTTTATACGTCGTATCGAGTACTGATACTATGATACGTACATCAGGGATCAGGGGGTTACAACATGTTATGATCGTAAGTAGATTAAATGAAGAAATGGACATGAAAATTGATAATTTGTCACACAAATTTGATAATTGTTATAGGTCAATGGAGCTCAACTGAGATAAAAGATTATCTAAGAAATTAATAGTTAAAAATTGATAATTGTGAAACTGGTGTTTTGAAAACCAGTAATGGTGGCACCGATACTGGTGGAATCCGGGACTAGCACTGAAACTGAACAAATTGAACGAAATTGAAATCTATGTTTGATCTGGTTAGTGAGAAAACTACTTTCGTTCTAATAACCGGTATATGTGTGTGTGTGTGTGTGTAATAAGAATGTAAGAGTTTCCCAAAATTGTAACCTATAAATTAAGAATGATATGATTGCAGCAATGTTGAAATTAACTTATTAATATAATAATTTCAAGCAATATTTGGTTAACTCGATAAATAATTATGATATTAGAATTCATGTATTATGAATTGAGAACATAACTAAGTGGTGACTAGTGTAACTATAAAATTTGATTAAGATATTGTTAAAAATATGAATCTGTGGCTAGCTTAACTACCTTTAACCTGAAGAGATGAAGATCATAAATCAATAATATTGTAACTAAGGTTATAGTCTGTTATATTTATACATGTGTATGTGGATATTAAATTGAAAAATTGGACATCCGTATCGATAATTATAATTTTCCTTCAGCAGGAGACTAAGAGCTATGTATTATATCTTTTCAATGAGTTGATCCCATGGTGTGTATGCACTAAAAATGTATGAACTTGATTGCTGTGAAAACCGCTTGATATGATTCAGTCGCTTGATATGGTTAGTGATGTATGTGTGTTCATATAGCACACATATTCTGGTGTTATTGATAATTTTTCTTGTATAAATCAATTATGATTATGAGTAAATTATCTGATATAGATAAAATAATACAAGTAATTTTTTGTATTAATAGATATTAATTGTGAACTGAGTTATGGGTAACTGACATCATGAAAAGTCGGGAAACTTTCTCTAAGAGTAAGCGAAACATTTAACTCTAGAATTCATATTTTTGATGGTTGTAATTGAGATGTTAAAAATATGAGGGAGAAATTCATATTATTGTTAATGAGGAGAAATTCATATTTTGATGATAAAGAAAATGAGATGTTAAGTTGTGTTTGAAACAAAATTTGAGGGAACTAGTCTCATGTATGTATAAGCTTATATGTGATTACTAGTTCTACATGTATATAGTTAAATTTGAGAGTTTTATACATGCGTGTTGTTGTGAATTGAGATGTTAATGGGGCTTATTCACTAACTTTTGTTGTGTTATGTGAGTATGATGAATATGCATACTGTAATGCTCTTTCATGATGATAAATGTTGCATATTAATAGTTATTACACGTTTTAGTAAAACAATTCATAATAGAAATTCGAGAATATTACATGTGAATGTTATTACAAATTGGTGAAGATTATGTCATTCATGCATAGATAATGCGTATTGCCATTATATGATGTCTTATATTGCGCGCGCGCACGTGCACACACACATGTGTATATATATTGGAGGAAATGACCAGGTTGAACTGAAGGTAATCGACGGGGAATATTGTTATTATTAATATATTGGAGGAGGAGGCTGGGTTGAACCGTAGGTGATCGAAGGGGAGTATTTTTATTATTAATATATTGGAGGAAGGGACTAGGTTGAAATGGAGGTGATCGAAGGGGAGTATTGTTATTATTTTTATTGAAATGTGCTTGGCACAAAATTAGATGTATGGATTTTACTTGATCAATTAAAAGCATGCATGAATATATGTTTATGACATCCGGTATACAGATGTGGTTATTATGTGCTTTATTATGTATGAACATACGATTATAATTTGATATTATCATGTGTAGTATATGTATGTAGTTATTTATGGCATCTAAAATATGGATGTGATTGTTATGTATTTCTTCATGTATGATATGTAATTAAATTGGAAACTAATATGAGTGGTAGGTGATGTACGTGTGTTTTGTATTTCTCATGTATATGAAAAGAACAATTAAGAACTGTAAACCAATATAAAAGTAAGATTGTATGCTCTGGGAGATCTGATTGTGACTGTGAGTCATATGTAAAATATGAATACGTTTCAAACTGAAAATAAGCAATAAATTAAAATGTCTGTGATTAATGAATCACTAGGTGAATGTATGTGATAGATGATATGATTAAATTGTGATAACACAAGATATAATTTGGTCATGTGTACCCAGAAGAGTGCGAAGAACAAACATCAGATAATAGAAATCATCAATGACCTATTTAGTTAGACTACCTATCATAAAAAATAAATTAAATGAAATTATTTTCTAAATTGCTTAACTGCATCATATTTGGCTTGTAATGGTATTTAATGCAAACTTCAATTTGAATGATTTTACTCATTAAGTTGTTGAGCTCACTTCCCCACATATTTTATGACTTCAGGTAAAGACTAAACCAAGACTTGGTTTAAGGCAAAGACATAACACTGAAAAAGCTCGGAGCTACACTAATGTAGGATCACCAAGCCGATTGATTTTATATGACTGTCTTGTTACTATGTATACGTGTAGTTGATGTTAGTGAAATAGTTTAATTAGTCAATTATGTGTAAGATGATTTAAGGATATAAAAATGTACACACACACACACACACACACACACATCTGTAGTCTAGTTCTATTTGGAGATGGAAATTGGTATTGATAAATAGGTGAAGTCAAGCAAAAATAGTATTATATGTTGTGTGGGATGGTATATTGATAAATAGACTGATGTTACTTAAAATCTGATTATTGTATTAAGTCAGATTCTACATTTCAGAAGAAGTGTTGTCGAAATTTTTAGAGATTATTTGAATAATTTAATGTTAAGGTTTATGATTATGATAATTCAAGTGATTAAAATCTGGGACTGTTACAGTACTGCAGTTTTAATTGAAGGCTACGGAAGAGTTAACATCATGTTGCCATAAGGAACATAATTTCATATTAGTAATACATTCTAATAAATTTAGAAGAAATCTGCTCAGTTTTAATAATATACTTCTTAATGGGCTTCATAATGAAACTATGAATGAGGGAGAGATATAATATCTTTATATTATTTTTATTGCTTCATAACAGAAGCATGTAATAGAAAAACTCCTAGTTTTTTTCTCATATGCACTATACTTTACAACAGTAAGAGTAATAGAATCAAATATTATGATGAATCAAAATTTCTATAATCCAAAACTTTTTATACTTTGGTATGACCAATTAATCACCCAAAATATTGTTAAAAATTCTCATTCCCTTGATGCATCTAGTAAAATATGATTGTCAAACAATGAAATTTATATCGGATTTGTTCTTTGTCAATAAATAGAGATCTTGAACCTCCTGAAGGGTGATATGTTTAAGGCACGTTTTTACAGATTGCCATTTTGATGAGACAATTTTCCCACCAGAAAAGAGCCACTTCCTGAAGAACAACGTGCAATTACATGAAATGCATAATTATTATCTCATCTTGACCCATATTACAAATCAAAGTGTACTCAAAGTTCAAAGAATTATTCTTTTACAAAGAATTGCAAACCAATTACCCAATGCATTTACTAACACAAAAAAATAATAAAATCTCATATACCAGCTGAAAATACTCCAGCTCGGATTGATATCCCTGAAGAACAACTTGATAATATTTCAAAAGCATACCTGAAGTGCGGTAGTCGTGTTAGTTCAAAAGAAAAAAATCCTCGAAAGAAAAGAACACAAGAAGGATAAATTTTCAAAAAGTAGTATTTAAGAAAAATAATTGATCAATTTATAATTAATTAATGAAGAAATAGCCCCTGAAGAGGCACACATATGAAGAAACACATACATCTGAAGAAATCTCTGTCAATTATATGAGTATAAGCAAAGACTGTGATAGAAAGAAATTTTTATTGATAATGCCTTTGCACATGAGGTCGCTCTAGATATTATAATATATAATAAGGATCCTGAACCAAAAACAATCAGTGCAAAAGACATGGTTCTCCGGAAGAGAATGCTACAATATTGAATAAGAAAATTGGTACTCTAGAGGAGTCCACGGAACAAAAAAAGATAATAGAAATGGGTACTCTAGAAGAGTACATATGATAAAAGCATGCAATAGAATTAATAGAAAAAGAATAAAAACTCCCAGAAGAGACACTTGAACCTGAAAATAAGGAGATATCAATAAATTTGAAGATATATAGAATATAAATAATATTATTGTTGATGACATAAATATTTTTACAGTAGCACTTAAAATCACCAGGATAAGGATCTTGAACCACAAACCATCGAAATAATATTGATGTAGACATGATTGGCCAAAATAGAAAGAATCAATACAAGAAAAATTAGACTCTTTAGCAAAACATAAAGTATTTGGACCTGTAGTCCAAACACATGAGAATGTAAAGCCTGCAGGGTACAAGTGGGCATTTATTCAAAAAATAAATGAAAATAATAAGATTTTAAGATACAAAACTGGACTTGTAGCACAAAGTTTCTTGTAGAGACCTGGAATTGATTATAGAGAATTATAATTTTTATATTGGATGCTACCTCTTCACTGCATGTATCTTATGGATGTAGTTATGATATATTTATATGAGTCATTAGATAATGACATATATATATGTATGTGTGTGTGTGCGCGCGCGCATATGTGTGTGTGTGTATATATATCTATATATATGTATATGTATATGTATGTATATGTATATGTATGTGTGTGTGTGTGTCTGTGTGTGTGTGTGTGTGTGTGTGTGTGGACTTGTGTCATTCCAGAAGGATTCGAGCCCGAATCCTTCCCACTCAAATACAACCCTCCGCCATTCGAATACAAGATCCACTCTGTATATTATTTCAAGTATCTATAAAATCGTTTTTCATTTTAAAGTTGATTTTTTGAAAAATACGATTTTCAGTTTAAGTTTTAATTTTTATACCTAAAAAATAGTTCAAATTGTTTATAATATGTGTTAATTATTTACCATGCACATTTGTACTTCAAAGTATTTCAATGAACTTTTTTTTGTGGAATTTATGGATTTAAAAGAATTTTTATGGGTTTTACAAGTCCAAGTTTTAATCCTTTAAAACCCTGGTCTAGGCTGCTGGCGGTTGATCGACCGGTCGACCGAAGCCGAGCTTAATCGACCGGTCGACCGAAGCCGAGTTCGGTCGACCGACGTGCACAAATGTGCACAGGCTTTAGCGGTCGGCTGAACGGTTGACCGATCCAGAGAGCTTGCTTTCTGGATGTGGCCCTAGTCGACCGAGCGATCGATCAACTAGAGAGACTTGCTCTCTGGTTTTTGCCATGGTCAACCAGGCGATCGACCGATAAGGCAATGGCCTGGATGCGGTCGACCGGCAACCCCAACAGTCTGAAATATAATCGTTAGTCAGTCGACCGGCCGGTCAACCGACAAGCCATTCTGGCCAGAAAATTGTACCCAACAGCTAATTTCTGAACCCTATAAATAAGGGTTTTCTTGGTCAGTTTTCAATAAGATTTTGGAGAAATTTTAGAGCCAGTTTTTTCTATCTCTCTTAGAGTTTTTCTCCACAAGTTTTTGAACTAAACTTCCATACCAAAATGAGAATTTATCAATAGTGCTTTTTATCGTTTTCAAAATAATTTCTTAAGTTTTTCACTTCAAATTCTACCTAGTTTCTTACACAAGTTTGAGCTTTCCAATGCTATATTCATCCTCTAAGATCTTTGTTTGTGAGAGTTTGGTTTTGTGATCAAGAGAAGTGATCACAAGTGTTCCACCTCTTGTATTTGAGGAGTTGTAGAGGTGTGACCTCGGCAAGCTAGTGAGCTTGCGTGTGTTGTTCTTGCGGGAACAAGTGAGGGACTTGCGGGTCCAGAGTTCTTGAGGGAGCTCGTTGTAGGTGTTGCAGCGCCGAATGATTTTGCAGGATCATTTATAGTGAAAATCTTTCATAGTGGTGAAGACGGGGACGTAGAGCAAGTGTGTTCGAACCTCGAAACAACTCTCCCGTATTTGCAATTGCTTATCTCTCTCTCTCTCTCACTCACTTGTGTTTATATCTTGCATGCTTGTTATTATTGTGCTCATCTTTATATGCTTGATATTCTTATGCTTAATTGTTATACTTGCTTGGGCTGTTTAATATCTAGCATTGTCATTCATTGTATATTCATTGCATGCTTGATATTGTGCTTACACTAGTAGTCAATCAAGAGAGCTAAAGTAGTACCTCTACTCTTAATCTAGAGGAATCTTGAAAAGATAGTTTAGAGCCCTTCACCGGGAATTCGACTTCACTCTTTAGTTATACATCGTGCATAATTTTAGTTTGCATAATTAGTTTTTAATTCTATATTGTTTGTGCATTTGATTAGCACGTCACTTATTCACCTCCCCTCTAGGTGATCACAATATTCACAAGTCTAAATATTAAAGGACACAAAGAGGTTTCTCTAGTATCAATCAGTATAGTTATATGATCAGAAAGGATACAGGGAAGAGCATGAGCAGAGGTCTGAGGGAAGTATTCCTCCCATTCAAGATAGAAGAGGAATCTTTCTAATTTGACTGAGGTGAGTGGCTGCCAATCACTAGTCCACGTATAGAAACAACTAGCTAGGGGAGGATCAATGAGGCATAAGGAGCGGATAAGATCATTAAATCCTCTCATACCGGGAATATGAATTCAGAACCAGTTCTTTCTCCGAAGATTCAAGTTCCATTGAAATCATCCCCAATCGACCATGCCCCCTTGACCCAATATCGGCCATTACAAAGTTTTTGCCAAAAACTTTGTCTGCATCCTTCCACACAAGGCTCGTAGACCGATGTTATCACAAAAAAGCTGGCTAGTTCTACTAATGGTAAGTTTAATTAAGATTAAAAATTCTCCAACCAATAGATCAGAGCAGTCAAAAATATCACCCCTCCATCCTACTATTTGCCCTCCCGATGCGCCTAGAGAATCCGGTGACACCAACCTGTTATGAAAGTACCGCCAATAGAACGAAAAAAAAAGAATATGATGGAAGATCAATTTTGCTTTCCTGAAGAGTACAATGTTAATACAGTATATTTTAAAGAAATCTTGAATACGGCTTTTCTTTTGAGGACATCGAGCGATCCTTTAACATTACAGGAGACAATTTGTTGTATACTAGTCTACAGACTAATATACTATAATCTAAAATTTTAAGTGGAGAATGGATCTTATTCAACTTTTCTTTCTTTCTTACTTGCTTTCTTGATAAAAAACAAAAAGGTACACTAGCCTTTTATAGGCAAATGACAATAATGCATATATGATGATGACTCTTCATTCCTTCTAATCGAAGATGATGACTCTTTATTTCTCTCAATTGATGATGACTCTTAATTGATGATGATGACTCTTCATTCCTTCTAATTGAAGATGATGACTCTTTATTTCTCTCAATTGATGATAACTTCAAATTGATGATGATGACTCTTCATTTCTCCTAATTGAAGATGATGACTCTTCATTTCCCTCAATTGATGATGATTCTTCATTTCTCCTAATTGATGATGATGACTCTTCATTTCTCCTAATGATGATGATGACTCTTCGTTTCTCTAAATTGATGATGATGACTCTTCATTTCTTATGGTCTCTTCTTCTTCCAAAATTAATGTCATAAAGACATTTTTATTTGATATTCCAACACACCCCCTCAAATCAAAATATTTTCATACCGAGCATTTCTTTTAGCCTTCTGAAAGGTTCAATAGGCAATGGCTTGGTGAAAATATCTACTACTTGCTCCATGGTATGACAATACTCCAGCTCCACAGTTTTCTGCTTTACATGGTCTCTGAGAAAATAAAACCGTGAATCTATATGTTTGCTCCTCTCATGATGTACTGGGTTCTTTGCAAGTTGGATGGCTGATTTGTTGTCCACAAATATTACAGTCGCTTCTTCTTGTGGATGATCCAATTCCTTTAAAATGTTCCGCAACCAAATAGCTTTACATACAGTAGATGAAGCTGCCACATACTCTGCTTCGCATGAAGATAAGGCCACAACTCCTTTCTTCTTTGAGGTCAATGAAAATGCAGTTGACCCAAGATAGAAGACATAGCCAGTGGTGCTTTTCCTCTCATCTTGGTCACCTCCCCAGTCGCTATCTGAATAGCCTACTTACTCTGCAGTTTCACCATAAGTATAAAATAGACCAAGGTTGAGTGTGCGTTTGATATACCTTAGAATTCTCTTTGCAGCTAGCCAATGAGACTCCTTCAGTGTCTCCATATAGCGACTCACAAGTCTGACTCCGTAAACAATATCAGGCCTTGTGATCGTTAAGTACCTCAGGCTACCAACTAGACTTTTGAAAAAAGTCGAGTCTACAAAATCTCCAATTCCTTCTCTTGATAGCTTCAGTCTTGTGGCTATTGGGGTGTTTACTGGGTTGCAGTTACTCATCTTGAATTTCTCTAAAATTTTCTTCATGTACTTCTTTTGAGATATAAATATCCCATCTTGTTGTTGCTTCACTTCGATGCCAAGAAAATAGGACATCAATCCATTGTCCGTCATCTCAAATTCATTGAACATTGCCTCCTTGAATTCAGCAAGCATCTCGACGCAACTTCCTGTGTATAACAAGTCATCAACATAAAGACAAATTATTAGAAATTTGCCTTGATGGTTCCTCTTCATGTAGATGGCATGCTCATAAGGACATTTGGTGAAGCCGTTTTGATGAAGATAACCATCAATTCGGGCATTCCTGAAAATCACCTAGAGGGGGGAATAGGTAATAGTGCTAATCTAGAAACTAAATGCGGAAGCTAAAAACTATTTTGCAACACACTTAATACAACCAACAAGTGTAGCCTAATTCCCCGTGAAGGGCTCTGGACTAACTCCTCTTGATTCCCCTAGATAAGGGTTGATGTGCTATATGAAGCTCTTGTGGTTAAGTATAAGTGAGGCACACACAAGCAAGCCAAGCATATAAAGATGAACAATATGAAATAATGCAAGGCACAAATGCAAGCAATAAGATATGATGCTAAGAATGATGCTTTGCACAAATAAAAGAGAGAGAGGGTTAAGAGGCAATGGATCAAACGCAAACACAATGATATGTTTCGAGGTTCGAGCCCCTAGCTCTACGTCCCCGCCTTCACCGAGAAGGATTTCCAATCTACTAAGGAGTACCGAACTCCTCTCTCAACCTTACAATGCCACCGAGGCAATAAAAACACAATCCACCTCTACCGAAGAGGGATTAAGTCCGTAGCCAAACAACCACAAATCACCTCTACCGAAGAGGGATACAAACACCAACCAACTCCACCTCACCAAGAGGGAGTAAACAATAACCTCAACCTCTACCAAAGAGGGAGCACCCACAAAGAAAGGGTTTTTACAACAAGTGGTATATCTCAACCACAAACCAAATCCTTTTCCACAAACAAATGATCCTAATAGAATAGGATAGAAGATAAGCTCAAGTGTGGAAAATAAGTGTTTTGATCAAAGAAAATCTCTTGGGAAAAATACCAAATGAATATAGAAATTTAGACCAAGAAACAAATTCCCAAAAACCTATTTTCTTTGAAATAACAAAACACTTAAAAACAAATAAGATGAATCTTTTTGAGCTCTAAAACACTTTGAAAACTTGTTTTTAAAATCAGAGAATAGGAAAATTTTTGCTCTTCAAAATCTTGGTTAAAAACACCAAGCAATGGGGTATTTATAGCCCCAAAACAAAACTAACCGTTAGGCTGATCTGTCAGCCTGACAGGCTTGCGGTCGACCGGCCGGTCGACCGCCAACGGTCAAAAATATGACCGTTGGGCAACCTGATAGACCGCCCGGTCGACCGTCCAGATACAGAGAGCAAAGCTCTCTGGTCCGGTCGACCGCCCGGTCGACCGTCCCACTGTGCCAGCAAACGTGCACAGGTCTGTGCACGTCGGTCGACCGCCCGGTCGACCGGATCTTGGCTCGGTCGATCTTCCGGTCGACCGACCTGGCCTGTCAGCACAGTTCTGGGTCAGAAACTCATGTTAAAAATATTTTAATAAATCTTGTAAAATATATAAAAATCTCTAAAAATAGTTTTCTCATTTTGCATTGATATATAAACATGTGACAAAAATTTCAACTCAAATATCAAGCAATTTGAACTATTTTGTATTTTATCATTTTTATCAAAAACCAAAACATGTATTTTATCACACATGGATTTTTCAGTAGGAAAACTGATTTTCCTAAAACTCATGAATAGGCATATCAAAATAAGTTTGTCTAAGATATGAAGCATGTATGTATATCGAACAAATCTAATATACATAAAAATCATTTAAACTTGTTTTGATCTAAACTATTCATGAAAACCAATATCCATAAAACGTGTGTGTTGTGCACTTGAGCATATCAACTATTCTAAGCTTTACACATGGATTTAAAACACACTAAACTAAACTATGGATACCTAAGTCTTCTTGATGATCTTCCATCTTCAAGTCGACCCGATCCAAAACGTGATCCACGAGCGAAACTTCAATGAGTGCAAGATATGATCTTGATGCTCGGGCTCTGGAATCACCATGTGAAGGCTTCAAAACTCATCTTGTTGAAGCAATCACCAACTAATATCTTGATTAATGATCTGAAACTGAAATCACAAGATTGTTAGTAAACATAACTACATGAGTTAATCATCATCAAAACTAGAGTGGAAGGCCTCTGGGCCAACAATCTCCCCCTTTTTGATGATGACAAAGCTCATGGAGTTATATATGTATGGATTAAAGTTAAGCTTCAAAGAAGCTCCCCCTTAACTCATGCATAAACAAATAAACATAAATATGCAATGAATATGAAACATGAAACATGCATAGATATGCATAAACAATAAAATGCTCTAGATACCAATGAAATTTTCAAAAACAAAAACATGCTCTAGATACTAATTAAACTTAATATATGCAAAACATAAATATGCATATAAAAAACATGTACCAATCATGCATATATAGAAAAGATGTTGAGTTTATATGCATGTTAAATTCTCAAATAATTCTCCCCCTTTTTGTCAATCATCAATAAAGGGGTAAAAGCAAAAGCAAAACAATAAATTTTTCTCCCCCTTTTTGTTCGAAACAAAGAATCAACAAAGGGTCAAAAACAATAAAAACAATGTTCTCCCCCTTTTTGTCTAAAACAAAAAGAATATCAATAAGGGGTTACAATCAATTAAGATATCAATTTAAATATATGTCAAAAGATAGCATCTTGATACCAATTGAAAGTGAACATAGATCAATCAACAAATGGTATATGCGATATACATTCATGAAGAGGAAGATGTGAAGCTTCCCTACATAGATACATTACATGAAAGAGGGATGACAAGCCCTAATTCACATAACGTACACTATGCAATGCATAAGAGGAGATGTGAAGCTTCCCCTACACACATAAAGAAGAGTTGTCAAGCTCCTCAATATAAGATACACTCATCATGAATCTATATGTAGAAAAGATGTTAAGCTCTCCTTGTTGGCCCAAAGGCCTTCCACTCTAGTTTTGATGATGATCAACTCATGTAGTTATGTTTACTAATATTCTTGTGTTTCTAAGTTTCAGATCATTAGCAAGATATTAGTTTGGGAGATAGCTTCAACAAGGTGTTTGGAAGCTTTTCATGGTGATTTCGGTGTCAAAGCTTCAAGATTATACCTTTGCACTTGGAAGATCACGGTTTGGGAGCTAGTCTACTTGAAGATGAAGATCTACAAGCAAGACTTAGGTATCCTAGTTTAGATAGTGTTTTAGATCCATTTGTAAAGCTTAGTTTAGTGGATATGCTCAAGTGCACAAAACACACACGATTTATGATTTGGTTTTTGGTTTTCATGAATAATAGATCAAAACAAGTTTACATATATTATATGTATAGTAGATGTTTTCTATTTATACATACATGCTTTAACTTGGTAAACAAACTTATTTTGACTATTCTATTCATGTTTTGGAAAAATCAAAGTTTGATAAAAATACTAGTTTTGTTTTTGATAAAATTGTCAAGACACAAAAAATGAATTGATATGATTGATATATGTCTTGAAATTGTTATCACAAGTTTAGTTATCAAGTAAAATGATAAAACATATTTTTGTGGATTTTTTAGAAGTGTTAAAAGAATTTTTACAAAATTTTCTATTATTAAAATCTGCCCGGAAAACCTATTTCAGGCAGACCGGTCGACTGGCAGTCGACCGGCTGCTGTGTCCGGACATGCACAGGCTGTGCATGTCTGTCGGTCGACCGGGTCACGGACCCAGTCGACCGATATAGAGAGTTTGCTCTCTGTATCTTTTCGGTCGACTGGGTCGGTCGACCGATAGAAGGAAACTGGGTTTCCTCCTTTTGGTCGGTCGACTGGCAGTCGACTGGAGCCCCAACGGTCATATTTCCGACCGTTGGCGGTCGACCGGGCCGGTCGACCGGTGGCTGTCAGAATTGCCACATCAGCCTAACGGCTAGTTTTCTGTTTTGGCCTATATAAACCCCATTCCTTTGGGATTTTGGCTAAGGTTTTTAAAAGGAAAAATTCTGGTTTTCAGTAGAGTTTAAAAGAGTTTTAAAAAGAGTTTTTGTGCTTTAAACTTCTAATCTTTATTGTTTTGGGTTTTTGGAAAAATCAAAGAAATAGGAATTTGGGATATTTGTATTGGTTTTCATTCTCCATCTTTTACAAGAATTTCCCAAGTGTTTTCTTTGTTGCTTGTTTTCCAAAAACACCTAGTTTCCACTTGAGCTATATCTTCTATCCTAAGTTATTAGGATCTTTGTTTTGTGTGGAAATAGATAAGAGAAAAAGAAAGAAAAGAGAAGTTTGTGGTTGTGGAACCACTTGTTGTAAACCCTCCTTGCTTTTGTGAATCCCTCTTCGGTAGAGGTGATCGGAGTGGTATTGTGATTGGTTTGTGAGCCTCTTAGGTAGAGGTGGTTGTTGTATTTGGCTACGGGCCGTATCCCTCTTCGGTAGAGGTGGATTGTGTTGTATAGCCTCGGTGGCTTGTAAGGTTGAGAGAGGAGTTTGGTACTCCTATAGTGGATTGGGAAATCCTACACGGTGGTGTAGGCGGGGATGTAGAGCTAGGGGCTCGAACCTCGAAACACATCTTGGTCTTTGCGTTTGATCCAATTTCTCTCAACTCTACTCTTTTTACTTTTGTGCAAGCATCATCCATTCATATCATCATATATACTTGCTTGTGTTTTGAGCATTGTTTCATATTGCCTTGCATATATTTCTATTGCAATTCATCTATACTTGCTTGGCTTAATTGTGTGCATTGTATTGCTATATCCTTGATTGCTTGGATTGCTTGTGTGTGTGTTTCATCATAGCAATTCATTCTTTACTTGTTCGATCATATCTCATACAACACGGTTGCATTGCGCACCTCTAACCCATTCAAGGGGAATTGGGAGGAAGGAGTTCAGAACCTCGCAAGGGGTATTCGGCTCTTAGTCGTGTTTTTGAGAGATTGTTGCATCACTCATTTCATAAGTTTAAAAAGATCATTAGATTAGCAATTACACCTATTCACCCCCCCTCTAGGTGTAATTTCAATTGGTATCAGAGCTAGTGCTCCTGATATTAGGCTTAACATCCTAGGAGTAAGATCCATTTGCTTGCTAATCTCTTGTTTGCATTTGTTGTTTGCACACATATAGTTTGTACCCATGGACTTCATGACCCCACCTAGCTATGACCCTTCCAACCTTGTGGTATGGAAGCTTAGGATGTCCATGTATTTGAAGACCCTAGGCATACATGCTTATCTTGCCGCTACCAAGAAATGCTATCTTGGTAATGGTGAACATTTAGGGGCCAATACTCTTGCCCTTGAGGCTATTAGAAGCACACTTTCAAAAGATTATCTTTTACATGTTTCTAATATTGATTCCGCTTTTATAGTATGGAACAAGTTGACAACCACAACCAACACCTCCGAGCTTCAAGTGCAAATCCAAAAGGAAGAGGAATCTAGTGGAGACTCCGAGTCACAATGCTTCATGGTCCAAGGGAATGACTCCCTTGAGGTACAATCGGAACCCCACTTAGATAGCAATGATGATTGTTCTAGTTCTTCACATGATGATATTGTTGATCCCCATGCTTTAAATGAAGAACTTTCAATAGTTTGTGAAAAATTAATAGAAAAATATAAGATTTTGAAAAAGAAAAGTCTAGAAATTGAAAAAGAAAATAAGAATTTGCATTCTAGACTTGATTATGTGTTGCAAGAGAAGGATGAGGTTTCTAGTGAATGTGACTCACTTAGATCTCAACTAAGTCTTGCACTTAAAGAAAATAACCTTTTAAAATCTAAAAATGATTGCAATGAGGTTTTGAAAAATAATGATGTTTTGTCTTCTAAAGTAGATTTTGTTTTAAAAGACAATGATTCTTTAAAAAGAGAAATTGAGTTTATTTTAAAAGAATTAGAAATTTGTTTAAATAAAAATAAAATTGATACACATGTTTGCCATGCTAGTGTAGCCTCATCATCTAGTCTACCTAATGCATGTACCTTCTCTTCTAGGATTAATGATGATATTTGTTTATTAAAGAAGAGTGTAGATTGTTTGGGCTCCACTTTGAGCCATTGTGCCATGAACCATACACGGTTGGAAACTTTGCTTCGAAAGAAACAAGTTCCATCCTTTATGCATGCACACCCTTCACGGCATACACATGCTTCTCACGGACACACCCATCACATGTATGCTCATGTGTACACATGTACACATTGTGGACGTAAGGGCCACCTTGCTAAATTTTGCTATGATAGATTACATACTCCTAATTTAGCTAAGAAATTTGTTTGGGTTAGAGAAGGTACTAACCCCTATGGACCCAAAAGAGTATGGGTACCAAAGACCACCCCTCCTATTGTTTTTGATGTAGGTGTGGGCTCTCACATGACGTGAGAGTGATGACACCTTGGAGTGGATGCGTTCCGGGCTTCATGGAAATCAATTGGATGCATCACTTTCAAGGGAAGATTTGGTGGAGAGGACCACCATATTTTGGAGACAAGGAAAGTTGCCCTCTTGGCTTTGGTAACAAATTCCTAAACTCCCATTTACTACATGCTTTACATTTTTATCATTCTTAGCATGTATTGATAGCATGTTTTATTGTTTGATTTATGACATGTTTTATTGTCTTTGGATTAGTGTGTAAATGCCATGCTTATTAGATCCTTGACATACATGTATAGTATTTGAGACACATGCTTATATGAATCCATAATTAGTGTTCTCATGTTTGTTTAAACTATAATGTACATCATGAATCTAATACATGTGTATTTGTCATATTAATCATGTTTTAATTTTATCATGATGATTTTTAGTTTGGTTTTGTACTTCATGTGGTATAAACTAGTTTAAATGTAGATATCATCAAAACTTGCATATATACATGTACACATAGTGAGAACAAATTGACTTATATATGTTTTGTACCTCATGCTCATTTGTACCCACTATATGCATTTGTATAAGCTAGTTTTGAGGATTCTTCCATTTAAACTTGTCATACCTATTTTCTTGATTTTACTTCATGTATATGTATTTTTGAATTCAAAACTAATAAATATACATGTATACCCATCGAGTCTTTTGCCTTCATGCAATTACTTTTAAATAGACTCGTTTATGATTGGGATATGTATGTACATTGTTAGATTTGGATGAATCATACATATACCTAGAAGTTGTGTTACAAATAAAAGAATTTTGATGAATTCGTGTGAGTTTCGGTTTAGCAAAATGATATTCGTGTTTGTCTTGTGCTTAATGATTTGATTACTTGTTTAGATGTTAGTTTTCATTAAGACTAGGTATATATTTGTACATATAGTGGGACACAAATAAATCTATATATGTTTTGGGTTGAATGCTTATTTGTTCCCATTAGATGTGTGAATATAGTCTAGTTTTGACGATTCATACATTTTAGACTTGTATTCTCATTGTTGATTCGTGTTTGTGAGTTTTCCATTTCATGTATATGTTTAGCTTGCCAAACCTTAAGAAATACATGTACACCCCTTGAGTCATTTGCCTTTCATGCAAATATCTATTATGGACTCAAAAGTGTGTTTAGGGATATGTATGTATACTTCTTGTTTGTCAAGTCATACATATATTTTGAAAAATAAATATTTTTTTAATTTCTTGTTTTAAGGAATATTTGAACTTAATGACAAATTTTCATGATTGTGATCTCCACACTTTACTTGTACACTCACACCTACAAATTGGTCATGCTTTATTTTCATGAGACCTTTTTATACTTAATTGAATAGAGTGTTGATTATCATGTGGATTTCATTTTTGTGAAAAATGATTTGTATTTATTCCTTGCTTGAAGGATTTCGTACTAGTTAACAAAACTTTTCATTTAACTAGTTCGTATTCCTTTATTGTGATAATATGAGATACACTTGACCTTATTCTTTAAATTGATATCTTTGTACATATGTCAATTGGTATCAATTTTTGATCCTTCTTGTATACTCATATATGTTTTATGTATGTATGTATGCCTTCTATCCTATGGTATCAATTTCAATTGGTATCTATTACTCTCATACATATATATCTTAATGCTAAGCTTGAAAATTTTTCAAATGGTTGATTTGTTTTTCAATTGGTATCTTAACAAGCTTATGCATATGTTTTGTTGGTATTTCATAAAGGGGGAGAAAATTTGTTGTTGTCTTTCAATTGGTATTTGATTCCCACTCCCTTGCCTTATGTTAAAATATAGTTTCAAATTGGTATCATGTGTTTAAAAGAACATATTTCTCTTAATGATATCAAGATGTTTATGTTGAGTGTTTTTAATTGGTATCTCAAAATCTTGTTTAAGAAAAATATATACTTTTGATTTACATTGCTATATGTTTTACTTCAATTGGTATCAATATGCACTTTATTGTCATATCTTGAATTGGTGTCATTGTTGTTATGAATGTTTGGATTACCCCTTCTTGATCTTTTTGTTTTTGACAAAAAGGGGGAGAAAATATTGTTTTTATGATTTTAACCCTTTGTTGGTTCCTTGATTAGGACAAAAAGGGGGAGAAGACTTTGGTTGTTTTGTAACTTATATGCATGTCTTTGTATGCATGTATTTGCTTTAAGATTAAAAAAATGTTTGATTTTGCTATTTACCCCTTTGTTGATGATTGACAAAAAGGGGGAGAAGAATTTGTGTTTATATGCATGAATTCCTTGCTTAATTGGTATATTGTTTATATTGTTTAAATTGGTATCTTGTTTAAAATGATTGTTTTTATTGATATCTAGAACATTAAGCATTGCATGTTGTTTGGTTAAATTGGTATCTAGAACATAGTTTATGTTGAATATTCCATTAGTATCTAGAGTACCATGTTTATATGCATTGTCATGCATTGCATATTATTGTTTATTTGTTTATGCATGAGTTAAGGGGGAGCTTCTTTGAAGCTTAACTTTAATCCATGCATATATAACTCCATGAGTTTTGTCATCATCAAAAAGGGGGAGATTGTTGGCCCAAAGGCCTTCCACTCTAGTTTTGATGATGATCAACTCATGTAGTTATGTTTACTAATATTCTTGTGTTTCTAAGTTTCAGATCATTAGCAAGATATTAGTTTGGGAGATAGCTTCAACAAGGTGTTTGGAAGATTTTCATGGTGATTTCGGTGTCAAAGCTTCAAGATTATACCTTTGCACTTGGAAGATCACGGTTTGGGAGCTAGTCTACTTGAAGATAGAAGATCTACAAGCAAGACTTAGGTATCCTAGTTTAGATAGTGTTTTAGATCCATTTGTAAAGCTTAGTTTAGTGGATATGCTCAAGTGCACAAAACACACACGATTTATGATTTGGTTTTTGGTTTTCATGAATAATAGATCAAAACAAGTTTACATATATTATATGTATAGTAGATGTTTTCTATTTATACATACATGCTTTAACTTGGTAAACAAACTTATTTTGACTATTCTATTCATGTTTTGGAAAAATCAAAGTTTGATAAAAATACTAGTTTTGTTTTTGATAAAATTGTCAAGACACAAAAAATGAATTGATATGATTGATATATGTCTTGAAATTGTTATCACAAGTTTAGTTATCAAGTAAAATGATAAAACATATTTTTGTGGATTTTTTAGAAGTGTTAAAAGAATTTTTACAAAATTTTCTATTATTAAAATCTGCCCGGAAAACCTATTTCAGGCAGACCGGTCGACTGGCAGTCGACCGGCTGCTGTGTCCGGACATGCACAGGCTGTGCATGTCTGTCGGTCGACCGGGTCACGGACCCAGTCGACCGATATAGAGAGTTTGCTCTCTGTATCTTTTCGGTCGACTGGGTCGGTCGACCGATAGAAGGAAACTGGGTTTCCTCCTTTTGGTCGGTCGACTGGCAGTCGACCGGAGCCCCAACGGTCATATTTCCGACCGTTGGCGGTCGACCGGGCCGGTCGACCGGTGGCTGTCAGAATTGCCACATCAGCCTAACGGCTAGTTTTCTGTTTTGGCCTATATAAACCCCATTCCTTTGGGATTTTGGCTAAGGTTTTTAAAAGGAAAAATTCTGGTTTTCAGTAGAGTTTAAAAGAGTTTTAAAAAGAGTTTTTGTGCTTTAAACTTCTAATCTTTATTGTTTTGGGTTTTTGAAAAAATCAAAGAAATAGGAATTGGGATATTTGTATTGGTTTTCATTCTCCATCTTTTACAAGAATTTCCCAAGTGTTTTCTTTGTTGCTTGTTTTCCAAAAACACCTAGTTTCCACTTGAGCTATATCTTCTATCCTAAGTTATTAGGATCTTTGTTTTGTGTGGAAATAGATAAGAGAAAAAGAAAGAAAAGAGAAGTTTGTGGTTGTGGAACCACTTGTTGTAAACCCTCCTTGCTTTTGTGAATCCCTCTTCGGTAGAGGTGATCGGAGTGGTATTGTGATTGGTTTGTGAGCCTCTTAGGTAGAGGTGGTTGTTGTATTTGGCTACGGGCCGTATCCCTCTTCGGTAGAGGTGGATTGTGTTGTATAGCCTCGGTGGCTTGTAAGGTTGAGAGAGGAGTTTGGTACTCCTATAGTGGATTGGGAAATCCTACACGGTGGTGTAGGCGGGGATGTAGAGCTAGGGGCTCGAACCTCGAAACACATCTTGGTTTTTG
Source organism: Agave tequilana (assembly GCA_038442645.1). NCBI lineage: Eukaryota > Viridiplantae > Streptophyta > Magnoliopsida > Asparagales > Asparagaceae > Agave > Agave tequilana. Next base: position 37,612 of record JAVJIF010030980.1, on the reverse strand, counting down.
CGTTTGATCCAATTTCTCTCAACTTTACTCTTTTTACTTTTGTGCAAGCATCATCCATTCATATCATCATATATACTTGCTTGTGTTTTGAGCATTGTTTCATATTGCCTTGCATATATTTCTATTGCAATTCATCTATACTTGCTTGGCTTAATTGTGTGCATTGTATTGCTATATCCTTGATTGCTTGGATTGCTTGTGTGTGTGTTTCATCATAGCAATTCATTCTTTACTTGTTCGATCATATCTCATACAACACGGTTGCATTGCGCACCTCTAACCCATTCAAGGGGAATTGGGAGGAAGGAGTTCAGAACCTCGCAAGGGGTATTCGGCTCTTAGTCGTGTTTTTGAGAGATTGTTGCATCACTCATTTCATAAGTTTAAAAAGATCATTAGATTAGCAATTACACCTATTCACCCCCCCTCTAGGTGTAATTTCACTCCTTGCATATATGCAATCATATCAAAACATTTTAACAATTCTTAAAACAAAAATTTGAATTTCTAAACAAAAATTTTAATACCAATTTAAAGTATTATTCTTTTTAAACATATGATACCAAATTGAAATTATTATTTTCTATTCATAAAGTAAGGGAGTGGAATACAAAACCAAAGGTAAACCAAATACTGAAAATCACCTAGAGGGGGGTGAATAGGTGATAATGCTAATCTAGAAACTAAATGCGGAAGCTAAAATAAATTTGCACAAACACTTAATACAACCAACAAGTGTAGCCGGATTCCCCGTGAAGGGCTCTGGACTAACTCCTCTTGATTCCCCTAGATATGGGTTGAGGTGCTATATGAAGCTCTTGTGGTTAAGTACAAGTGAGGCACACAAGCACACAAGCATATAATAGATATGGCAATATGAATCAATGCTCAACACAAGAAAATATGATATGATGATATGAATGATGCTTTGCACAATATAAAGAGAGAGTTAGAGAGACAATGGATCAAACGCTAACAAAAAGATATGTTTCGAGGTTCGAGCCCTAGCTCTACGTTCCCGCCTTCACCGAGAAGGATTTCTAATCCACTATCTTGTCCACCGAGGACTCCCACCGAGGGAACCTCCATCGAGGAGGATTTTTATAACAAGGGAGTACCGAACTCCTCTCTCAAACACCGCCTCACAACCGAGGGGTAGGCCCGTAGCCAAACAACCACAACACCTCTACCGAAGAGGGTTACAACCAATCTCTACCTCTTACTAGAGGGAGCAAACCACAAGCCTCAACCTCTACCAAAGAGGGAGCAAACCAATCACCCGATCAACCTCTACCAAAGAGGGATACAACAAAAGCAAGGGTGTTTACAACTTGGAGGCTCAATCAACCTCAAACAATCTCTTTTCCTACAAATAAAATGATCCTATAGAATAGGATAGATGATAGCTCAAGTGTGAAAAAACTAGAGTTTGGAAAACAAAAACTCAAAGAAAAATACTTGGAAAAACTCTTGTAAAAGATAGAAATGAAGAACCTAAAACAAATCTCCCAATTTTCTATTTTCTTTGATTTTTCCAAAAACTCTAAAACAAATAAGATTGATCTTTTGAAGCTCTAAAACCTTTGAAAACTTGTTTTAAACACGAAGAAAGGAGAGAAATTTTAGCTCTTGAAATCTTAGTTAAAAACACCAAGCAATGGGGTATTTATAGCCCAAACAGAAAACTAGCCGTTAGGCTGATCTGGCAGCCTGACAGGTTTGCGGTCGACCGGCCCGGTCGACCACCAACGGTCATAAATGTGACCGTTGGGGCATACGGTCGACACGCACGCCGCCGACCGCCCAGATACAGAGAGCAGACTTCTCTGCTCTGGTCGACCGTCTAGATACAGAGAGCAAGGCTCTCTGATCCGGTCGGCCGACCGGCCGACCGGCCCACTGTGCCAGCAGACGTGCACAGGTCTGTGCACGTCGGTCGACCGCCCGGTCGACCGGCATGGCCTGTCAGCACAGTTCTGGGTCAGAAAAATATGTTAAAATTATTTCTAAAAATTCTTTTAAGTCTTGTAAAAATTCCCAAAAATAGTTTTAACATTTGCATTGATATATAAACATGTGATAAAGAGTTTAGCTCAAATATCAAGCATATGAAACTATTTTTTGTGTTTAAACATTTTTACCAAAAACCAAAACTTGTATTTATCAAACTTGGATTTTTCACTACATGAATAGGATAGTCAAATAAATTTGTTTAAAAGTTAAGCATGCATGTATAGAAAGAATACATCTACTATACATAAACCAATTAAACTTGGTTTGATCAACTATTCATGAAAACAAATATTGGTTAAACCAAAACTGAAAAACCAATATCCAAATATAAAACGTGTGTGTTGTGCACTTGAGCATATCAACTATACTAAGCTTTACAAATGGATCTAAAACACACTAAACTAAACTAGGATACCTAAGTCTTCTTGATGATCGTTCATCTTCAAGTCGGCTTGGTCCAAACTCTGTGATCCAACGAGCATGGCTATGTATCATCTTGACGCTCGGGCTCGGGAATCACCAAGTGAAGGCTTCCAAACTCCCCTTTTTGAAGCAATCACCAACTAATATCTTGATTAATGATCTGAAACTAAAATCACAAGATTATTAGTAAACATAACTGCATGAGTTAATCATCATCAAAACTAGAGAGGAAGGCCTCCGGGCCAACAATCTCCCCCTTTTTGATGATGACAAAACTCATGGAGTTATATATGCATGGATTAAAGTTAAGCTTCAAAGAAGCTCCCCCTTAACTCATGCATAAACAAATAAACAATAAATATGCAATGAATAACAATGCATAATCATGCATAAATAATAAAAGGCTCTAGATACCCAATGAAATGTTCAAAAATAAAACATGCTCTAGATACCAATTAAAATTAAACTAAATTAAACTTAATATATGCAAAATATAAACATGCATATATAAAACTCAATCAAACTCAAAATCTTTCTCCCCCTTTTTGTCAATCATCAATAAAGGGGTAAAACCAAAACAAAACAAAATCTTCTCCCCCTTTTTAATACAAAGAAACAATCATCAATAAAGGGTAAATAAGACAATGTTCTCCCCTTTTTTGTCTAAAATAAAAACAAAACCAAATAGGGGTGACAATCAATTAAGATATCAATTGAAAATATGTCAAAGTAGCATCTTGATACCAATTGAAAGTAAACATAGATCAATAAATAAATGGTATATGCTATATACATTCATGAAGAGGAAGATGTGAAGCTTCCCTATATAGATACATTATATGAAGGAGGGATGACAAGCCCTAATTCACATAACGTACACTATATAATGCATAAGAGGAGATGTGAAGCTCCCCCTACATACGTGTACCACATAAAGAAGAGATTGTCAGGCTCTTCAATACAAGATACATTTATCATGAATCTATATGTAGAAGAGATGTTAAGCTCTCCTTGCATATATGCAATATAAATCAAAATTTTTGTATTTAATTTTTTTAAAACAAAATTTGAGATACCAAATTTTAAAACATTCAAATAAACATCTTGATGTCAAAAAGAGTATTTTTTTTAAAGTATATGATATCAATTTAAAATTTTTATTTTCTATCATAAAGCAAGGGAGTGGAAATACAAATACCAATTGTAAACATGAAAATCGAATTTTCTCCCCCTTTATGAAATACCAACAAAATAATGCGTAGGCTTGAAATGAGATACCAATTGAAAATTGAATCAATTGAAACAAAATTGAAGCTCAAGCTTAGCATAAACAAGATTTTGTGCTTAAAGATATAGGGATATAATAAGCACAAATAAAACATATATATGTATGAAAAGTTTAATACCAATTGAAATTGATACTATTGGAATTGAAAAACATACATACATACAAACATATATGAGTATACAAGAAAGGTCAAAATTGATACCAATTGAAAAAATTTCAATGATACCAATTGAAACAACAATAATGATCAAGTGTATACATCATATAACTACCACCCAACCATGTTCAATTTTAAAATGATTTTCAATATAAAGCATACATGAGTATGATCTCCCATCCAACCGCCCGTACATGGTAGGAGTTTTCAAAAAAAATAGATTTGAAAAATAAAGTGTGTTTGAAAACTCTACCAAAATGAAGAATATCGCAACTAGTTAAATGAAAAATTTGTAAACTAGTACGAAATCCTTCAAGTAAGGAATAAAACAAAATTATTTTTCATGAAGCATGAATTTCACATGGCGCTAAAACACTCAAAATCCATTAAGCTCAAACATACTCATGAAAACATAATCATGAGAAACATTTTAAAGAGGTGAGTGTGCAAGTGTTATGTGAACTATATAATCATGAAAATTGGCAATTAAGCTCAATATTCCTTAAAACACGAAAACATGAAATTCATCAAAACTATTTAATCTTCAAGGTATATGTATGTCCTATACAAATTAAATTATACATACATATCCAAGCACAACGAGTCCACAAAGATATATGCATGAAGGCACGTGGCTCAAAAGGATGTATATGTATAAACAATAATTTGGATAAAATGGACATATACATGAAGTTAAATGTAAACACATGGAAACATGAAAATATGAAAAACTAAATTTCCATTAAAACAATTTCATTTCAAGGTATATGTATGATTTGTTAACACAAAAAGTATACATACATATCCCTAAACACAATTGAGTCCATATGTATAGATTTGCATGACAAGCAAATGACTCAAGGGGTATACATGTATAACTTAAAGTTTGGCAAAATAGACATATACATGAAATGAAAACACATGATCATAAAACAAATCCAAAAATGGGAATACAAGTTTAAAATGTATGGATCATCAAAACTAGACTATACTAGCACATCTATTGGGTACAAATAATCGTTCAAGCACAAACATGTATAAATTTACTTGTGGCCCACTATATACACAAGTATAAATCCTAGTCTTAATGAAAACTAACATTTAAACATATATTCAAATCATGAAGCATCAAAACAAGATATGAATCATCATGATAAACATAAACATGATTATTAAGAAAATTCACATGTTATTAAACCTATGATAAATATAATAGCTAAACAAATGGTGAGAACACAAAAATAATGGTCCATATTAAACATGGGTGTCTCAAAAGGGCTATACATGCATGTCAAGAGTCTAATAATCATGGCATTTTCATAATGATCATATAAACATCAAAACATGCTATATATAATAAACATGAAAAGCATGCAAACATAAATAAGGAGTAAGAGACCGTTACAAAAACCTATGAGGCAACTCTCCATGTCTCCAAAACAAGGTGGTCTTCCCACCAAACCTTCCCTTGAAAGTGATGCATCCAATTGATTTCCATGAAGCTCGGAACGCATCCACTCCAAGGTATCGCTACTCTCACGTCATGCGAGAGCCCACACCTACATCATAAACAAGAGGGGTGGTCTTTGGTACCCATAACTTTTTGGGTCCATGGGGGTTAGTACCTTCTCTAACCTAAACAAATTTATTTGCTAAATTAGAAACATGTATACAATCATAACAAAATTTAGTAAGGTGGCCCTTACGTCCACAATGTGTACATGTGTACACATGAGCATACATGTGATGGGTGTGTCCGTGAGGAGCATGTGTATGCCGTGATGGGTGTGCATGAATAGATGGAACTTGTTTCTTTCGAAACAAAGATTCCAAACGTGTATGGCCCACAACACATTGGCTCAAAGTGGAGCCCAAACAATCAACACTCTTCTTAAGCATGGATATATCTTGTTCAATTAAAGAAGAGGTGACACATGCAATAGGTGAAGTGTGTGATACTATGCTAGCATGGCAACCATGAGAATCAATTTTATTTTTCAAAACTTTATTTTTCTCTAAACAAACATTTAAATCATTAGAAATAGAAATTATTTTATTTTTCAAAGCAACATTCTCTTTTAAAACAAAATCAATTTTTGAAGACAAGTTTTCATTTTTCTTCAAAATTATTTCACAATCATTTTTATTTTTCAAAAATTTATTTTCTTTTACAGCAAGGTCTAGTTGAGATCTTAATGAATCCCTTTCATTATAGACCTCAACCTTCTCTTGCAAAACTTTGTCAAGTCTAGAATGCAAACTTTTATTTTCTTTTTCAATTCCTAGACTTTTCTTTTTCATCTTTATATTTTTCATTTTATGTTTCACAAACAATAGATAGTTCTTCATTCAAAGCATGGGCATCAACATAATCATTTGAAGAAATAGCATCATCATTATCATCTAAGTGGGTTTCCGAGTGTACCTCAAGGGAGTCATTCCCTTGGACCGTATAGCATTGTTGTGGCTCGGATTCATCTCCACTAGATTCCTCTTCTTGTTGGATTGGCATTTGAAGCTCGGAGGTGGTGGTGGTTGTCAATTTGTTCCACACCGCAAAGGCGGAATCAAGATTAGAAACATGCATAAGATAATCTTTTGATAGCGTGCTTCTAATGGCCTCAAGGGCTTGTGCATTGGCCCCTATATGCTTGCTATCACTAAGATAGGATTCCTTGGTAATGGTAAGGTGAACCTTATATCCTAGGGTTTGTAAATAAACGGACATCCTAATCTTCCAAACAATGATGTTGGAAGGGTCAAACATAGGTGGGTTCATGATGTCCATGGATGCAAACTAAATGTGTGCAAACAAGCAAATGCAAATGATAGATTAGCAAACAAGGATCTCACTCCTAGGATGTTAAGCCTAAGTATCAGGAGCGTAGGCTCTGATACCAATTGTAAATCACCTAGAGGGGGGTGAATAGGTGATAATGCTAATCTAGAAACTAAATGCGAAAGCTAAAACAAATTTGCACAAACACTTAATACAACCAACAAGTGTAGCCGGATTCCCCGTGAAGGGCTCTGGACTAACTCCTCTTGATTCCCCTAGATATGGGTTGAGGTGCTATATGAAGCTCTTGTGGTTAAGTACAAGTGAGACACACAAGCACACAAGCATATAATAGATATGGCAATATGAATCAATGCTCAACACAAGCAAATATGATATGATGATATGAATGATGCTTTGCACAATGTAAAGAGAGAGTTAGAGAGACAATGGATCAAACGCAAACACAAAGATATTTTTCGAGGTTCGAGCCCCTAGCTCTACGTCCCCGCCTTCACCGAGAACGATTTCTAATCCACTATCTTGTCCACCGAGGACTACCACAGAGGGAACCTCCACTGAGGAGGATTTTTACAATAAGGGAGTACCAAACTCCTCTCTCAAACACCGCCTCACAACCAAGGGGTAGGCCCGTTGCCAAACAACCACAACACCTCTACCGAAGAGGGTTACAACTAATCTCCACCTCTCACTAGAGGGAGCAAACCACAAGCCTCAACCTCTACCAAAGAGGGAGCAAACCAATCACCCGATCAACCTCTACCAAAGAGGGATACAACAAAAGCAAGGGTGTTTACAACTTGGAGGCTCAATCAACCTCAAACAATCTCTTTTCCCACAAATAAAATGATCCTATAGAATAGGATAGATGATAGCTCAAGTGTGGAAAAACTAGAGTTTAGAAAATAAAAACTCAAAGGAAAATACTTGAAAAAACTCTTGTAAAAGATAGAAATAAAGAACCCAAAACAAAATCTCCCAATTTTCTATTTTCTTTGATTTTTCCAAAAACTCTAAAACAAATAAGATTGATCTTTTGAAGCTCTAAAACTTTTTGAAAACTTGTTTTAAACACGAAGAAAGGAGAGAAATTTTAGCTCTTGAAATCTTAATTAAAAACACCAAGTAATGGGGTATTTATAGCCCAAACAGAAAACTAGCCGTTAGGCTGATCTGGCAGCCTGACAGGCTTGCGGTCGACCGGCCTGGTCGACCGCCAACGGTCATAAATGTGACCGTTGGGGCATATGGTCGACCACATGGCCGACCGCCTAGATACAAAGAGCAGACTTCTCTGCTCCGGTCGACCGCCCAGATACAGAGAGCAAGGCTCTCTGATCCGGTCGGCCGACCGGCCGACCGCCCACTGTGCCAGCAGACATGCACATGTCTGTGCACGTCGGTCGACCGGCATGGCCTGTCAGCACAGTTCTGGGTCAGAAAAATATGTTAAAATTATTTCTAAAAATTCTTTTTAAGTCTTGTAAAAATCCCCAAAAATAGTTTTAACATTTTGCATTGATATATAAATATGTGATAAAAAGTTTAGCTCAAATATCAAGCATATGAAACTATTTTTGTGTTTAAACATTTTTTACCAAAAATTAAAACTTGTATTTTATCAAACTTGAATTTTTCACTACATGAATAGGATAGTCAAAATAAGTTTGTTTAAAAGTTAAGCATGCATGTATAGAAAGAATACATCTACTATACATAAACTAATTAAACTTGTTTTGATCAACTATTCATGAAAACAAATATTGGTTAAACCAAACCGAAAAAACAATATCCAAACATAAAACGTGTGTGTTGTGCACTTGAGCATATCAACTATACTAAGCTTTACAAATGGATCTAAAACACACTAAACTAAACTAGGATACCTAAGTCTTCTTGATGATCTTCCATCTTCAAGTCGGCTTGGTCCAAACTCCGTGATCCAACGAGCATGGCTATGTATCATCTTGACGCTCAGGCTCAGGAATCGCCAAGTGAAGGCTTCCAAACTCCTCTTTTTGATGCAATCACCAACTAATATCTTGATTAATGATCTGAAACTAAAATCACAAGATTATTAGTAAACATAACTACATGAGTTAATCATCATCAAAACTAGAGAGGAAGGCCTCCGGGCCAACAAATACCAATTGAAAAATGAAAATCGAATTTTCTCCCCCTTTATGAAATACAAATTAAACACATGCATAAGCTTGTTTAAGAATACCAATTGAAAACTAATCAATTGAAATATGATAGTCATTAGCAATTCAGGCTTAGCATAAACAAAATTTGTGCTCAAGATATAGGGATATAATAAGCACAAATAAAACATATATGTATGAAAAATTAGATACCAATTGAAATTGATACTCTTTGAAGTGCAAGCATACATATACAAAAAAATATGAGTATACAAAAATGTTAATATTGATACCAATTGAAAGAATCCAATGATACCAATTGAAACAACAATAATATCAAGTGTATACCTCATATAACCTATCCTCCCAATCATGTTTAAGTTTAAAATGATTTTCACTATAAAGGATACATGAGCATGATCTCTCATCCAACCACCCTTGGAAGGTAGGTTTTCAAAAGTAGATTTGAAAGTAAAGTAAGTTTGAAAATCTCTACCATAACGAAGAATACAACTAGTCAATTGAAAAACTTGTTAACTAGTACGAAATCCTTCTAGTAAGGAATAAAACAAAAATGTTTTTCATAAAACATGAAATTCACAAGATAGTCAACACTCTAAGCCAATGAAGCATAAATATGACTCATGAAAATAAAACATGAGTAAACAAGAAAAGTGAGTGTACAAATAAAATGTGAAGATCATAATCATGAAAAATAGACATTAAGTTCAATATTCCCTTAAACATGAAAATCATCAAAAATTATTTAAGCTTCAAGGCATATGTATGTCTTATACAAACTAAAGTATACATACATATCCAAACACAACGAGTCCACAAATGTATATGCATGAAGGCACGTGGCTCAAAGGATGTATATGTATAACAATAATTTGGATAAAATGAACATATACATGAAGTTAAATAAGAATTCATAAACTAAATTCAAAATTGGAATATAAGTTTATGAAAGTGCTCTGATGCCAATAGTAAATCACCTAGAGGGGGGTGAATAAGTGAAAGTGCTAATCTAGAAACTAAATGCTCTAAATGCGGAAGCTTAAAACAAATATTGCAATCACACTTAATACAACACACAAGTGTAGCCGAATTCCCCGTGAAGGGCTCTGAACTAACTCCTCTTGATTCCCCTTGAATGGGTTGAGGTGCTATGTGAAGCTCTTGTGGTTAAGTATAAGTGAGGCACACACAAACAAGCCAAGCATATAAGGATGATAAGCAATATGAAATAATGCAAGGCAACACAAGCAATATGAATGATATGAATGACAATAAGAATGATGCTATGCACAAAACAAATAGAGAGAGGGTTAAGAGAAATTGGATCAAACGCAAACACAATGATATGTTTCGAGGTTCGAGCCCCTAGCTCTACATCCTCGCCTTCACCACCGTGAAGGATTTCCAATCCACTAAAGGAGTACCGAACTCCTCTCTCAACCTTACAATGCCACCGAGGCAATACAACCACAATCCACCTCTACCGAAGAGGGATAAGGCCCGTAGCCAACAACAAACACAATCACCTCTATCGAAGAGGGATCCAAACCAATACCACTCCGATCAACCTCTACCAAAGAGGGATACACAAATAAAAGGAGGGTTTACAACTTGGAGGCTCAACAACCTCAAACAATCTCTTTTCCACAAACAAAAGATCCTAAATAGATTAGGATAGAAGATATAGCTCAAGTGGATATCAAGGTGTTTTTGGAAAGCAAATAATAAAGAAAAACTACTTGGGAAATCTCTTGTAGATGATAGAATTGAAAATCCAAAACAATATCCCAAAAATTTAGTTTTCTTTGATTTTCCAAACCCTTGAAAAACAATAAAGATGAAATCTTTGAGGCTCTAAAACACTTTAAAAACCTATTTTTAAAACCAGAGAATAGGAATTTTTGCTCTTGAAAATCTTAGTTAAAACCATGAAGAGATGGGGTATTTATAGCCCCAAAATAAAACTAGCCGTTAGGCTGATCTGGCAGCCTGACAGGCTACCTGTCGGCCGGCCTGGCCGACCACCAACGGTCAGAAATGTGACCGTTGGGGCAACCCGGTCGACTGCCCGGTCGACCCAAATAAACAGAGAGCACTGCTCTCAGATCCGGTCGGCCGCCCGGCCGACCGTCCCTGTGTCTGCCAAACGTGCACAGGCTTGTGCACGTTGGTCGACCGCAAGGGTCGACCGGCCTTTGGTGCGGTCGACCCGTGCGGTCGGCCGACCTGGCCTGTCAGCCACTATTCTGGGCAGAAAAACATAAGTTAAAATATTTTAGAAAATCCTTTTAAGTCTTGTAAAATACCCAAAAATAGTTTTACCATTTTGCATTGATATATAAACATGTGATAAAAATTTCAACTCAAATATCAAGCATATGAAACTATTTTTGTGTCTTAACATTTTTACCAAAAACCAAAACTAGTATTTTTATCAAACTTGGATTTTCTATACATGAATAGGAAAGTCAAAATAAGTTTGTATAAGAAGTTTAAGCATGCATGTATAACTAGAATACATCTATTATACATATAAACCATTTAAACTTGTTTTGATCAACTATTCATGAAAACCAAATCCAAAACATGAAACGTGTGTGTTTGTGCACTTGAGCATATCAACTATACTAAGCTTTACAAATGGATCTAAACACACTAAACATTAAACTAGGATACCTAAGTCTTCTTGACGATCTTCAATCTTCAAGCCACTCGATCCCAAACGTGATCCACCGAGTGCAAATGAGTAATCTTGAAGCTCAGGCACCGGAATCACCATGTGAAAGCTTCTAAACTCCTCTTTTTGAAGCAATCACCAACTAATAACTTGATTAATGATCTGAAACTAAAATCACAAGATTATTAGTAAACATAACTACATGAGTTAATCATCATCAAAACTAGGGTGGAAGGCCTTTGGGCCAACAGTTTAAAATGCATGGATCATCAAAACTAGACTATACTAGCACATCTAATGGGTTCAAATAAGCATTCAAGTTAAAACATATAAAGATTTATTTGTGGCCCACTATATGCACAAATATATACCTAGTCTTAATGAAAACTAACATTTAAACATATATTCAAATCATGAAGCATCAAAACAAGATAAAAATTAACATGATAAACAAAAACATGATCATTATGTAAATCCACATGTTATTAGAGTTATGATAAACATGATAGCTAAACGAAGGTGAGAACACTAAAATAATAATCCATATTAAATATGGGTGTCTTAAAAGGCTATACATGCAAGTCAATGATCTAATAATCATGGCATTTTCATAATAATCTATAAACAACAAAACATGTTATAAATAATGAATATGAAAAGCATGCAAAAAAAATAAATAAGGAGTAAGAGACCGTTACCAAAACCTATGAGGCAACTTCTCCATGTCTCCAAAACACGGTGGTCCTCCACCAAACTTCCCTTGAAAGTGATGCATCCAAATAGTCTTCTTTAAGCTCGGAACGCATCCACTCCAAGGTACCGCTACTCTCACGTCATGTGAGAGCCCACACCTACATCATAAACAAGAGGGGTGGTCTTTGGTATCCATATCTTTTTGGGTCCATGGGGGTTAGTACTTTTCCTAACCCAAACAAAATTATTTGCTAAATTAGAAACATGTATTCTATCATAGCAAAATTTAGCAAGGTGGCCCTTATGTCCACAATGTGTACAAGTGTACACATGAGCATACATGGTGTGATGGTGTCCGTGAGGAGTATGTGTATGCCGTGTATGGTGTGCATGCATAGATGGAACTTGTTTCTTTCGAAACAAAGATTCCAAACGTGTATGACTCTTGACACAATGGCTCAACGTGGAGCCCAAACAATCCATTCTCTTCTTTAACAAACAAATATCATCATTAATCCTAGAAGAAGAGGTGCATGCAATGGGTGATCTAGATGGAACTACCCTAGCATGGCAAACATGAGAATCAATATTATTTTTCAAAGAAACATTTTTCTTTAAACAATCTTCTAAATCCTTTGAAATATAAGCAATTTTTATTTTTAAAGAATCATTTTCTTTTAAAACAAAATTAACTTTTGAAGTCAAGTTTTCATTTTTCTTTAAAACTTTTTCACAATCATTTTTATTTTTTAAAAACTCATTTTCTTTTAAGGCAAGATCAAGTTGAGATTTTAATGAATCCCTCTCATTAGAAATCTCCTCTTTTTCTTACAAAACCAAATCAAGTTTTGAACATAAAACCTTATTTTCTTTATTAATTTAAAACTCTTCTTTTTCAAAAGATTATATTTTTCTATTAATTTTTCACAAACAATAGAAAGTTCTTCATTTAAGGCATGGGCATCAATATTTTCATCGCATGAAGAACTAGCATCAAAACTATCTAGTTGAGATTCCGATTGTACCTCAAAGGAGTCATTCTCTTGGACCATGAAGCATTGTGAATCGGATTCTCCACTAGATTCCTCCGGTTGATTTGGCATTTGAAGCTTGGAGGTGGAGGTGGTTGTCAACATGTTCCACACTGCAAATGCGGAATCAAAGTTAGAAACAAGCATAAAATATTCTTTTGAAAGCGTGCTTCTAATATCCTCAAGGGCTAGTGCATTGGCCTCTATATGCTTGCTATCACTAAGGTAGGATTCCTTGGTAATGGCAAGGTGAACCTTATATCCTAGGGCTTGTAAATAGATGGACATCCTAGTCTTCCAAACAATGATGTTGGAAGGGTCAAACATAGGTGGGGTCATGAAGTCCATGGGTGACAACTATATGTGTGCAAACAAATGAAATGTGAAAATGCAAATGTAGATGTAGATTAGCATACAAGGATCTCACTCCTAGGATGTTAAGCCTAAGTATCAGGAGCGTAGGCTCTGATACTAATTGAAAATCACCTAGAGGGGGGTGAATAGGTGATAGTGCTAATCTAGAAACTAAATGCGAAAGCTAAAAACTATTTTGCAACACACTTAATACAACCAACAAGTATAGCCGAATTCCCCGTGAAGGGCTCTGGACTAACTCCTCTTGATTCCCCTAGATAAGGGTTGAGGTGCTATATGAAGCTCTTGTGGTTAAGTATAAGTGAGGCACACACAAGCAAGCCAAGCATATAAAGATGACAATATGAAATAATGCAAGGCACAAATGCAAGCAATAAGATATGATGCTAAGAATGATGCTTTGCACAAATAAAAGGGAGAGAGGGTTAAGAGGCAATGGATCAAACGCAAACACAATGATATGTTTCGAGGTTCGAGCCCCTAGCTCTACGTCCCCGCCTTCACCGAGAAGGATTTTCAATCCACTAAGGAGTACTGAACTCCTCTCTCAACCTTACAATGCCATCGAGGCAATACAAACACAATCCACCTCTACCGAAGAGGGATTAGGCCCGTAGTCAAACAACCATAAATCACCTCTACCGAAGAGGGATACAAACACCAACCAACTCCACCTCACCAAGAGGGAGTAAACAATAACCTCAACCTCTACCAAAGAGGGAGAACCCACAAAGAAAGGGTTTTTACAAGTGGTATATCTCAACCACAAACCAAATCCTTTTCCACAAACAAATGATCCTAATAGAATAGGATAGAAGATAAGATCAAGTGTGGAAAATAAGTGTTTTGATCAAAGAAAATCTCTTAGGAAAAATACCAAATGAATATAGAAATTTAGACCAAGAAACAAATTCTTAAAAACCTATTTTCTTTGAAATAACAAAACACTTAAAAACAAATAAGATGAATCTTTTTGAGCTCTAAAACACTTTGAAAACTTGTTTTTAAAACCAGAGAATAGGGAAATTTTTTCTCTTCAAAATCTTAGTTAAAAACACCAAGCAATGGGGTATTTATAGCCCCAAAATAAAACTAGCCGTTAGGCTGATCTGTCAGCCTGACAGGCTTGCGGTCGACCGGCCGATCGACCGCCAACTGTCAAAAATATGACCGTTGGGCAACCCGGTCGACCGCCCGGTCGACCGCCCAGATACAGAGAGCAAAGCTCTCTGGTCCGGTCGACCGTCCCACTGTGCCAGCAAACGTGCACAGGTCTGTGCACGTTGGTCGACTGCCTGGTCGACCGGATCCTGGCTCGGTCGATCTTGCGGTCGACTGACCTGGCCTGTCAGCACAGTTCTGGGTCAGAAACTCAAGTTAAAAATATTTTAATAAATCTTGTAAAATATATAAAAATTTTCAAAAATAGTTTTTTCATTTTGCATTGATATATAAACATGTGATAAAAATTTCAACTCAAATATCAAGCAATTTGAACTATTTTTGTGTTTTATCATTTTTATCAAAAACCAAAACATGTATTTTATCACACATGGATTTTTCAGTAGGAAAACTGATTTTTCCTAAAACTCATGAATAGGCATATCAAAATAAGTTTGTCTAAGATATGAAGCATGTATGTATATCGAACACATCTAATATACAGAAAAACCATTTAAACTTGTTTTGATCTAAACTATTCATGAAAACCAATATCCATAAAACGTGTGTGTTGTGCACTTGAGCATATCAACTATTCTAAGCTTTACACATGGATCTAAAACACACTAAACTAAACTATGGATACCTAAGTCTTCTTGATGATCTTCTATCTTCAAGTCGACCCGATCCAAAACGTGATCCACGAGCGAAACTCCAATGAGTGCAAGGTATGATCTTGATGCTCAGGCTCTGGAATCACCATGTGAAGGCTTCAAAACTCATCTTGTTGAAGCAATCACCAACTAATATCTTGATTGATGATCTGAAACTAAAATCACAAGATTATTAGTAAACATAACTACATAAGTTAATCATCATCAAAACTAGAGTGGAAGGCCTCTGGGCCAACAATTCCATGCCCGTGGTGCCTGCTTTAAGCCGTACAAGCTTTCTTTAGGTGATATACTTTGTCTTCTTGCCCTTTTACCAGAAAACCTTCTGGTTGTTGTACATATACCTCTTCTTCAAGAATACTATTGAGAAATGCTGATTTGACATCTAGATGATATATCTTCCACCTGTGATGAGCTGCAAGTGAAATTAATAGTCTCACCATATCCAATCGAGCAACTGGTGCAAAGACTTCTTCATAGTCGATGCCGTATTTTTGTTTGTAGCCTTTCGCCACAAGCCTCGCCTTGTACCGATCAACCTCACCATCTGCTGTGCGTTTGATCTTGTACACCCATTTGACACCTATCGCCTTGTGATTTTGTGAAAGTGTTGTCAACTCCCATGTGTCGTTCTTCTGGATGGCATGCATCTCCTCCTTCATTGTTGATCGCCAACAATCTTCTTCCTTAGCCTCTTGGAAAGTGAGAGGTTCATGATCGGCATATAAACAAAAGAGATTAGTTTCTCCATCTTCTTCTATCTGCTCATAGATCTCCCTAAGGCTTCTCATTTTGATTGGACCTCGTTGCACGGAGGATTCGCTACTACTATCTTCCCCAGAAGATGGAGAACCTCTTGCAGGAGACGGTGTAGCATGTTGAGGAGATGGTGGTGTAGTTGGTGGTGGAACCTCTTGTAGGGGCTCGTCAGGTTCATTCACCATGGGTTGCTCTTTGACAGTCTCTTCATTGCTCCAACTCCATGCTTCAGCTTCATTGAAGACAACATGTCTACTAACCACTAGTTTCTTAGTTAGTGGATTGTAAAGCTTGTATGCCTTCGACTCCTCGCTATATCCGATGAAAACGCATTTTTCACCATGATTGTCAAGCTTCTTCCTTTTGACTTCAGGTACTTGAGCATATGCAACACACCCAAAAATTCGTAGGTGTGCGACATTAGGCGTATAGTCGCTCCATGCTTCTTGAGGCGTCTTGCCCTTCACTTGCTTCGTCGGGCACCGGTTGAGCAAGTAGGTTGAACATGCCACAGCTTTCGCCCAAAACTGCTTCGGCAGTCCCTTTTCTTTAAGCATGGTTCTTGTTATGTCAAGAATAGTGCGGTTCTTTCTTTCTGCGATGCCATTTTGCTGTGGTGTATAGGTAATAGTAAACTGCCTCTTTATGCCTTGCTCCCTGCAATATTCTTGAAACATATTTGAGGTGTACTCACCACCTCGATCAGATCGGAGAGTTTTTAGCTTATAGCCACTCTTTGCTTCAACAAGATCTTTAAAATTCTTGAAGGTAGTAAATGTAACACCCCGCTCCCGGAATACGTACTTAGTTGCGTATTCAGATTTCTTGATCATATTTTTTGATTTACTTCCTATATTTGTTTTGTATTATGAATTATTTATATGATCGTTTGACCTAGGATCCGGATTCGTGGACTCGGATTCAGCCCTAGTCTGAACCGGGACCCGATCTCAGGTTATTACTCGATTTAGTCTTCTGGTGTTAAGATTTGACCGATTTCAGTTTCAAACATCATTTTCCAATATTTTAGATTTTTCATGATTTTTTGAAATTTTTCAGAATTAAATTGAAAATCTTCAAAACCGGTGTCGACCAGTACCACTGACCAATTCTCGGATTTTTAATTTACAAACGGAGTTGAATTTTAAGAAATGACTTTCTCATAACTTCTTAAAATCACATTTTTTATCTAAATACTTTTTCTTAGATTTTTCAGATTTTATCAAAATTCCGGCCGACCCGGTATAGACCGGTATTGACAGTTGACTTTAGGATTTTTATTTTGAAAATGGGATTGAATTTCTGAAAATCGATTTCATCAAAAATATTTAATTAATATTTATTATTTTTGAGGATTTTTGAGAAACTTTTCGAAATACTTTATTTTTCGGGCTTTTCCGAAGTTTTCGGTGTTTTCCCAGATACCGGAATTTTATCCAAATATTTTATTTTTCTCTTTTTTATTTTTTTATCTCTCCTCACTAGACGCGAGTTTCACCAACCTAGATTCATCATTAAATATAGAGATCCTCTCCATACTGCATTTAATGCACTGCTAATCAATTCCAATCAAGTCAAATATGACTTTTGTCCTTTCTGTTAAACGCAGCATTCGCGTTTTCCCCAAAACGCGAGTTTTATCCTCGCGTCTAGGCAATTGTCAGACGCGAGTCCTTGTTGCATGGGGACGCAGCCATTTCATGGGGAAGTCTCATTTTCAGGGAATCATGACAATGACAACATTATAATAATCTTATTCCCTTATATAAACACCTCCTCCTTTCTCTCTCCTTCATTATTATTTTTCTCCTCATTCTTTCTTCCAACAGAGAACGAAACCAACAACCTCTTGCCTTCCTTTGGCCGGCCATGCTCCACCATTCCAACCTCCAACTCCACCTCCTTCTCCACCAACTTCTCCACCTTTTTCTCCTCTATCTCCTCCACCATTCCAACTACAACAACAACCACAACACCATTTTCCTTATCTTCTTCTTCTTCTTTTCATCAAGGAAACCCATCTTCTCCAACAACTTCACCACCATTTCCACCACTACCTACACCGCCTTGGCCACCACCAATCACGCCATCTTCCTCTCCTCGGCGTGCTCTTTCTAACGGACCTACTCGTCGCTCCCCGAAACACCATTTCCAAAACTCCATTTTCACCATTTCAACTAGAGTTGCACCACCATTGCTTGGGCTTGGGGGCTTTGGCCACCTGTCTCCTGCCACTTCCGGCCGTCTCCGACCACCTCTGGCCGCCGCCGGCAACATGGTCGACCATCCCCCTTCCCTTCTTCTTTCTTATCTTTCCTTTCCTTCTTTCTTTTCTTCCCTTCATTCATTCTTTCTTTCTTTCTCTTTTCTT
Source organism: Agave tequilana (assembly GCA_038442645.1). Classification (NCBI taxonomy): domain Eukaryota; kingdom Viridiplantae; phylum Streptophyta; class Magnoliopsida; order Asparagales; family Asparagaceae; genus Agave; species Agave tequilana. The sequence goes on along the minus strand of JAVJIF010030980.1, from coordinate 19,025 downwards.
TCCTTCTTTCTTTTTCCTTTCCTTTGATTCTAAACCTGCGTCCCCCTCTCACCCTTTTCCTGCATCTCTCTTTTATTTCCCTGTCTCTCTCCTTCTCTCTTTGTGTGATTACTAGACGCGGATTTTACCCCCTGCGTCTGAGTAATTATTCAACGCGATCCTCGCGTTCTTTTATCAACGTGACACGGAGTTCATGCTCACGTCTGCATTTGCCTCGTGTCCTTACTAGAATGCGGGTCTCAAACCCTGCGTTTGTGGCATCTACACAACGCGACTCTCGCGTCTGCGAATCCCGCGTCTTCATTCTCTCTCCTTCTGGCTCATTCTCTCTCCTCCTCTACATAATACGATCTATACTTTATTGAACGCGTTTACGCATTAGTTACCTGGATTCCGGAGATCAGGGATTTCACAGTATTTTCCGTATTTAGGCGAGTGTCCTCGCCTTCATTCGATTTTTCCCGCTTCGTCGGGTCGACTTGAATTGGCATTATGTATCACTTAACATGTTACTACTTGATGCATGTTCCTGTTATGTTATCTCTTATCACTTGTTCCTTGTTATGACATGACTTATAACTTGTCACCTGCCCGATCACTTGTCACTATCATGATTAAAAACCTGATACCTGTTATGCTTAACTCTCTATCCATGATTATCACATTACGGGAATGTAGTACTTGATCTCTTACTATGAACTCCCGTTATGCTTGTTATGTGCTCCTGTCATGACCAGTTATGATCCTACCATTCCCGTAATCTGATAATTATGTTTAATAAGCCATAAAAAGGATAACTTGCACGGGAATGGGAGGAAGTGATGGATGCCGGTATGATGCCTTGCTTATAGTAATGGACTGACGATTCGTGTTAGGGGAATTTCAGGCCCCCAGAAGATGCGTGTTAGGGGGATTTAAGGCCCCAATGGCTGTGTCCCGGGCGGACGGGAACTACTATAAGTAAGTGCTATCAGTTCTTCATCAGCTTCCAATAACCAACCTCGACTTACTTATATATGGATGTATGTGTGTTGAGATGTACACCGGGACACATACCTAGATATATGGGTCGGACGAGTAATACTAATTGTTTTCCATTATGTTTGCAAAGGGAGAAAACTTACAAATAAAAGTTTGAGGAGCTAAATTACAAGTATTCTCAAAAGATTACAAGTAGATCTCCTCAGAGATTCTGGGAAAATGTGCCGATAGGAGTCTGGTCAGCGCGCGACCACTTTGTCCCTTTGACGATGCGAGCGATGAGATTCCCTTCTCGCCCGGTTCGGGGAATCAGAGAACAGAAGGTTGATAGAACCCTCTTGCTGCTTCTCAAATCGCCTTCGATAAGGAATTCCTTCTCGCCTGGTTCCGGAGATTCCTTGAGAGGAAGGACGACGTTAGGGTATCAACACCCTGGTTAGAGAAAGCAATTCTCTAAAAGGTCTCTGAATTCGGGAGCGCGCGGTGCGTCGTGAAAAAGCCTCTGCTTGTGGAGTCTTCTCTCTTTTTTTTTATCGATCGATCTCCCTATGCCTTCATCCCCTTTTTCCTTGTACCCCTGGCGGGCTATTTATAAGGAAAGTAAGGGTATAATCGTCCCCTTTGAAGATATGGAAACAGATTGAACCGAATCTGTTTGAATCTGGAAAGTAGCCTTACTGCGAGGCTAGAATAGCTTCTGCGGAGCTAGAAAATGGCAAGTCGGTTGATTTGTTTTGATCCTTTCCATATTGTTGGGGGATTCTCCTTGATCCTCTTACTCGTTTCAAGAGAGTCAAGAGATTGCGGCAATCACCTGCCATATTTGAATCCCGATTGGATTTGATTAGATTGAATCCGATCTCATCAGGAGATTTTGATTGGTCAAAGGTTGACCATAGCAGGCTGATAGCGGAGCTGCCCGCTTTGAAGCTCATAGCGGAGCTAGAGGCAATTCCTAGCGAAGTCCGAAAAGAGGCTTTTCGGCGAAGCTATCAGTCAGCTTCCTGGCGATGCTCTGGATGATGCTAGCCTCTCAAACGAGGCTATCCCCTTGGGCTAATGTAATGCTAAATGCTAGCATTTTAGACCTGCTGAGGTCTGTTTAGAAACAATCCGGGTTCACTGTTCTGCTTGCTGGATCAGTGGAGTCGAAACCGCTTCTTTGTCCCTTGGAGGTGGGCGAAAACTGGTCTTCAGCTCGTCTGTCCCTTATCTTTTGTAAATGTCAACAAGTTTAGACATCGTTCGGACCAATGAGAATCTTGTCTTTTTTAAGTGTCAACAAGACCCCCTTCAAAGTTTTCGAGAGTCTGCAATAGCTCAGACTCCGAAATACTTTGAACTGCTGTGATGGTGGTGTGGAGTATGAACGTCGCCATGATGGTTGAGTTCAGCTTCGCCTTCAATCCTGCTTTGGGATGAATTTGCCGAAGAATTGCACTGGTTCGCGAGTAGCTTCGCGTCGGGGTGGCTCCGTATCTGGGCTTCCAAGAAATAAGTTCGCTTTGGAACTCCTGTTGCCTTTTCAAAGCCAACTGCCGTGGGGCGGTTACGAGGAGGATCATTCCTTCTTTCGCACCAATCGAGAGAGATGTTCTCCGATTTGCACGTTTCCAAGGGAGGATATCCCCTTTATTCAAGGCGCCATAAGTGCCTTTTATGAGGGAGACGTTTTCTCCCTTTGCACGGTTCTAAGGGGAAACCGTCCCTTCCATCAAGGCGCAGTAAATGCCTTAAATGCGCTCGTGTTTCCACGCTTGAGGTGGGAGTGCTCAGGCCATGGGGCCTATAGGACACTTGAGGTCCTCTGAAGAGAAATATTTTGCCTTTCTTCTTCTCTTCTCTTGGTTGAGAGAGATACTCAGATCTCTGAATTAGTGGGAAAACCCACTCTGGTTGTCTAACCGGCCAAGGACCAGTAAGTCTTGATCATTCAAAGACTTCACTGCTTTAGGGAACTCATCTCCCTTGATTTAGCTTTGGCAGCTCGCTTCAGGGATTAGCTTCCCTTGTTCTTCAGCTTGCAATTGGCTGCTGCAGAGAAGGATCTCATCATAGCTTTCTGTGAAGCTATCATCTTGGCTTGATCAGTGAAAGATCGTTGCTTGTTAAGTCCGCTGCGCAGGCAGGACTTGGGACTTGGCTTCTTCAATAGTTGAGCCAGTCTTGCCATATTGGTGAGGTTGAGACTGTTCTTCACAAGATCAGTCTGACTTTGCCGTATAGGCGAGGCTAGGACTTGGCGTTTGCTGAACCAGCCCATGGTTGCCGTGCAGGCGAGGCTTATCCTCTGCTTTAACTGAAGTCGGATTACTTTGCCGCCGAAGAATCTGACTTAGTATTTTTGCAGCTCTTTTTGTGCTTGACTGCTAACCTGCTCCAATTTGCCTTGCAGTGAGCTATGCTTGCCAGTCTGGTAACTTGATGGAAGAAACCATGAAATCGCCTTATGCTTCCCCAGTTGAAGCTTTACTTTTAAGCAGGAGGAACAATTCGGGGCAGCGAATGCGCGTCCCAGGGGCTGTTGGCAGCCTCTTACCCGAGATGATTCGTTCTGAGGTGAGGTTGGCCGCCGCTTCGTCGGAGGTGATCAATGAGATCACTGACATCGTTGCCGACTTTCAACTTTGGTGGCCTTCGTCGGGGACGATCCACTTCAGGGGAGTGGGCCTCACACCCGTCAGATCCGTGGCATCAAAACCAGTTCCCATTATAGGTGATCTGACGTGTTGGCGGCGATAAGTTTTATTGCCAGGCTTCAACAAAAATGGCCTGGCAAGATCTGCCATTTTTGTGGAGAAAAATGACCGTGTCCTTGTGGCACCACTGATTACAGCCTTATGCAGGAGGAAGGCCCTTCCTGTCCCATTGGTCTGGCCTGGGAGCAGATAAAACTGCTTGTATGCACATGACCTTGTTAGGTAACTTGGTGTGTTATATAAAACACAACTTTGATGTAATATCAAATGTACCCTTGCTTTTGAATCAATGAAAGTTCACCGTCTGATCATCTGATTTTTGCTTGCTTTCACTGAGAGTTTGGCCATTGCTGGGCTAAACTGTGTGCGGAGCTAAGGACATAGTCTTTCCTTTGAATGATCTTCGCGAGACTGGTGCGTACCGCGAGCAGCACACTTTTTAGAGGGCTAAGGTAGGCCTTCCAGCGAAGCCCTTGAAGGATTGTGCGAAGTCCGCACTTTTGCACTAATGCGAAGTTAACTCTCAGTAGAGTTGAACCGGCGCTTCTCGGGAAGGCGCTTCGGGCGCTATTTCGAATTAATTCGAAACGGCGGCATGGGCCCTTTTTTCGAGGCCTCGTTTCAGGCGCTGATTGGCCTATAAAAGCCCGATTGGGCTGAATATGGAAAGGTCTCCCTTTTTTCAGAGAAATTTCTGTCTTTTCCTCTCCTTCTTCCTCCTTTGCTTCAGAGTACTTCGAGAACTTTTGCAGTTCTTAATGGCGCCCAAAAGACGATCGGGAAAAGAAGTGGCGACTTCTGCGGCGGAGGGCGTTCCTCCTCCGGTCATCGAGCGACCTGTCGCTGGTAAGGAACTTTCCGATCTGATTAGAGAGTGGTCTCCATCTTTTGAAGCCGATACTCGGCTATTAGGACGATCAAATATGATCTGTCCTTATCAGGGAACTCGTTTCCCTTCAACTTCCCTATTTTGCTTGCACCAGGGAAATAAGAACTGGACAGTTCTTCTTTGGGCTTTCGCACGAAGCCATAACTTGGGCCATCTCCATACTGTTTTGAGGAAAAGGACTTGAATAAGTCCTCTCAGTCATGATGACTTTTGACCATAATGCCCCTTTGATGACGTCAGCCCTTAGGGCTATGTCACTTCCTGCTTTAAGCGAAGCTGGCGCTTTGGATATTTTCTGCAAAGATGCAGTCTTATCCATGAAGTGAAGCTTTTTCAAAGCTATCGCCTTGCAGGCCCTGCTTGCTGGGCGAGGCTATGCCTTAGTGAATTTTTATGCTTTCGCATCCACTTGATTGGTGAACTAATCATGGCTCATTTCTGTTTTTACAGTACATTACGCCTCCGGCCTCCAGAACAGTCTGTTCGGTGTAGCCAGTCGAGCAGGCGGAAGCATCAGCTTGCAGTTCTATGGGCAGGCTTCATTGTTCAGCGAGCCGAGCTCCCTTGTACGGGATACGTTCATTCAGGGCGGTGGTCCGCAGGCCATGCGGAGCATCTTGACTACGGCTCCATTTGAAGATATCGACCGTCAGGCTTATAGAAAGCCTGACTTCATGTTCGGGGATGCTGCACCAGATCCCGATCGCCAGCTGCAGGCCGGTGAAGGCCAGTGGATCTTCCAGTTGGACGGCGAGAGATTCTATCTCCCGTCCTCTAAGCGGCATTTTGCTTTGTCTTCCTTCGCGAGCGCGACTCAGGCTCGGAAGATGGCGTGGGCGTGAGCCTAAACGCCGAGTCTGTAAGTGTCGGGAGGTTGACATTCCAGTCCGGCTACTCGAGGGCGGGCCATCCTCGTAGCATAATGGGACTATACCCTGGGAAGGTATCGCGGGACCTTCCAGTAGGAGAGAACCCAGCTGCGGCGCCGACCTTTGGCACTCAGTTCTGCGAAGTTGACGGGAACTACCCCGCCACCGATTTCAGGACTCCCGGTTGGGTCCACCCTCCTAGATCGTGGTGGGCGGAGTTGACCAACTATATCCTCACCCATTTTGAGGGGGACTTAGAGAGGTTAAACCTCCATGAGGCCGTCAGGGCGACCTGCTACAGCATCGAGATGAAGGTGGCGTGCTTCTACGCCATCCTTGAGTTGTATTGCCCGGCCTCGGGGACTTTCTTCACCCCAGTTGGTGAGTTGGGCATGGCCCTACATGAGATGCGGGAGATCTCTGCTTTGCCCTTCGGGTCTCTTCCATACGAAGAGTACTTTCCCTGTGAGGCGGAACTGGCTATTCTGGAGAAGCAGGAGCCTGCTCTGCTCGAGACATATCGGGAACTGATGTGCCATTTGCACATTTGCTCCAGCATCCACACTGGTGGCAAGGGTAGCTCGACGAGCTTGAAGAGCTGGGGGAACTACTTGTTCCCGGATATGACTAGTGCGCCTGAGGCAGCTCATTGCGGAGTTGCTGAAGAAGACATCTTGGCAAGGATGGAGGTGCATGCTGAAAAGGACATCGTCGTGGCAGAAGATGATGGTCCTCTCGGGAAGGGTGATGTTCTTCGGAGCTTTCACCATCAGGCCCGTCGGCCTATGTCTCGCAAGGGCGTTGCTGGCCGGCTTCTTAACCATCTGGTTGAAGAAATGTGTCGTGCCTTCTTCTTCGGGTGACATCGTCCATCCGACTGTGCTGCTGCCTGCCGTCCGCTTGGTTCATGGCCACCGTCTGGGTCTTCTCCCAGCCATGGTGTGTTGTATTCAGAGGGGCCTTCGTGCACTGACGGAGGCTTTCTGCAGCCAATGGCGTCAAGGCGGGGGAAGGGTGCCGTCCTGTCTTGTGACGGACCCAATCCTAGGGTAGGTTTACCGTACACCTACTTGATGGCGTGGTTCGCCTTGCACTGTCCCAGTTTGATTGGAGCTGGGGAAGACCCTCCGCACGGTGTTCAAACGGCGCTTCTCCGTCGCTTTGAAGGCCGTTCGTGGCAGAAAACTTATGTGGCCGAGGCCCGTAAGTTAGTGCGTCGTTATGACGCTTATAGCCTGTTCCGTTATTTTCCTCGCCTGCGGGGTGCAGGATACAACGAGGAATTCCATGATGTGGAGTCAGGTCGGTCTCCCATGAGTCGGGGTGTTTTCGAGTGGCTGGTCTGCATCCGGCCCTCGCATTTGCTGTACAGGAGTGGGGATACCTGCTACCTGGAGCCTACGTCCCGAGCCGGTTTGCCCGCCAATTTGGGTATGACCAGTTGTATGTGGGCAACCCCAATCCGGACCTGGCTTTCATGGGGAGCCTCATTGATGGGGCTCGTGCTTGGCGGTTCTTTACCGCGGATGACACTGGAGCGTGGCTACGCACGCCGCCGAGGGATCCCGACCTTTGGACGACCCTGTGTTTCTGCCAATGGTATGCGGCTTCGAACTCCACACCTGCTAGGTTTAATGCCAACCGTTCGGGTGTGAAGTTAATTTCTCATCGGATGAGGCAGAGGCTTCCGATAAGATGGAGGGCAAACGAGTCTGTGTTCCTGGCATAGAGGAGTTCATCGCTGTGGATGATAGCGAGACTTCTGATGCAGGGAGCCCTCGCTTTGAGGTAGGGACGAGGGCTGATGCCCATGAAGCTGATACTCGTGAAGCCGGGTCCAGTGTAGTGGGGACAGCTCCCTCACAACATGTGGAAGAAGTGGAAGAAGAGGACTCTGATGTCCACTTCAAAAGGAAGCATGGGAGTGGATCCCGTAGGAAGTCGTCGGCGAAGAGGCCCCGTCGCCAGACTCCTACCATCGTGGTAGGGGGTGAGCTCTCTGCTGCGCCTCCTTCTGCTGCTGCTCTTAGTGGCTGAGCCGTCGGTTGCTGAACCGACTATTGGTAAGATTGGCCCCCATCTAATATGCCTTCAGCGCACTTTAAATAACTCATCATTTGCTTTTTGTTGCAGGAGCTGAGGAGCAAGGGGAGCAAGGGGACCAGTATGATCCTCTATTCGCTTATGGAGCTGCTGCTGGTTCCTTTACTCGCTTGAAGGAATCTGGAGGTGATGCGGCCGACATTGGCCCGTCGGGCGCTGGGACTTCTAAAGAAGTCCTATGGCATCCAGCTCTAACCGGGTGGTCTGCGGAGGAATCGGCGAGCAGGCCGGCTATCCGCGTTGATTCTGGCAAGAACTTCGCGATGGAACCCCTAGAGACTGATGAGGCTGTCGAAGTAACATCAGCCTTTGGTAAAATGACGACCTTTTGATCTCCTCTTGTTTGCTGCATTCGCTTTTTTTGACCATGACTTTATTGCAGGTGTTCGGCCTCAAGATACGTCGGCTTTGAAGGAAGCGGAGGGCCCTCCTAAGAGGTTAGAGGGGGAGTCGAGTGCTTCGACCGCGGCGGATGCTGCTGTGTTGGACGCGCTGTATGGCGACTTGCCTTCTTATCAGCCCACGTCAGCTGAAAGGCGAGAGGCTGAAGGGTCGGCAGTCCCGGAGGTATCCTCACTCCCAATCACATCACCGAGTGAGGTGCCGGCAATTTTGCCCAGTGCGGGGCTGAGGGTGATCGCGGACCCTAGTTCCCCGACTTTGATTGTCGAGCCTGCCGCCGTTCAGGAGGTGGTTGCCAGTCCTTCCTCCACGGTGGCTGGCGTGCTGGTGTCGCTGAGGACTCCGCCGAGGTCACCTTTGGCTTGCCCTGCTGCTGTCGATGTTCCCGCCTTCTTCTTCTCTCTCTGCGGCGTGTCGACTGGGATGGTAGATTGCTCCGAGGTTGTCTCAAGGGTTGATGAAGCTGAGAATGACTTCATCGGTAATCTGGTCGACAGCTTCTATAACAGTTTGGAGCAGACTATCGGTCTAGTCTTGAAGGGCTCGCCTGTGCCATTCTCGAAGCTGAAGATGGTCCTCTCCCGTGGCATTGAGTGTATCCGGGACTTTGAGGGGTACCATCAAGCTGCTGCTCTAGAGCTCCTGGTAGATGACCTTGAGAAGGACGTGGAGGAATGGCGCCATTTCCATCGTTCAGACGCAGCGTCTTTGGCTGATGAACGGCTCACACGTCTTGTCGCCCAAAGGCGCGAGGCTCAGCTCGCGCCGCTCAAGAGGCTGCTGAGGCTATCTCCTCTGACTTGAGGTCCTTGGAGACAGAGGAGGCAGAGGTTGGGAGTGTGCAATTGACGCTTCCAACAGTGCTCTTCTTGATGCTGAAGATAAGGTTAAGAGGGCTGAAGAGATGATCCGGAAGGCAAATCTCCTCTTATCTAAGGCTACACAGATGTGTCATGAAGAGGCTGCGCGGCTTAAGCAGCTCAGGGCTCGGAGTGAGAAACTGGCGCGGCAGAAGTCGTCACAGAGGGCGACTTTGGCGGAGGTCGAGGCTCGTTTTGGCTCAAGCGGTGGACTTCGATGAGGCTGAGCTAAGATCACAGGCGCTGGCCCAGGCTGCTGATGACAGGAGGACGAGGCTAGCTTCGCTCGGAGATCGGATCCGATCTTATCATGTACGCCTATAGGCTCCTCCATGTATCCCATCCCTTTTGGATTTTAATAAAAATTCATTCTTTTGTCGTCTTTGTTTGTTTGGATAATGAGGCATGGCTGTCTGTTGGTTCAGTGGTCGCAATGACATAACCGAATGGGACGTCGCCAGTCTCGAGGTCAGCCCTTTGCGGGGCTAAAAGGGGAGATACTTGCCTTTTGTAAATGTCAGCAAGCATCGAGATTGAGACTTAGCTGTCTGCTGGTTCAGAGGTCGCAATGACGTAACCAATTGAGACGCCACTAAGTTCAATATTGCAATGGAGTTTGGGAAGAGTCTCGTTTTCACGGGGAGAACGAGGGAATCACTGTCATAGGTTTAATGTTAACGTAACAGCGGAATATATGTGGTCCTACCATTCTATGGATGAGAATTGGTAAGTGACTTTGGAGGTCTCGCTCTCATGAGGAGAAATGAGGGGACTGCTGTCATAGGTTTAATGTTAACGTAACAGCGGAATATATATGGTCCTACCATTCTATGGATGAGAATTGGTAGGTGATTCTGGAGAGGGAATCAAGTGGGAGCAGGTCCCTTGGGATTTTAAGCAAACCCCCAGCTATCAACAGGTTTGATATGCTTGGAGAAAGAGAGAGGCTCTCTTTGTGCGCATTCCGGACGCGCGGATCTCGATCAGAGGTGTAATGTTAACTTGATCGAGAGCAGGATCCTTGATTAAGGATAGTACTTTTTTAAGAACTTGCCATTGATCGGCATCATGAGGAGTCGCCATCTGCAGTTGTAAGGCGGTATGCTCCGTTTGAATAGACTGTCTCTATCACAAACGGTCCTTCCCATTTAGGCTGAAATTTGCCTTTGGTCTTGTGCGTCATAATCATCGGTCGTCTGACGGCTAAGACTAGGTCTCTTTTGTGGAAGACTCTCTGCTTGACCTTCTTATTGAAGGCTTTTGACATCCGAGCCTGATATAGCTCGATGTGTTGCTGAGCTTGCAGCCGCTTCTCGTCCAGGGCTTCGAGCTCTTGAAGACGCAAGTGATCATTGTCTTCTGATGTCATTTTAGTAGTCAGTGCTACTCGCAATGATGGCACCTGGATTTCCAATGGGATGACCGCTTCGCACCCATATACCAGGGAGAAAGGTGTATTGCCTGTCGGTGTCCGAACCGTATCCGGTAGGCCCAAAGGCATTCACCGAGCTTTTCGTCCCAATCTCGCTTGTTTGAGGAGACAAACTTCTTGAGCAGCTTGATGATTGTCTTGTTAAATGCCTCTGCCAAGCCATTGGCGGCAGGATTATAGGCGGTTGAAGCCACATTCTGAATTCGGTATTTATCGCAGAACCGATAGAACCCTGGCTTACGAACTGGGGACCATTGTCATGGATGATCCGTCTGGGTACACCAAATCGATGGATGACATGGTGTTTGATGAAGCTAACCAGATTGGAGGTTTTAACTTCGGCCAACGGTGTGGCCTCCGCCCATTTTGAGAAGTAATCGGTTATTGCCAGGATAAACCGGTGACCTCTTGCCGAAGAGGGACTGATTGGCCCTACGACATCGATTCCCCATGCTTCAAATGGCCATGAAGCAACAGTAGGGTGGAGCAACTCCGAAGGTTGGTGTATGAAGTCTGCATGGACCTGGCATGCCTTACACCTTCGTGCATATTGGGTGGCATCGGCCATCATGGTCGGCCAGTAGTACCCAAGTCTGTGCAGCCTGTCTTTAAGCTTTGGACCCGGCTGGTGAGCTCCGCAAATGCCATCATGTGCTTCTTTAAGCACTTCCTGTGCCTCTGAATGAGAGAGACAACGGAGGAGGACACCGTCATATGAACGACGGTAGAGTGTCTTCAAAGTGGGATCATAGTAGAAACGGAGCGACCTTCGTCTGATGGACGCCGCTTCTTTGGGATCGTCTGGAAGCAGACCGTGCAGAGCGTAGTCAATGAGGGGGAAGCGCCAATCCCTCGGCTCAAGATCCACGGAGATATTATGGACCTCTTGGATCCTTAGCATGTGCTTGGAGCATACGAGATGCGGGTTGCGACTGTGAGGTGATACTCGGTATCGGCCGGTAAGGCTAGCGTCGTCGCTAATGCAGCGAGAGCATCCGCCTTGGTATTTTGAGATCGGGACACATACCCGATGTAGAAGCCTTCAAATAAGCTAGCCAATTCGATGGCTGTATGATAATAAGGCATAAAGTTTTCATGGCGGACTTCATATTCGCCTTTGACTTGACTGATGACCAGCTTTGAATCGCCGTAAGCTTCGAGGTAACGTACCCCCATTCCCTGGGCGAGCTGGAGACCGATGAGCAGAGCATTGTATTCCGCTACATTATTAGAGCATGATTCTGTCAAGGAGAATGCTCTGGGAAGGATATGATCCTCTGGGGAGATGAACACAACCCCCACCCCGGCAATAATTTTCCCTTTGGGGCCCATCCGCGATGCTCCGTCGAAGAACATCTGCCACACTTCCTCTGCTGAGGTTGCATTAGACTCGAAGACTTCATCAGGGATGTCTTCGTGAAGTTTTGAATGTTCTGGAACTGGGTGAGCAGCTAAGAACTCTGCAAGGGCCTGGCCTTTAACTGCCTTCTGAGGAGTAAAGGTCATGTCGTATTGAGACAACAGAAGTGCCCATTTAGCCAACCTTGAATTCAGCGACCCTGGCTTCGTCATGAGAAGACGTAAAGGGTTCACCCTGGAGATGACATGTATGGTTTGGCCAACCAAATAATGTCGCGTCTTCTGGACAGCGAAGACGAGAGCTAAACACTCTTTCTCGATAGGATTGTAGCGAGATTCCGCTCCTATGAGAGTCCTGCTCAGATAATAAATGGCTTGCTCGTGGCCATTGTCGTCCTTCTGAGCGAGGAGGGCACCGAGGGAATAGTCCAGAGCTTTTACATAAAGCAAGAATGGTTTCCCTGATGTAGGGGCCACTAAGACCGGAGGTTTTGTGAGATACCTCTTAATGTCTTCATAAGCTTCTTGACAGGCTTGGTCCCATATGAAGGCAGTACCCTTTTTCATGAGATGGGTAAAGGGCTGGCAACGGCCCGAAAGATTTGCTATGAATCTTCTGATGTAGGCTAATCTGCCTTGCAAGCCTCGGAGCTCTTTGAGGTTCCTCGGTGGATGCATGTCCTGTATGGCTTTGACTTTGTCTGGGTCCAGATGGATCCCTTTTGATGTGACAATGAACCCAAGGAATTTGCCGCTGGACACTCCCAAGAAGGATTTTGTCGGGTTCATTTTCAGCTGATGAGCCCGCATTATGTCGAACATCGTTCTCAGATCGCGAAGATGTTCATTTTTGCTGCGGCTTTTGACGGCAATGTCGTCAACATAGCATTCCACCGTCTTTCGGAGATGGTCGCGGAAGATCATGCTCATCGCCCGCTGGTAGGTTGCTCCGGCGTTCTTCAGTCCGAAGGGCATTACAGTGTAGCAGTATACCCCCAATGGCGTTCGGAAAGAAGTATGCTTCTCGTCATCAGGATACATCTTGATCTGGTTATACCCTGAGAAGCCGTCCATGAAAGACATCCTCTCGAATCCGCATGTGTTGTCGATCATGACATCGGTGATCGGCAGTGGGAATTCATCTTTGGGACAGGCCGTATTGAGATCACGGTAGTCGATGCAGATTCGTATTTTCCCATTCTTCTTGAGGACGGGGACTATGTTAGCCACCCAATCTGGATGTTGTTCCTCCCGGATGAAGCCACAAGCAATGAGCTTATGAACTTCGGCTTCAATAGCCTCCATGATGTTTGGGCGGAACCGACGTTGTTGCTGCTTGACTGGCTTAACGTCGGGCTTGATGTTTAGACGGTGCATAGCGACCTGTGGATCAAGTCCAGGCATGTCTTCATAGCTCCAGGCGAAGACATCTATATACTCTTTTACGAGCATTATCAATTCTTCCTTTTCGATAAGTGATAGGCTTTCACTTATGAAAATCGGTTTGGGATGATCTTGACTACCCAAGTTAACCTGGATCACCTTGTCTTCGGTAGGTGGCTCGCACAGCTCAAACCGCTTCTCCCATCGAAGGCTCAATTGCTGGGCCCATGATTCCTCATCGGCAACCTCTGCGGGTTCCAACTGACTGCTTGAAGTCATGAGGCTTTCGAATATCCCTCCTATGCGGACATCAGAATCCCATTCGGAGGATGAGGCCGACTGTGATGGGATCGATCCATCGCCTTTGACCTGAACTGTTGTTGATGATGTGGGTGTGACGTACCCTAACCCCCTGCGTGTACTATCATAGTAATTTGCAGGTTTCCCTCTTGGGACGGAGTTACGCATCAAGCCGCGTCTTCCTTTTCCGAAGTTTAGGCCCGCTCCCTGCTTCAGGTTGTAACCCATCTTCTTCATAATATGGCGCGCTGATGGCGCGTAATGAAAGAACTGTGGAGCATCCGACTCTGAGCTTGAGTCTGTAGTTGAGAATCTCCCTGGCCGGGCTCTGCCGAAGATTATCGGCGCCTGACCTTGCTTGGACGGAGGGACTACCAGCGTGGCCCCTTCTACGGCTTTCACAGATGTGCTAGCCACACTCGGCTCATGTACGGGCATATGAAGAGAGCCATCCATCATGGATTTAATCGACTCGATGCTCGCAGGATAATCGAAAGAAATATTATCATTAATTATCCATTCGCCTTCCTCCTCAGGAGGGATCCTACATCGGGGATCATTAAAGCATGCTACAATTGGCTCGCCAATCAGAATGGCTGGCATGCCCGTTTCGGATTCCGAATCCGCCTCATTGCCACTTTCATCATCGTCTGGCAATGGTTCTCCCGCGTTCCACTAGCCTCTTGATATAGGAGAGCATCAGTGAAGTAGTTTTCCACCCCCTTGAAGGGTTGCTTCTCAGCGAAGACAGTTCGTACTGTCGCATCATCCTCAACATACTTGAAGCATGGTGGAGGGTGGAAGGAACGATCCAGTTGGCATGGATCCAAGGTCTTCCTAGCAGCAAGTTATATGATGTGTCAGCATCAATGACATAGCATGTCACTTCTGACTTCAAGCTTCCGATTCTGCAGCGGAGCCGAATCTTTCCAAGCGGATGGCTGCTCCCGGCGTTGAAACCATATATTGTAGTTGTGGTTGCGGACAACCTGTACAATGGTATGCCGAGGAAATAGAGGAGCCTTTTGGGGATGATGCTGAGTGCAGACCCCGGATCTACTTGTACTCTTTCAATGCATGTTGAACCGATATATCCGGTATAGTACAGAGGTCGATCATGCTTGTTGTCTTTGAGAAACATATCTTCCGCCGTAAAGGTAATAGCAGGCACCTTGGATTGTGCGTGATGGCACTCTGAGCAGGAAGGCCGCATCTCATCACCAGGAACCTCAGGCATGCATGTCAGAAAGGACTCCGAGTTGGCCAGCGCATCTCTGAGTGCCTCTCTTGTCTCTTTAGAGAGACGAAGGAGCTCGTGTATTGTGATACGAGCCGGGATATTGGCTAAGTGGGCCAATATATCAAAGCGAAAGGGCGTGGCTAACCCTTGGCTTGGCGGTTTCTTCAACACATGGTCGAACCGCACTTCCTTAGGCTTCTCTTTCCCTTTGGTCAGAACTGGAGCGGATGTCGGCATTGGTACTGACGTCGTTTGCTGTTGTATCTCGTCAGTAGACTTGTCATACTGCCTTTGATATGACTTTCCAGACCGGGTGCCCGTCTGTTGAGGTGCATCTGCCTGCGCTGTACAGGCATGCTTCTCTTCTTCTGAATCGCTGAGGGAAGCCGAAGTAAGATTACCATCATCTGGCAGGACAGAGATGACATTGCAGGACTTGCCCTTTTTGCTGGAGTCCTTCGACGTCCGCTGTACGTCTTGGACGAGGTCAGGGTGTATCCACATAACTTCTCCTGTCTCCAATATCAAGGGGACGAGACCCTTGCCATCTTTAGCTATGGTTGAAGAATGCTTGACTTCCAACCGCGGTGTGGGGGCTGGATAGGTCCCGTCGGGAACTGTGACCTTCTGAGCAGTGCCGAACTCAAGAGTCACCATATTGGCAGTGACTTTCTTCTGTTCCGTCTTCAATGTGAGGACTCCGGCGTCGACCAAAGCTTGAATTTTATCCTTGAGAACATAGCACTTGTCAGTAGGATGGTGGATCATCCTGTGGTAGAGGCAGTATTTAGGGTCGTTTGTACGCCCTATCTCATTGGGACGCCGAGCATCCGGTAGCTTCATTTTGTTCCCTTTGTGGAGCAGATGGAATATCGTGACCACCTGGTCATCTCTGAAGGAGCACTGCTTCGGAGGAAACTTGGGCTCTTGGCTGTTGACGCCGCTCTTCTTGGCCTTTGACTGCATGTCCCCGGTCAGCTCGACGGACATAATCTCCTTCCCTTTAGCTTGGGAAGACTGCGGGAGATCGCTACACGCCCTTTGTTGTTTGTGCCCCATTTGCTTCTAGGGGCGGATGGCTCGAACTTCTTAGCCGATTTCTCGGCTATCTCAGCTTGTTCGATCAATTCCTTCCAAGTATGGGCTTTGACAGCCCCCATGCGGACTTCTACTTGATCCAAGAAGTTGTGCCTGCATGTCTGTAAGAGCATGGGTAATGGCATCCCTGCTGGGCACATCAGAGATAGATTTCTGAACCGCTCAATGTATTCACGGACAGATTCGCCTTTCCTCTGTACAGTGGAAAGGAGCTTGTCCATGGTCACTTCAGTGTCATCCTCATAGAAGCGAGAGAGGAACCGAGTTTCCAGGTCAACCTAGGAATTGATAGAGTCCTGAGGAAGGCTTCGGAACCAGTCGAATGCCACCCCTTTCAAGGTGCCGATGAACAACCTAGCCATGATGGCGTCGTTGTTTAGAACATTACCGGTCTGGGACCGGAAATAGTAGATGTGCTGATTGGACGAGCTCTTACCATCATACGTATGCAACGTTGGTGGTTTGAACTTTGGCGGATATGGCACCGAATCCCACTCCAGCGGATAAGGACGGACTGCCCCTACCTTCTTTAATTCATCCCTCTGAGCTAGGGATGCGATTTGAGCTTGAAGGCCTTAAGGACTTCGGCATCCAGGGAAGAGCCTCCCTTAGATTTCTCCGTCTTGGGCGGATCATTGCTGAGATGTCCCTCCTCGTCATGATTACTCCCGGTATCATCATTCCGGTTGCTGAGGAGCTGAGCGAGCATCTGTTGAATATTATCCAGGGCCTCTTGCTGAGTTCTAGAGGTCTGCTCCTGAGCTTCCAAACGCTGACGAAGATCGTCATTGGCGTTATCGGCCATATTAACCGATGCTTTGTCCGTTCGCACAGAACTGACTGTTGCTGAAGAGGCATACCCGCTGTCTTCATCTTCTCCATCAGATGATTGGGTGATCGTCTGGACTGTGGCGAGATTAGGGCCTTTGAGGAAGAAGGCTGCTCATAATTATAGGGTATCGCTACCCTGGATCTGGTGTTTCGGAAAACACCTTCTTCGCGCACCAAGACTTCACCTAAGCCCGGGCTATAATCTGGATCTGGGGAGCCGAAAGGGTATCATCAGATGTATGACCTTCCCTGTGTCGCTCTCGTCCTCTTCCGGTCATGTTGACGGACGCGAAGGCTGGGCCTCGCGAAGCACTCCTTTCATGATGTTTCTTTATGGCACGTGCGGACAACCGGTCAAACACCGATTGACGGTGTGGAGGTGCCATCTTGATTGGATATTGCCGACAATGGGCTGAATGGATTGTCACAAGTCGGTATCCTCTTTGACAACAAGGGGAAGTGGTTTGGAGAGACTCCAATTCCCGCTTGTTTGCCAAGAATTGTCGCAGGTTAGGCTCAACAGAGCCTGAACAACCCCGTGGAGAGGCCTTTCTGGAGCGTACAAGGATGATGCTCCGTTCTTCTTATCCCTGCAGAAGGGATTAGTACTGAATAGTACTTTGGCGCTAGCTTTGCCGACAGGTGCGAGCTTAGTGCCTGATGAATCGGGAAGCGGAGCACGCTGTGGTGCTTTGCCCGCTATTCTGCTGCGAAGGGGATCAACCTCAGATAACACTGCGGTTTTAGCCTTGCGGCCGCGAACCCAGTGAATTTGTTGTGATACAATAGCTTCGCTTGTGCGAGCGAGGCTAACAGGAGGCTTTGCTGCCCTTGATTCAGGTGACGGTATGATTGCCGTCGTGACTTCATGGCTGGCAGCATCGTCAGGGCAGATGGGCATCTTACCCTTTTCTTCGCGGGAGAGGCGCAGTCTCGGCATGACTACTCCGGGAGCTTTGGTTGAAGACTCCTGTTTAGGCTTCCATATCAGCCTTGACAGGGGACGCCTAGGTTCGCAAGGAACCTGAATAGCCAGAAGCGGGGCTGTGGGGTGCTGGCAAGATTCTGCCTCTGGTTTCTGATTTGAAACCTTGGTCATGAAGACCTTCCTGTGCTTCCGTGCTCGAAGCGTCAGGCCACCCCCAGAGAGGACTTCTTCAAATCTTCCTTGATCGATCTGGATAACCAGGTTCTCAAAAGTGCAGGATCTGGGCTGCGGGCATGTTTCCTTGTTGCGCCAGAGAACTGCGGCAGATTCGCAGAGGACCTTTTCCGTCTCCGCAAAGACTTTGCTTGAAGATTTAGCCAGAGAAGATCTGGCTGCACCGGCTTTTCTGAATTCAGAGATAGACCCGAAGGTCTGTTCGTCGCATTGCGACACTTGATTCTCAGCAGAGGAGAATACAATCCCCAGCGGAGTCGCCATCTTGTTTTTCATTATGTTTACAAAGGGGGAAAACTTACAAATAAAAGTTTGAGGAGCTAAATTTCAAGTATTCTCAAAAGATTACAAGTAGATCTCCTCAGAGATTCTGAAAAAATGTGCCGATAGGAGTCTGGTCAGCGCGCGACCACTTTGTCCCTTTGACGATGTGAGCGATGAGATTCCCTTCTCGCCTGGTTCGGGAATCAGAGAACAGAAGGTTGGTAGAACCCTCTTGCTGCTTCTCAAAATCGCCTTCGATAAGGAATTCCTTCTCGCCTGGTTCCGGAGATTCCTTGAGAGGAAGGACGACGTTAGGATATCAACACCCTGGTTAGAGAAAGCAATTTTCTCTAAAGGTCTCTGAATTCGGGCGCGCGGTGCGTCGTGAAAAAAGCTCTGCTTGTGGAGTCTTCTCTCTTTTTTTTATCGATCGATCTCCCTATGCCTTCATCCCCTTTTTTCTTGTGTACCCCTGGCGGGCTATTTATAAGGAAAGCAAGGGTATAATCGTCCCCTTTGAAGATATGGAAACAGATTGAACCGAATCTGTTTGAATCTGGAAAGTAGCCTTACTGCGAGGCTAGGATAGCTTCTGCGGAGCTAGAAAATGGCAAGTCGGTTGATCTGTTTTGATCCTTTCCATATTGTTGGGGATTCTCCTTGATCCTCTTACTCGTTTCAAGAGAGTCAAGAGATTGCGGCAATCACCTGCCATATTTGAATCCCGATTGGATTTGATTAGATTGAATCCGATCTCATCAGGAGATTTTGATTGGTCAAAGGTTGACCATAGCAGGCTGATAGCGGAGCTGCCCGCTTTGAAGCTCATAGCGGAGCTAGAGGCAATTCCTAGCGAAGTCCGAAAAGAGCTTTTCGGCGAAGCTATCAGTCAGCTTCCTGGCGATGCTCTGGATGATGCTAGCCTCTCAAACGAGGCTATCCCCTTGGGCTAATGTAATGCTAAATGCTAGCATTTTAGACCTGCTGAGGTCTGTTTAGAAACAATCCGGGTTCACTGTTCTGCTTGCTGGATCAGTGGAGTCCAAACCGCTTCTTTGTCCCTTGGAGGTGGGCGAAAACTGGTCTTCAGCTCGTCTGTCCCTTATCTTTTGTAAATGTCAACAAGTTTAGACATCGTTCGGACCAATGAGAA